>ML779401.1:270673-284457 GCA_009831015.1 Picea engelmannii
GATATTTCTTGACAGGGATTATTAGTATATAAAATCTAATCTAACCTAATCTAATACTAAGGAAAATCTAAAAAGAATTAATTATTACTGGGGGTAGAAACCCCCTTAATGAAAAGAAAATGAGCGTCTGCCATGCATGTAGAAACCCCCTTAATGGAAAGAAACAAAAATCTTTTGACACTTTGAAGGAAAAGATCAACAACGCACCAATATTAGCACTGTCGAATATTCAACAGTCCTTTGAGATCGAGACAAATGTCAGCGGATACACCATGGGTGCAGTATTGATGCAATATCGGAAGCCTATCTGTTACCACTCTGAAACTTTTAACCAAGTTGTTGTTAACTATCCTACATATGATAAAGAGTTGTATGCATTAGTTCAAATCATAAAGAAATGGAAACACTACTTGTTAGGGAAGGAAACAATCATACATACAGATCACCAACCCTTATAGTATCTCCAAGCACAAACCAAACTACAACAATCTTGACACTACAGATTGATGGGTTTCCTACAACAATTTCATTTGGTAATCAAGTACAAAAAGGGTAAAAGTAACAAGGTAGTTGATATGCTTTCTAGACCTCCTATTGTTGCTTCTATTATTTTGAATAATACTTCTTTATCTCATGATAGCTATGTGGAACAATATGCCATTGATGAAGATTTTAAAGAAGTATATGAGAAGCTAACCCATGGTGCACATGTAGAGAACTATTGTCTGCAGGGAAAACTATTCTACCATATTGGAAAGCTATGTATTCCTACAAGTGAATGAGTCCATGTAATACGAGAAGCTCACACTTCTCTTATGTCTGGGCATTTTGGGGTGGGAAAAACTATGGCTAATTTACATAGGTTTTTTAACTGGCCTCAAATGAAAGCAATTGTAACTAAATATGTAAAGGGGTGTGTGATGTGTTCTACTTGTAAGCCCACTAATAGAAAATTGGGGCTATACTCACCACTACATGTTCCATCCCATCCATGGGAAAGTATATCCATGGATCTTTTAGGGGGTTTACCAATGTCGAAAGGGGGTCATGACTATTTGTATGTTGTAGTGGATAAGTTTAGCAAGATGTGTATCTTAATGCCATGTAAAAAGAAAATCACTACTGAGCAGACTGCTAATCGCTTCTTTCAGTATGTTTGGGTTCACTTTGGGTTACCCACATCCATTATATCGAATCGAGATACTCGATTCCTTGGGGATTTTTGGACAAGATTGTGGAGAATGATGGACACCAAATTGAAGAGGAGCATTTCTTTCCATCCACGGACTAATGGATAGACAAAGGTTGTAAACCGAACAATGGTACTTTTGCTTCAAGGCTACTGTGACAAGCATCCCAATTTATGGGTTATGGGATGAACATATACCCTATGTACAACATGCTTACAACTGAGCCTTACATTCCTCCACTCAGTGTTCTCCTTTTGAGACATGTTTTGGATACCTACCTAAAGTTCCTTTGGACTTGATGTATGGGAGATATGTTGATTCAAATGAAGAAATAAATGAGGATAGAGCCTGGAAGTTCATCCAGAGGATCCAACACGTACACCAAGCAGTTAGGGAATAGTTGGAGAAAATTCAAGCATAGTATAAATCTCGACATGAAAAACACAGTGTTGATCATTAGTTTCAGGGTGGAGACCAGGTATGGATTCACATCAACAAGGAGAGATTGAAGGGTGAAGGAAAGAAACTCAAGCTCATTCATTATGGACCCTTCACTATTTTGGAGAAAAGTGGTACCGATGCTTTTCGTTTGGATCTTCCACCTTATATGCAGATTTACTCAATTGTAAATGTAGAGAACTTGAAACTTTTTGAGCGTCCCATGATCATGGATCGGGATGAGGAAGTTTAAATACCATCAGTTGATGAGTTTTCTCCTGAGTACTTGGATGACTTAAAGGAATATATCATCTTGGGCAGAAGGACGATGACTTCACACAGGGGTGGCGTTGATTATCTTTGAGTAGGCTTAAAGGGAACACATCCAAGCAACGCAAAGTGGATTGAGAAGGACAAGGTGAGGGAACTCTTCCCTCACTTATCTATTGATTGATGAAATCTTTTGGTGGTCCTAAAAGATCTCAGTGGGAAGTTGTGATCCAAAAAGGATCCAAAGAAGACTAAGGACAACTCAGAAATCGCAGAAGCAACTCATGAAACTCAGAATGGCCTCAACAGGCAGAGAAAGGGCAAAAATTCAAAGTTCTCAAAACTTAGTGAAAGTGACACCATCGTGAAGAACACGTCACAAGATTAGCAACGATGCAAACAGTTCATCAAATAGAGTTAAAGATCGAAATATTTTCACGGTCAAAGTTTGGTTAACCTAGCCCAATCAGCAGAGGATGAGTCAGCATCCTTACTGTTGGTGTCATCATCAGTACGGATGACATCAGCATCCGTACAACATACGTGGCACATGCAGGAGGTGACCTGTGTCATATTGACGTCAACATGATGTGACAACACCAGAGGCTGCCACATGTCACTCATATTTGGCATTTTCGGGTCATTTCGTGGACCAGTAAAAATGTGCCACGTGGTAGACCATATGGTGACATGGCAAGTCATACGCTAATGTGGAAGGTCATACGTAGACGTGGCAGATGATTGTATAGTTGGTTGGCGTGTCCCAATGGTTGGATTAAACATGGCCCAATCATGGGCTACCACATGGTAGTGGGAAAATGCCAAATGACAGCCCGAGAACGAAATTCCAAAAATAAAAATAGGGGTGGGTCCACCAAATCTGGCGAAACCTTGCCAAATCTGGTGCCCAATAGAACTATCAAAACTGCTACTAAAGTTGGAGGATCCTTCGTGTATTAATATATATATGTTACAATGAAAAAGAAAAAAGGGGAGGCCCGCGGGCTCGACCCCAAGACCTCCCCCTCTATCCATGCCTTAACACATGCTCCGCTAACCAATAGGTCAACGACCTCTGTCACTTACAAAACTCACGATTTTTATTTAAAAATTGATATCCGCCCAATGCTGGAGGAGGGGTGCATGACGGTACGACCGACACATTTTTTGAGACATTTATTGGCATTTATTACAGGTTGCAGGGAACAAAAACTGAGATAGAGTTTCTCTTGGGCCTGGGAGTGCCAGAGTCAGATTGAAGCGTGGAGACAATCATTTTTGGGTAATGTGACTAATGTGACGCCACGAATTCAATGGTGTTGTCTATTTTCTAATTTGAGCAAAACTTTTGCAACTTGATTTCAAAATAAGGTATACTTATGTATTTTGCCAAATTCTTTTGTTGAGTTAATAAAAAGGCCTACTCATTTGAGAGCAGGACCCAGAGATGTAGTCCACCAAGGATGAACTTCGTTATCAAGTTTTTTGTGTTCAGATTTGATGCTTATGTATCTTCATTATTGATATTTTCCTTCTTTAATGGTGCACTTTAATTTATGCTCATTTATGCAATTCTCTATAAGTCACTTCGATGAAAAGATCTCGGATCAGTGACCTGCGAGACTAGCCTGTGGCTAAGAAATAATGACTCAGGGGCATATAGGTCGTCGAAATCACCCGAGGATCACACTCAGCCTAAGCCAAAGCAACCCTTAACATGGCTAGCGTTTTTCTCCTTACAAGTTTTGAACCGATAACTTTAACATCACAAAGTTCCTTAACAACACACTCTGTCCACGACTGTCCTACACCTCGGGGACGATAGTTGTATATTAGTTATTTGATAAGACACATGTATTAATAAGTTTTGATGATTGCAACTATGTGAGACATTCTCTAGCTTACAAACCTGAGAGAAAGTCCCTGAGAGGGGTGTGTGGTTCCTATATAAGACAGAGACGGAATGTGGAGATGGCCTCCTCCTTACAGAGAGTTGAGAAGAACTCTAGATGATTCTCCTATATAACGCAATGAGAAAGGAGATCTGCAGAGTTGGACGTGCATGTGGCTAGGCACAAGGTGAACGTGTGAAATCCAAAATTGTTGGGTGCATCGTCATGAGAACATAAATGAAGATGATGTATTAGCCTCCTTTGAGCAGAGAGTTTATGATAAACTCCAGATAACTCTCATGTGTAATTTAGTGGGAAAGAAGATTTGTTGAGTGGATGTTCTTGTGGATGAGCACAGGTGAACATGATCCTAGTGGCTGAGCACTAGAAGTGGTTCTTCTGTGTAATGCAATGATCTAGAGATATGGACATCCATATGGATGTCCCCCTAGTGGATGAGCACTAGTGGGTGTATGAGATCCATTACTATATTGTTCAAGAGTCAGACCTTCATGTAACCCTAATTGTAATGTAAAGGGTACAAGTCAGCCCCACCTTAATGTAATTGTTAATTAATGTAAGAGATAATTAATCTGGTCAATATTAATTATATTATGAGATAGAGAGGTCAGCCCTGTTGTGCCAATAAACACTTTTGTTGAGAAATTCTCCAGCTTACAAACCTGAGAGAAAGATCTTGAGAGGAGTGTGTGGTTCCTATATCAAATAGAGCTGGAACGTGGAGATGGCCTCCTCCTTACAGAGAGTTGAGAAGAACTCTAGATGATTCTCCTGTGTAACGCAATGGGAAAGGAGATCTACAGAGTTGGATGTGCCTCTGGCTGAGCACAAGGTGAACGTGTGAAATCCCAAAGTGTTGGGTGCATCGTCATGAGAATATAAATCAAGATGATGTATTAGCCTCCTCCGAGCAGAGAGTTGATAAGAAACTCAAGATAACTCTCATGTGTAATGTAATGGGAAAGAAGATCTGTTGAGTGTACATGTCTATGGATGAGCACAAGTGAACGTGATCCTAGTGGCTGAGAACTAGAAGTGGTTCTTCTGTGTAATGCAGTGATCTAGAGATATGGACATCCATATGGATGTGCCCCTAGTGGATGAGCACTAGTGGGTGTATGATATCCCTTGTTTTATTGTTCAAGAGTCAGACCTGCCTGTAACCCTAATTGTAATGTAAAGGGTACATGTCGGCCCCACCTTAATGTAATTGTTAATTAATGTAAAAGATAATTAATATGGTCAATATTAATTATATTATGAGATAGAGAGGCCGACCCCGTTGTTCCAATAGACACTTATGTTGACAAGTTTAGTTTAGTATAAGTAAAGGTAAATTCCCCATTGAGGAATCATATCTTTTGTGTGAGTTTGGAAATTTCAGCAAGTACACCTTCTTGGGAAAAGTGAGCACCTCTCTTGGGTTCTAGTCTTCTAGGGTTTGAGCACCCTATTGTGTGCTAGGTTTCATTGTTGGTGAATGCATTTCTCTTGAAGAATATAGCAAAGTATTTTGGCTGGTTTTTCTTCCCTTGTTGAGAAGGGTTTCCTAGGATACTTCTTGTGTTATTGTGCATGGTGCTTCATCTTGTGATCTTGGTTGTTGCAACATTATTGGTTATGGTTAAGTTAAATTCTAAAAATGGAATGAAATTCGTGCTTAAGCTTGATTATTGAAAAATCAACATGGTATCATAGCATAGGTCTTGAAGAACCCATTGCACAAACAACTTTCAACCATCCTCTCTCTCTTCTGCACAAACCGTACGAACCTCCTAGGGTTCCCAGACAATCCGTACAACCTGCTCTTTTGAAGGTTTTCAACACTTAACACTTGGAAGTTGGGGATAAAAAGGGAATAGGAGTGTATGACCTCCTTCATCACACCTCTAGCAAGATTCAAATCAAAATTATGAGCATTTTGCAATTTTGGCCCTAGGGTTTCTAGGGTTTCGCTAATTTCTACATAAATTTCAATATTAGGGTTTCTGCAACTCATTGAAGGAGCTCTTCATCTCACTAGTGTTCTCCTATATTTCAATGGACTATTGTTGGAAGTCATAAGTCCAACAAAACCTAAAATTTCTAGCCTAGCCTAGCCTAGCCGTTAGGTTTACCAGCCCAGTTGACAAAGGGTTGTGAAGAATCTAAAATTATGATGAAAAAAAACTATGATGGAAGATAAGCTTGATGGATCAAACAACTTCAAGTTCCTGGAAGACAAGACTTCAAAGGAAGACTTATTATGGGTAATAAAAAAAGGTGTCACTGTGACATACCTCCTTCATGAAGATGTCAGAGGACAGAGATCAACCATGCTCCATTGGAGAAATCATATCAACATCCTTAGGTATGCACTTGTATATATATTATTTGTATCATTATCATGAGGGTAATTGCAGGATGAAGGAACATTTTTCTAAAGTCTTGGATCCAGAGGGATCTCAGTGCATTCAGAGGAACAACACACTAGAAGTGAAGACTCCAGGTTTGATTATTGTAATTGTCATTCCTCTAAACTATATTTCTAATTTTTTCTACATTACAAGTAGGTGTTGTAGCTGTGACAACAATCCTTAATCGTTTTGATTCTAGAGATGAACTCATTATTCTCCTTTAGGAGATATTCTTGTTTTGATTCCTCTTGTTTTCTTGCTCCAGACAGGTTAAGAACAAAGGAAGATCATTATCCTTCAAAGGGAGTCTCTTGCTTTGAGGGAGTCAAAAATATTTGAGAAAGAGGAAGAATAGAACCATCCTGGAAACAATCAATGCAATAATGCATGATCAAAATCTTTATATGATTCCATGGGGAGAAGCATGCATGACACAATATATGTTCAGAACCAGAGGCTTCACTAGAATTAAAAAAAAACATAACCCCCAAAATCTTCACCGGAGTGAAGTCTGAGATTGAACACTTCAGGATATTTGGGTGCCCAGTGTATTTTCATGTACCCAAAGAGAAGAAGTCCAAGCTAGACCCTTCAGGGAGAAAGGATATATATATATATATATATATGGGATAAATAGTGAATCATCAAAGACATTCCAAATCTACATCCCTGGTTAGACAAAGATTGATACAAGCAGAGATGTTTTCCTTGAAGAAGAGATAACCTTTCAAAGATACAAAGAATCTCATATGGAGATTGACAGTGAGACAATACCTTCTCCTCCTTCAACATTTCAGAGGGAGACATACATTATTCCAGTTGATCCAATTGCTACAGTTGATATGTCCAAGAGATATTGCAGTAAGGCATATTTTATGAATATAATTGATTTAACGACAATGACCTTGTTGCACTTGATCATCAACCTAGCCTCCCTCTAGATAGACTCAATCCTCTGCCACTCCCTCAATGATCTAGTCTGCATCTCCTCCTTCGCAAGTTTCTCGACTTTCTCCATGATACCATTTGCATCATCGTTGTTGTTGTAATAAATGGCTTCAATTGACTTGTAGATCACATACCTAGACCTCCTATTCTTTTCCTCGGGGGGCTTATTGAATATCTCTTTGACGTTGGGGAGGAATTTCTCGGTCGTACTTGTACAATTTATTGTTGGAAGATGACATGTTACAATCTTCCAACAACCAATTGTACAAGTGCGGCTAGGAAATTCCTCCCCAATGTCAAAGAGATATTCGATAAGCCCCATGATGCGAAGAAGAGGAGGTCTATGTATGCAATCTACAAGTGAATTGATGCAATTTATTACGGTGACAACGATGTGAGAGCAATATCTTGGAGAAATTCGAGTGACCCGCGAAGGAGGAGATATGGGCCAGAGCGTTGAGGGAGTGGAAAGGGATCAATTCTATCTAGAGGCAGGTCAGGTTGATGATCAAGAGTGAGAAAACCATTGCCATTAATCCAATCCTATTCTAGGAATATGATGATGTGGCAAAAGAAATGGGAGAGCAAGACAAGGGAAACCAACAACAAAGAGAGTGAGATTTTTTTGCCTATGTTCCTCTTCTGGATGAGAAAGCGATCGAGTGCATGGTTGTGGAGAAGAAGAAACACATATATAGATAAAATGAATTTAAAATATAAAACAAAAACATATATAACTAATTTTTATTTATAAAAAAATGAAAATAGTTTCAGTTTGCAAAAAAAAAGTCACAAAGTAAGCGGTTCTCTTAACAAATACATATGCACTGCGTCTGGTGCTCCTTATCAGATATAAGGCACCAAACAAACATTCGTTAAATATAATGCATCGATGTGTCATTGTTAGTTGAGCATCAATATCTATAACAATGTGTTGTGATATATAGCACACGGGTTAAGGGTTGGTGTTAAACCACACAGTGTGTTGGGTTATATTAAACACACCATCAATGGGCGCATTTTACAATGCACATCGAAATGATAATTTTTAAACTATTTTTCCCGATACAACTTAGTTAACCTCCCTAGTGTGTTTCGATTAAACTAACGCACCAACGCTTCATTTGAACATTGTATACATTGATATCAACGTGTTTGTATTATAATGCACTGGTGACGAGGCATCCCATAAAACGAATCGAGATGGTAAAATATTATGTATTTTTCTCATTGTGTTGTAGTACAGATTATTGATGCATTTTATTTATTTGATGCACCGCGAAGGAAATTTGTGTTTAAAAAAATTTCTGGTGCGTTTGATTAATAGAACGAACCAATGCATTTGTTACACATGATTTTGGTCATCTTGGTGATGTATTAACAATGGTGTATTCAGGCTCCCAACAAGGACTTTTTGCTTGAGAAAAGTGGATCTTGTCTCCTTCCAAAAACATATTTTCAAAGTGAGTTCATAGGCTGCATATGGCCTAGGGTGCGAGAATCCCTCATTCTCGCAGGCCACCTTCATCTAGGGTGCGCACTTCTCACAGTTTGCTCCATACACAGGGTGCGAACCTATTTTCAAACTTGGAAAAAAGAAGAGGTCTCGAGGGTTCTAGAAGGGAATCTTCTAGAAAATGAGTTGGCATTCGTATGGTTGTCATTTTACTGACTTCACAGATTTCATGGGATCATCCTCATCCATATAACCATCTCTTCTTCTCCTATATATTGAAAGGATTCTCATGGAAAAGGTTAAGCAAGATTAATTGAAGAATTGGTGAAGGAATTGTGTGAAGAACCCTGCTTGGACAGAGGCTTGAAGGCTCTAGTTGGTCTATCAAGAGGAATTGGATCTTCTTCATGCAAGTACAGAGAAAGTGTGTGTATTGGAACCAAGGGTCATTGAAAGGAAGCTTGTGACATCAAGGCGATCATGTTGTATCTTCTACTTTCAATTAATATGATACAACGACATGTCCCTTTCCCATAAAGTCACTCTTACTTTATTGTTTAATTCCTTGATCATATGCATAAGTTGACGTTGAATACATTTTGCTATCTTCACTTTCGTTGGTTTGTGTTGTCTTGGTCTTGACCTCACGAGAGCACCGGAGTGAAGCGGGAGTAGCAAAGACCTAAGGAAGCGATACAAAGGTATGTCACTTATTCCTCCTTATTAGCAGATTCAATGATCACAACTTAGGGAAAGAGTCATGTCCTGTCCTTTTTTGTTCTAGATCCAGGTGGATCTAGGGAGATCTGTTAGTGTATGCACCTACTGATTAGTCCGATAAAAAAATTGGCGACTCCACTGGGGATGCAACCCATTTTTTAGTGGTTTTTGGTGTTTTTCCTTGGCCATTTGCTCTTGCCTTACCTTTTTTCATTTCTATCAATCTATGAGTCTTCAGGAGACCTTGACAGACTCTCTAGGTCCAGAAGTCCCTTCAAAAACTTTGTCTTTTTTCCACATTTTGCCTAGTTTCAGTCACTCTCGCACTGAACCCTTTTATTGCCTGCGAGAACCACTGGAGTTCACACCCTACTGTGCAGTCCAGTGTGAACCTCTCGCACTTTGCTTGTGGCTAGCCTGCGAGAATGCTCCATTCTCGCACTGTACAACATTGCTTGCCTGCGAACCCATTTTGCAAAATTTTGGGATTAGGGTTTTTGTATGCTCAGATACCCAGATTTGTATGTGTGTCTGAAGAGAACTTCCCGGGCCACTGATTGATTGTTTCTTAACTTCGGATTTTGTGAACGATTAGTCTTCGGAAATCAAAGACTCCTCTTGTTCATTTTTTCTCAACTGTCATCTCTTGACCTTTTCTTAGTAAGGATATAATCTCTGATCCTAGAATCTGAGTGCTTGTTTGGCTGGGAGCCGGTGATCGGTTTAAAAGTTGGGATTAATTGTCTTTCTCAATTGCCCATTGCTTGGAAAATTGTTGCCCTCGTGCATTTGAAAAGACTAGTCTCGTCTTCTTGTCATTTTTGTCTTCGTTGAAAGATTAGTTTGGGTTTTGCATGTTGCTTTTCATTGGTTATTTGTTTTCCTTAGTTCCGCCACCATTGTGTGGTTCTTTTTGAAAAGTAAAAAAACATTTTTCTTTTTAAAAGCATTGTTATTTTGAAAATATTGGAAATCAATTGTTGAAATAGAACAAATAGAGAATTGGCAGTGTTCATGACTTGTTGATAGTGCATTTCAAAGAAGATTGTATATCGTAGTTCAAGATTGTTCCAGAAAACTCCTCTTTCCCTCATGTAAATAGGATTCATCGAACAAGAATTGATATCCTTCATTCCTATCTATGAATTGTTGGGTTAGAGTCTCACACAACATCGGTTTCATTTCCGTCTCCTTTGAGTAACAACAGCCTTTAAAAATATCGTGCGAATTTTAAAAATCTAACTAGTAACTCTTTTCTAGGACTCTGTTACACCAACATTAGCTAGGCTAGAGCTTTGGAATAGGCAGAGAGATACACTCTCCAAAGAACAAAACACACAATAGAATCTTGTGTTAAGGAGTGTCAAATTCCATTTGCAACATTTTTTCCTGGGAAACCCTTCTCACACAAGGGTCAAACCCGAGGTCACATTGATATTGACATAGTTACTCACCCTGCTTTGTTGATATCGATGTAGAGATTGCACGTATTACGGGGGTCACTTGAAGGTATACCCACAATGATGAGTGGAATCCTCTCAAGTTGATTTCAGGCTAGATACCCTGCCCTTGCGTGTGGATCGGACTGTCGACTATCCCCCCAGGCTTTATTGTTGTCGGTGGTAACCTTAGTGGCCTATCTTCTTAGGGTCTTACACAAGGTGACTGTGAAGGGGCAAGTCTTCACGGTACCTGGA
Source organism: Picea engelmannii (assembly GCA_009831015.1). Lineage (NCBI taxonomy): Eukaryota > Viridiplantae > Streptophyta > Pinopsida > Pinales > Pinaceae > Picea > Picea engelmannii. Next base: position 281,702 of record ML779401.1, read on the forward strand.
ATTGACGTTGACCAAACTCACTTGGGCTCCTTGGAGGGTATACCCATGATTATGTGTGGGAGCTTGCACCAGGGTGTAAGTCCGTTAAGCAGGTCGTCAACGTAACTTTTCCACACTAGCCCAGCCCCTTCTCGTCTCGTTGTTGCGATGTTGGATTTCATAACCAACTAGTGACTTAGGAATTAGAAGGTCTTGTTTGCTTGGTGTTGTTTCCTAGATTTTTTACTAGCACATGTTGTTTGTTTACCCAAGTTGACCATAGAATTTTCTTCGTAAGTTTTTAACTCATTCACAATAGACCCTCCATGTCGTTCACGTAGAATGCAGGGCTTACCCCCAGAAAATCTGGAAGGTTCTCAACCCTTGCCTACCAGCTCACCGGAGGGCTCTCCTCAACAGAGTGAAGTCCAAGATGTCACCACTCCACAAGAAGAAAGAATCGACTCTCTAGAACGATTCCAAATTTCTAATTCTCGAGAGGACTTTCGACTTCACCCCAACTCCAAGAGACGTATTGTGCGACTGAATTCTTCCGGAGAACTAGTCATTTAGTTTTCTGGCTCACCGACTGGACCTTTTCCAAGACCTGAGGTTCAAGATCCTTTTTGGGCTACCGACATTTTTAGATGAGACCTCTTTTTCTCAGGAGCAGGCGTTGATATCATTATCTCACCTGAGCTGCCCGAAACATCTAATCCAGACACAATACCATCTATCACTGCTTATTATTTTCCTGGTACAAAATCCCCGCAAGCCGACCACATCATGACTCTCCCTTTACAAACGGTCCATCACACAGATACTACGAGTCTTCACATCGGGATTACCGCAGCTAGCCAAGACCCTATTGGCACACCATTTTCGCCGAGAGTCACCTCGACTCTTCCACCCGAATACCATGCGTTGAATGCCTCTATTCTCGTTCCTACGCAAATCACATACATAACTCTTGGTGTTCCCTCTTCTTATGGGCACTCTCCTCCTGGTTTCATTCTGAAACTTCCTCCACCCCCTTTCAGAGGACCTTCTCCATCCTCTATCAATGGCACTGATCCTAGTGGCATCATTCCGTCGTTTACACCAAATTACCAGATTCTTATTGGTGGACAATTTCACCAAGGAGGCTTGACTCAACCACCCCTTGCAGGGCAAACCCCAATTGGAACACAACCCCCGATCAGAGCACAACCCCCACCGACCCCACCCTATGGACAAAACATACCTCCATCCTTGGCCCAATATTGGAACCATCTGATACAACATAATCCTCAATCGAATGGGGGGCACTAGCCTCCAACTACATCCATTATACCCCCTAGTATAGGCCAACCATATCCAGGTACGTCCAATCTGATTTGGGGCTCGAATGCTCAACCCCATGTCCCTGTTCAAGGATATAATCCCATGAGTTACTTTCCTCCACAACAACCAATGAATCTTCCTGGGTCTTCGCATTATATGTAGACTTCTTATGGTCCTACTGGCTTGCCAACGGGACTCCCTCCCCAAATCCACCAGTACCCACATGTGAATAGACAATTACCTTTCTTAGCCACCCTAGACCTCCCCGATCTGTTGAGGATTTTAAATGATCTGATCCGTCACTCTCCCCAATGTCCCGCTATACCATCCAAACTACCATCTGATATCCCTAAATTCGATGGCAAAGCGGGAGAGGACCCGAACAATCATGTCATGACTTTTCACCTTTGGTGCTCATCCAACTCCTTGATGGATGACTCTATTCATTTACGCCTTTTTCAACGAAATCTCACGGGTTCTGCCGCGAAGTGGTATATAGAATTACCACGAGGTTTCTTCACCGACTTCAACACCCTAGCTATGGCTTTCCTCACCCACTACTAGTTACCGATCCGTTATGAAACAGGGACTGAGATTTTGAGTTCTTTCAAACAAAACAAAGCCACTCATATCTCTGATCACATTCATGAGTGGCAACGAAGATGACGGCTCATCAAACTTGAACTTCCCGATCAATTGTTGGAAGAGTGGTTCACGAAATCATTCGTGAATGATATTGGTCGTGACATCGCCATGGGTGGAGTTGTCACGGAAGAACATGCCATTAGTCGTGCTCAATACCTTGACCTCGTTTACTCACAAACGGGCACTCTTTACGACTTACTCCCTGATGAGTGGAAGCAAGGAACATCACGGTTTTGGTGTCTTTTTAAAACTTTTTCTGGTTGTGGTATTTCGTCAAACACTTTGTTGATCTACCTTTTAGATGTGTTTATAAGTGTGTATGCAACAAATAATATAAAGAGATAACCATGGAACATACCTCAACCATATGCAAGAAGATAGACAAGCCAAAACATCTCAATTCTTCTTTGTTCATAAAATAGAGAAACATGTTACAATGAAGATGTCGACCTGGAATGCTCAACAGATGACCAAGGAGATAGACAATAGATAAGAGCTGCTACAAAATGCTCCCGCTAATACAAAAGATGCCTCCAAAGGTTGAATAAGAAATGAAGATCAATACAAGCAGATCTGAATGCCAAACTCTCCAGCTGAATAATGTCACGCTCCAATAGAAGGCTGAAACCCTCAATAACTCGACCCTCCTGCCAAAAGTGTCCAATAACCCTAATAAATATGCCAACTAATAGATCGGGTGATGGTAAGAACAACCCAGGTGACTGAATCTCCAAGATCCCTCTCAATCTCTGTAGATCTGAAATCCCCCACTGAATGGTGCACCCCACTAGATGACTGAAACCCTAGAT
>ML779401.1:303109-331650 GCA_009831015.1 Picea engelmannii
CATACAATAAAACACAACAATCTTTATAGGAAAGAATCATATTACTGTATCATATTAAATGTGAAAGAGAGATTACAACCATGGCCTTGATGTTGTAAGGTCCCTTCCAACTATCCTTCGTTCCCCACACACTTCCACTCCAAGAATTCTGAGAGCATAGATATGATAATATTCACAATCTATCTTGACAAAGGAAAATCTCAAAGCCACTCCAACCAAGCTAATAATTCCAAGCCAACCAAAGCTCAATCCAAAAGCTCCAAAGCTAACCAAAAGCTCAAAAGCTAACCAAAGCTAACTTTCTCCATGAACTCCTCTCCTTTTATAAGTTGAAGAGGATAAGGTGAGGAGGTTAGGATGATCCCACTAAATCATGAAAGTGAGTAAGATCCAAACCATTCGGATGCCACCTCACCATAGAAGTTTCTCCTTCTAGAAGATCCGAGAAAACGCTTGTTTTTCCCACGTGTAGGCATTCTCGCACCCTGCCTATAGAGCAACCTGTGAACATCTCGCACCCTAGCTATGGTGCAACCTGCGAGAATCAGGCATTTTCGCACCCTGCCTATATAGCAACCTACAAACTTCCTCTTTTACAGGGTTTTTACTAGGGAAAATGCAACTTCTTTTCTCAGGAAAAGTTCTTCTCCCGTCTCTCTTCAGGAACTCAGGCCACTGACCCCTCTGAAGGAAATAGATAGGTTTACATCATTAACGGTCATAGGGATGACAAAAATAATGTGTAACAGTAGCCTCGGATTACACCATCGCTATGGTTCTTGTCCAAGGAGATGATTCTCATGATGAACATGTTATCTATTACTTGAGTCGAAGTCTAACGCCTACCGAAACCAAATATTTACATGTCGAAAAACTAGCCTTGGAAACCGACCAAGCAGTTCAACATTTCTGGCACTATATCCTCTCTCGCAAGACTACGATAATTTCTAACTGCAACCCTATGCAACACATTCTCACCCGTCAACTGCTAGGGGGAAAATTCTCACACATTCTCACCCGTCAACTGCTAGGGGGGAAATACTACATGAGTTTGACTTAGAATTCGAACGCGCTAAGTCCAATAAATCCTTAGTTTTTTCCGAGTTGATATGCGACTTTCCCTACTCTGAAACGGAAAATGTAGTAGCCGATTCATTACTCGATGAATCCCTTTTCCTCATTAGTTCTGATGATCTTTGGTACGGAGATATCATCATGTATCTCCAAACCCAGACTTTCCAACCCAATTTGTCCAGTATTGACCGACATCGAATACGCTTCCAAGCCTGTCAGTATATTATCCTCGGCAATACTCTTTATCATCGTGTAATTGACTCAGTTTTTCGACACTGCCTCACGTTTGACGAAGCCAAGAAAGCCTTAAATGACTTCCATTCTAGAGCCTGTGGTGGTCATATGTCTGGTTATGCTACTGCCCAGAAGATCCTACGAGTAGACTATTTTTGGCCTTCTTTATTTAACGATTGTATAATTGTCGTCCAAAAATGCCACACTTGCCAGACCTATAACCATAAAATTCGGTCACATCCTGCTCCTCTTCACCCTGTGGTCTCCGTTGGTCCTTTTGCGAAATGGGGTATCGATTTCATGACATGTCACCCCCACTCGGTCGGGGGGCATGGATACATTATTGTAGCCGTAGATTATTTTACGAAATGGGCCAAGGCGATGCCGACATTTGACAATACCAGAAAGACCGCAGCATTATTCATTTTCAATCACATCATAGCTCATTTTGGTGTTCCTCAGGCTATCGTCACTGATCATGGTAGTCACTTTAGAAACTTCATGATGTCCGAACTCACTGAAAAGTTGGGTCTTCGCCACGAAAACTCAACACCCTATTACCCACAAGACAACGACCAAGTCGAAGCAATTAACAAAGTTCTCATTACCATGCTCCGACGAATGATAGGGATTCACAAAACGAGTTGGCACACAATGTTGTTTTCAGCATTGTGGGCTTATCGGACGTCCGTTAAGTCTTCTACTGGGTTTACACCATTCCGGTTAGTCTATGGTCTTGAAGCCATCCTCCCGATTGAATGTGAGATACCCTCCTTGAAACTAGACGTTGAACTCCTCCCAAACACTTCTACCAAAGAAGAACGTTTGTTGTATCTCATGCGATTAGACGAAACTCGTCGCGACGCCGCCTTAGTCATAGAAGCCCAGAAGAAAAGTGTCAAGGCCCAATATGAAAAACATGTCAAGCCTCACGTTTTCTCCGAAGGAGATCTGGTTCTCCTTTATGAACAAGATCGAGATATGCTAGGAGCTAGGAAATTCGAAGCTATGTGGCGAGGTCCTTATATCGTTAAATGAGTTTTGGAAAAAGGAGCTTACGAGTTAGTATATTATGATGGTATCCATTTGAGTGAACCCAGAAATGGGTTGTACTTAAAGAAGTACTATGCCTAAGATCACTTGTGCATGAGTACTTGTATTTTATTGTATCATACTTCTTGTGTGTTACTGTAGTATGTTTTTTTTGTTATCTGGTCTCTACCCTTATGTTACGTTGTGTTTGGTTTCCAGATATCGTAGTCTTCGCTACCCCACATTGGCTTCGCTGATGGTGTTAGCCGTAGTACTCAGAACCTTGCTTCTGCTGCTTGGGCAATTTACACCCCTACAAACAAACTTATCACTCTACGAGGTGTGTGTCTCGGTCGCGCGACCAATAATATTGCAGAGTATAGCACTGTTATCGAATTGTTGATTGATTCTATCTCGCTCGGTATCCGTCACTTGGTTGTACGACTCGATTTGCAGCTAGTAGTACTACAGTTAAGTAATGTCTATGCTATTCGAAATCCTACTTTATTAAGGGTATATTTACGAATTCACCTCTTGGAACGTTATTTTGATTATATTGAGTATCAACATATTCCTAGATGTCTAAATACATTAACTGATGCATTAGCTAACTATGTATTAGATAGACATTTGGGCTATTTATAAACCAATCACATCACATGTATCACATAACACAAGATAAGCCGGTGATCAAAATTATTTTACAAAAAAGTTCTATCCAAGGACCAAAATTTCAAAATTTGAAGCTCATAGCTTCTACAAAGAAACGTCATGGGTGACACTCGTGTTAACATACGACTTCCTGGGCAACCCTATGAAGCAGTCGGACGATAGACTCTGACATGCCCACCGTATGGCACTGATAACACTGAGGGACCTCTCCGATAGGCATGCCCGGAATGTCAGCAGTCAACCCCTCTAAGTTTTGTTCCACTGCCTCATAATCTTCAGTGTCCCATCGTGGCACTAGAGCCACCTCTCCTCGTCGCTGAATAGGAGAGGTACCTGGAGGTCGATAAGACCCCACGTTTGTGTCATCAAAAAATAATTTTTGTAATTAGACCTTGGACAAACATAAAAACATTGCATATGATAAAACTCACAAAAACATTTAAAAATGAAAAAATGTGTACTTCTTACCTAGATCTCCCCACTAAGAACCCTCAGGTAGGGCCAAGTCCGGATCCCCTCGAAAATCCAACCCGGCATAGGCATAATCATCGACCATCAGCATATGTGGCCGCAACCAGTCAACGAAGGAATCATTGTATTTGATGATTGGTCCAGCTACATGTCGGGCCATGAGGTTGCACCACCTCAACATCCTCAGATCCTCTGGAGCTGGTAAACCCCACTCAACCTGCAACCTCAGCAAGGGAACCCTCTCAAGAAAGGACACTAAAAGTGATCCATACCCGAATTGCTTTAGGTCGCCTTTCCTGCATTTTGTCAACTGCCTCTTTATTCTACGAAGGACTGCATCTGACCAGTTAAAGACCCAAGGCTCAGTACACTCTATGGCATATTGAAAATAGCTCTGGAGAGCCATGTGTGGAGCAGCACTCCCAGCCATACGAGCAATGGTGAAAAATATAGTGCGAAGGGTCAAATCCTGGACCCCCCAAATGGCCACTTTTCCTTTGCTTCTTTCAGCCTTTAGAAAACAGTACTGACAACAATACTCACTCATAGGCAACCCACCACCTCGGCTACTGGTCAAGCTAGTGTGGTACCCACGCCATGATAATCCTGTTAGGAAGTAAACGTCCTCGATATCCAAGGACAATGTGTGGACCCCCACATGGAATACTTGTTGGTCCACGTCCCACATATGAAGGAGGTACTCCAACAGCCTGACTTGGGCCCTCATACCCGGGATCCGGAAGAATTTCAGAAGACCACAGTCTCAGAGAGCAACAACGGTACCCTGGTCATTCCCGACAATAGCATCATCTTCTTCATGCTCTCTTCCGTGCCACGCCAGAACCATCGTGACGGTCAAATGCCTGCACAAGAACCATAAGAAGAGGGTCAACGACTCTTTTCAAGCCTTGGCACATTTTTTCATTGAGCAAAAATCAAAGTAAATTTTCATTTTGCGGCCCTCGCAGGTACCCCTTTAGCACAGTGCGAGGTTCTCGCAGGTCCTGTATGGCTAGCTTGCGAGAACGCCTGGGCGCAAGTTTTGGCCCTAAAACAAACTCAAAAACTTGAAATTTGCCAATGAAAACAAAAAATTGAACCATGAAAAGGTAGAAGATAAAGAGCTTACCTCACTGATGGAGACGATTCGCCAAATGGTTGCTTGTACCTTCCAAAATCGAGCACTGAAATTCAAGGGCAAAAGAGGGGTTTGGGGCTAAATTCTTGGCAAAGTCACAATAACTATAGTAAAAGAACTTTTACCCACTTATATTTACTTTTTTACCATTTTTGTTGATTTTTATAATTGTTTTATTTATTAAACCTAATGCATAATAGCCCTATGAGTGCGACTTTTTGGAGATGTAACGACTTTGAAGTCTACATGAAGGAGTACGGATATTTTCTCTTTTTCATCACATGCTTAATTGTTTTTTATGGTTTTTGGACAAAACCTCGAGCTTGGTCTTTGTTCATTCTCACGCTCGAAAATACATGAGAACATAATCGAGCACACTTTTATCACTTTTTTGGGCTCATTAAGGTTATACGAAAAAGGAACTCCCCGGAGTCCTCTTTAAGCTCTTTTCAGACTCTCTAAACAGGAAAATATTGTTGAGCGATATTGCTATTTTCACGCTCGTTAAAGTATTTGAAGAAAGCGTCTGTTGGGCGATAATTTATCTCTTTTTCGGTCTCATCAGACTACTTTATGAAAAAGGAATTGAGAGAGTTCTCTTTTGAGTGTTTTTCCAGACTCTATAATCATGAAAAACCTTCGAGTTTTCTATCTTTGGACTCGTTAAACAAACATCGAAAGACTCGTAATGGGATAGAACCACTCCTTCCTAGGGTTCGTTAAACATACTCCGAGGGACTCATTCGAAGGATGAGCTTACATCAACAAGCATATGTTATCCTTTTCAAGCTTGCGTAAAAATAAAGAGGTACTCTCCAGAAATGGTGGGGGGGAATTTGGGAAAGGGATGTGTTTTCGTATTCATATTATTAGCAGTAAGTGTCGCTCTTGAACATGACACCCCCTATTCATCATGTTATCACTCCAGAAAACTCTCCTAGGCTGTAAGTCAGAGATGTCTGGTAACTTAATCTTTTTGGAAACTATTTTCTCAATAATAGGTGTGGGTTTGGATCAAGATGAATATCTTAATCTCTGGATTGTATCTTCAAGACAATCTAACTATATTCATGCAATACAAGGCCTTCAAGAGCTATTTATCAGATAGATTTGTATAACAAATGGATAAGAAAACCAATCGGTTAACCAAAACATACATAAACCATATATATGATGGGCCAACAAACTAGCCAAAGATGCTTATGATTCTTGCTTAACAATCAAAAGTAAGATGACAGTTACCATAGGACCATTAAACAGAGACAAAAGAATGAATTCCACTCATATGCATAGACAAAGATGAAGGAGGGTCTGACAATAACAAATGAAAGAAGCTTGCAAGCTTGATATATTAGAGAAAATGTCTTTCATACAAAAACAGTGGAATATAGAACTCAAAATCCTACCTTTAGTTCATCTTCTATCTTCAACTTTATAGCTTTACAATACAGTTTTCAGATCCTAAAAGAATGGATCAGATATGCTAAACATAGAAAGTCAAAACTAAATTGCAAAAGATAAGGAATGATCCTCAAAATGAGGTCAATTCCACATTTCATGGTCTTCAAATCTTGTAGAGTCCTTGTGCAGTGCAGAATAGCCTTCCAAGGCTGATTGATGACTCTTCCAAGAGATAGAATTCGAATTTGTTGAGTTGTGCAAAAATCCTAATTTGTTGCCACCAAAATAGGTACCAAAACCAACTTGGATACCTTTTCTAATCCTTATACACCAAAAATGGATCTTGAAACTGACTCTATAATTCGACATCTATCCATTACAAGTGTTTTCAAATGATTCGGATTAGTAAAACCTTGATCTGTGCAAAATTTAGCTTTCTCTGGCCAGTGACAGGTTTCGGTGGTTAACATAGAGGAATTTTGGGTGTATTAACTACCGAAAGCTCTACTTTCGGTGGTTAATGAACAATCGTCCTATTCGCCTAAACCACCGAAAACTTAGCTTTGTCCAAAACTTCAAAATTGCAAAAATTGATTACCTTGATGCTTTGTTGAGTGTTCAAGGCCTCTTTGATGATGTTGCTCCTCTTCGTACAGATCTGGAAGCTTTAATTCACTGTGTTGAAGACTGTGGTATATCCACCATTGTTGTAGCTAACTCGGCTAGGGTTTCCAAACCTGTATGATCCTGAGCTGGAGGTTGGGATTCTTTTATCTTTCACCTCAGAAGTCAAAGCTTCCTGTATAGCTTCATATTCTCTCTTATCAGCACCCTGTTCCTGTCCTTGATTTTATCATGCTTTTGCTTGAGATTTTGGTTCATGTTATAAAGTTCTGCATTTCTTTTAGTCAACTCTGCATTTTCCTTTTTAATGACTCTTTCTAAAACTTCCATCTCATAGATTTGTTTCAGAAGTTTATTGATTTTCTGAGTCTTGGATGCTTTATGTTTGCTTGAAGAAGCTTTTACTAATGGTTGACTGTGTTCATCTGGAGGAGTTGGTGAGGGCAAGTTGGGATAATCTTTTGCAACTTGCTTAGCCTGTTTGTCACCCTGTGTCTCTGATAACTCTTGCTCTGGCTCTAAGTCACTGTATGGTAAGTTCAGAGGGTTATCTCCTTCAGCAAGATCCTCGGTCTTCTCACCCTCTTTACCAAACTGTAATTTCATTTTGGTTCTTTTTCTTTTGGCGGAGGATGATTCTATTGGCTTTCTTGGAGGTGAGATAGCCTTCCTTTTTCTTCGACTGCTCTTAGGGGTGATGGACTTCTTAGCAGCAGACTTTTTCCCCTTTTCATCCTGTTGAAAATTAGTTTGGAACTCATTCCAAAATAGGAAGTAATTCCAGTCCACTTGTTTCTTCTTCAAGGACTCTTTAACAATGAGTGTAATCAACCCTTGGTGTGACAACCTACTGGCCACTTTGGTAGGCTTTGCCTTGACTCGTCTAGCCATTTTTGTGAGAACTTTGTGCAGGTAGAAGGGTAAATTAATGGGTGATCTGCCTCTGAAATGATTCAACAGTTTGAAATGGTAGGACATAACCCTGTTATACCTGCCTTCATAGGTGATGTATACAAAAATTGCCTTCAACAGAGCTTGCCATTTAGGCTCAAGAAACGACATTGGTATGTCTTTCTTCCAGATGAGATTCTTATGTTGAGGTTGTAAATATGACCCGAACTCAATGTTTGCAGGTAGAGTGGTCTTGAACTAGCATTCCCCTGTCCTAGGGAGACCAGTAATCTCAGTGATGGCTGCTTCATCTACCATGAATTCCTCCTTGCCTATAACAGTTGTCCTCCCATCATATGATAATGCAAATGCTTTAGAGAGATGTTGGTGAAAGTCTTCAAGCTTCTCACAGTATGAGAACACGCCAACCAGTTTGAAAAATTCGACCACCTCAGGGTGTGCCTCTAGATACCACGTTCCATCTAACTCAGACTTGAGAGTTGGCCCAGCTTTCGGCATCTGATGAGTTGGTTGATTGTTCCTGCAATTTAGCCAAAAACCTGCAAACTGGGAGACAAAACACTTAAATTTTGGAGGACACAGAGGGTGTATGTCGAGTTATAAGGCACAGAGCAGGGATGACTCAGAGTTTGATAAACCAAATCTTCAACAGATTCTAATAACAAATGTCGGCTTGATTATAGCTCAGAACTCAACTTAATGCAACAGATATAATTGAACTCAGCCTTGAAAGAATCTAATGCTACCTGAAGACTCGGGCCTTCTCGAATTTGGATCACAGATGGATTGGTGACCAGCAACAGAACTCGAGCTTCATATGGCGAAATGGTAATTGACTGCAAACTGGGTTTGATAATGAAATCAGGGGATTGCACAAAACTTTCGGACTTGATTGCTAAATCAATGGATTTGAAAACATGGCTAAGTGGAGTCATTATGAGCAAATCTTCTCGGGACTTGAAGTTATGAAAGGCCATGTGCATCAACAATATAGTAAGCCGAAAATCAACTCATCAATTTATGCGTTATGCCAAGCTTTCATATGAAATGACAAGGGGTGGTTTGAAAGGACTAGAGAGCATCAAAACCCGATCAAGTGTAATAATAGCATCTTACCTTACCAATTCCATCGATTTTTGGTGGTTATCGTTTGATGATTACGCCAACTGGCAGCCGAAACGTGTGAAAGCATGGACTTTTCTTTTTCCACGTAGAAACCTTTTCAGTGGTTAACTAGGCTTTTGTTTTTCCCTCTTAACTATCGAGAACGAAGGCTTTCGGTGGTTAATGAACGCTTTTCAGGCCCACCTAAACCACCAAAACCTGAGATTTTCTCTTTTTCTTGACAAAACCAAATCAAATGTTTTTTCCAAGTTTATTTACAAAAAATAGACTCTCTAACATACCTAAAGAAACTTAGAAATAAATTTTTGGACCACACTCTATCACCTAAAAAGAAAAATCTCAATCAATTTATTTGAGGAGATAACACATCATCTGAAGCCGGTTTGGGAAATCCATTTGTCTCTCATTCGACTAGTTACAAGGTCATGTCCTGAGTCATCTATGATTCAGTGCTGCCAAATCATTGGTCGTGTCATTCATATGTTCAAGAGAAGTTCATCTGAAACCTCTATTGAGTCGGCCATCTACAGTTGTCCATTCTTACCGAGTCGACCTTCCCTATGTCAATGTCCATCTATATTCATACTATGTTTCACCTTCAAACTCTGTTACTTATTTCGTGTCATTGATGGGGGATACATCAAGGCCCTCCTGTGACGAGTCTTGTTACATCGACTTCAACTCATTATCTGGAGACAAGACTTAGAAATTATTTGGTACCTTGGAACTTCCATGCCTCAATGGTAGGTTCTCTCGCTTTCGATAGTGGGTTTTCATCATTGACCCCTGATCAGGAGATTTCGTCGAATGTTCGACCTCAACTCATTTATTCACATTCGGTGGATTGTACTAGTGTACCTTGGGAGTCATTGACATTAATGGTGATTTCCCTCGCACTTGTTAACGATGTCATCAATGATCGGTAATCAAGTGGTTTCTACCATGTTTGACTTCGGCACATATAATCACATGGTTAGATTCATACTTTTAGGTGACGAAATTGAAGACCCTGGGTCTCATTTCTGTGATCTAGGCTGCGATGGAGTATGTCTGATTTGCACCAACACATAGATCCACTTTGTATGTCTCGTGGATATGTCGTTTTAATTTGAATCTTCTTGCATAGATCCATAGTGTATTCTTGGTGGCTATGCGATATTTTGACGACATGGATCCACGGTGTATGATTGGTGTCCATGACCTATGTTCATGATGTCGTCCATCTGTGATCTAAGTATGGGAATGCCTACCTCAGAATTGGCATTGTATTTTGCAGATGCTTAGTTGTTTGTAGGTTTCCGATTAGGTGAACTCTTGGTTTCTGACACACACACACAGTTTACAAAGTATTTCGACTGTCACTGATTCCGACCTCATACTTTGGGGGGCATTCTGTTACACATGATTTTGGTCATCTTGGTGATGTATTAACAATGGTGTATTCAGGCTCCCAACAAGGACTTTTTGCTTGAGAAAAGTGGATCTTGTCTCCTTCCAAAAACATATTTTCAAAGTGAGTTCGTAGGATGCATATGGCCTAGGGTGCAATAATCCCTCATTCTCGCAAGCCACCTTCATCTAGGATGCGAACTTCACACAGTTTTCTCCATACACAGGGTGCGAACCTGTTTTCAAACTTGGAAAAGAGAAGAGGTCTCGAGGGTTCTAGAAGGGAATCTTCTAGAAAATGAGTTGGCATTCATATGGTTGTCATTTTACTGACTTCACAGATTTGATGGGATCATCCTCATCCATGTAACCATCTCTCCTTCTCCTATATATTGAAAGGATTCTCATGGAAAAGGTTAAGCAAGATTAATTGAAGAATTGGTGAAGGAATTGTGTGAAGAACCCTACTTGGACATAGGCTTGAAGGCTCTAGTTGGTCTATCAAGAGGAATTGGATCTTCTTCATGCAAGTACAGATCAAGTGTGTGTGTTGGAACCAAGGGTCACTGAAAGGAAGCTTGCGACATCAAGGCGATCAGGTTGTATCTTCTACTTTCAATTAATATGATACAGTGACATGTCCCTTTCCCATAAAGTCACTCTTACTTTATTGTGTAATTCCTTGATCATATGCATAAGTTGACGTTGAATACATTTTGTTATCTTCACTTTGGTTGGTTTGTGTTTTCTTGGTCTTGACCTCACGAGAGCGCCGGAGCGAAGCGGGAGCAATAGAGACCTAAGGAAGCAATACAAAGGTATGTCACTTATTCCTCCTTATTAGCAGATTCAATGATCACGACTTAGGGAAAGAGTCATGTCCTGTCCTATTTTGTTCTAGATCCAGGTGGATCTAGGGAGATCTGTTAGTGTCTGCACCTACCGATTAGTCTGATAACAACATTTATCTCAATTAACGCACTTCTTAGCATCTTAGCGGTAAGCCACCATAATACGCACTACGCTACAAATTTGTGAAAATTCATCTCGGTGTCGTGCTCTTTACATTGTCGATCCGTTGTTTTGATCCATCTGCACCGACCAATGAAATTGTTGAATATGAACTTACCCTGTGTGATGTGTTAATATAAATACACCAGTGCTACCATGCTATTGGAGCACTGACATTTTGTTTAACGATGTGTTTTATTGTCAACAACATTGATTACAAGGCACCCACCGAAATGACAAAACGAGCCAATGCAAGGTGTTACTATCAATGCATTGGTACCACCGCGATAGTGGAGCACCATCCTTTTGTTCCTCCGTGCGTTGTAAATGCAAGTGCACCAGGAACAAGGTGTCCAATGAGACGCCACACTATGAAAATTTCGGAAATATATGTCCCGGTGTGTTTCTGTATACAGTGTCGATGCGTTGGGTTACAATAGTTGCATCGCTACATTAAATTTTATAAATCGTTATGTTAGTGGTGCAGATAGTTAAGTGACATGTACTAGTGCATAATGTTAAACGACATTGGTGCGATTTATTTAGTGCATGTATTTTTTATAAAGTATGGCAGCACATTTGAACATTGACTTGTCGGGGGGTTATTTTTCTGGTACGCCCTATCGCGGTTAGTTAAAATTAGTGCACTACTAGGTTAAATTTTATATATCATTGAGATAGAGGTGAAGTTAATGAAGTGTAATGGGTCGGTGTGGGTATGAGCCCATTTTGTGCTAGTGTCGGGGCGTTCCGAAGGACGCACCGCTTTGTTTTTTAGTAATGTTTTAGGTTACAACAAAATCTAGAGCCCATTTTTCAAAAGTCTCTATTAAGATCTGTGGTTGTAAAGGAATATCATCTGAATGTACTTATCAACCCATTCTCTAACAGTTGTCACAGTGTTTGACATATTTATTGGAATCTCTAAAAAGGGTAGGCCAATGATATCCTAGATGAAGGACTTTGTTTGTAGTTCTTTTTTCCACAAAATTCACTCCACATGGTTCATCATGACATGCTTTCAAGATGTCATAGAATTCATCTTCACAGATACATTGTTAGATAACTAGATAAGGTCCTATGTAGAAGAGGTAGCCTTGAACCCATGAGTACATAACACTTTGTCTAACAATCCTTTGTTTCTCCTTTGGTGGGAAATGTTGTGGTAGTTTTTGTGTAGCCAAATAGTTATCAATATATGCAAATCAAGGTGTGTTAGTGGATATTGCAAATAAATGCTCATCGTGAAAAATATCTTCTATAGGAATAGCTTCACCTTCATTAGTAAGTCTAGAAAGAAAATTAGCAACTCCATTTTCTTTTCCTAATTTAGTTAAGATGGTGATATTAAATTCCTATAGTAATAACAACCATATGGTTACTCTAACATTTGTAATAGGTTTGTTCTTAAGGTATCAAATAACAAAGTGATCCATATGAATCATACATCATAACTAGTAATGTAATGACAAAATTTATTAATGGCATGAACACCAACAAGATTTTTTTTTTTTTATGTTACCGTATAATTCAACTCAACAAGAGTCATGTACTTGGTAATGAAATAAATGGCATAAGGTTGGTGGTCTTTCTTTTGTCCCAGTACTGCTCCAATAGTTGTATTTGAAGCATCAGTTGATATATGAAAAGGTACGGACCAATTTGGTCCCTGTACTATTGGTGCTACAAAACGTTTTTATTTGAGAGATTCAAAGCCATTCTAACATTGATCAGTCCAAAAAAATCATTTTCTTTTTTAAGTAATATAAACAAGGGTGATGTAATTCTTGTAAAATTTTCAATAAATGTTGATAATAACTAGCAAACCCTAAGAAATTTCGGACATATTTCTAATTCTTTGGAATAGAGAGATGAGAAATTACCTCGATTTTTGTTGGATTAAATTTGATTCCTATGGAAGATATGTGATGACCAAGAACAATTCCTTATGTTAGTAAAATTTGACATTTTTCATTGCTAAGTGAAATATTTGTTTCCTGACCTCTAATTAATTTGTTTTCAAGATTTTCCATAGTTTTTTCAAATGAATTGCCACAAATAGTGGAATCATCCATGTAAATATCAACAGAATCATGAATTAAGTGAGAGAAAATACCAAAGACAACTCTTTGGAATGCAGCAGGAGCATTGCATAACCCAAAAGGTAATACTATGTAAGCATATGTTTCCCATTGACAAGTGAATGTAGTATTATCTTGATCTTCAAGAGTAATTTGAATTGATTACAACCACTAAATCCATCAAGAAAAGAAAACAAATTCTTGCATGTTAAGGTATCTAAAACTTGATCAATGAATTAAAGGGTAAAATGGTATTTTAAAGTGGCTTTGTTTAATTCATGATAATCAATACATACACATCATTTACCATTTTTCTTAGGAACTATTATTGAAGGTGAAACCCATTGTCTATTGAAAATAGGATAGAAGAAATTCACATTAAGTAATTTTTGTAGCTTTTCTTTCACTATTTCTTTTAAGGAGAGATTCATATGTCTATGGGGTTGTCTATTAGGTTGAGAATCATCTTGAATATAAATACGATGCATGCAAATATTTGGATGAAATCCTCTCATATTAGGATATTCCAATGCAAATACACCAAAATGTTTTTGTGTTAATTCTTAGTTGATTATTTTGTGATCCATAAACAAGGAACCTATAGCCCACTCACTTCACCAAGACAGATCCTTTGTGGAATTCTCTTTTGTCTCTACTTTCAGGCTTATACCCAGTTCCCTATCTTTCAGAGGCTACTAGGCCTCTGTCCTCTACATTGTATAAGGATCACTAGTATTCTCTACTCTTAGTGTTTCTTGCACACAACAAAACTAGCTAACAACCCAATAACAATCATGCTAATAAGAATAAACACCCTGCTCTTACTATGTTAATAAGAAAACTATCTATCAGTTCTTCTGATGGTTGTAAGCCTTGTTCTTGGGTGTCATTCTGAGTGAAAACTAAACTCTGAGTTTTAGCTTTTTGATGTATTAATGGCTCATGGTGTTGAGGCCATTAGTCAACAATGGATCAACTCACTATGGTTTTTTATTGCCCATAAAGTAAATAGATTCTTCTCTTTTCAACTTACCAATCCAACATTCTAACTTCTGAATTGGGAAACAAGGCATGGAGGTGAAAATATTGATGTGCTCCAACAATTGTGTATGACTTTAGTTCTTAGTCAACTTGTTGTAACTAAGGAATCTAGAGCTCACAACATGCAATTCTATTTCTCAAGCCCCTTTATTTGCATACAGACTAAGTACTCTACATGGTTGTGAAGATGTCATCAATCTGCATAATCATCTGAACACATTCTATTATGAAGGATATTGCACTAGTATTCACAAGGAGCTAGTGAAACACATTCTCTTACCTTATATTTGTTATTGGCCCCTTCCTTAAATTAATGCATGTGTTTATATCAACATTTTCCTGTCAATTTTGAAACTCTAGAGGATAACATGTGGAAGTTTCAAACACCATGTTGAAAATCAAAAGTTAGCAAAATGTTTGTAAGGGTGCATAAGTGTTAACAATCCAATGAAAGTCGATATGCAAATCTGTGAATGAACAATGCATGATTCCAGGTGATATATGGCACAAATTACCCAAGTAACCATGCATTCAATATGATATTATTCTATATGACTCATTTTTCAGAGACCACCATCTCGTAATGTGAATTGTTTTTCATGAAAGTCAAAAACTACATTCAATCGTCAACTACTTTGAGACCAGAGACATAAAAATCATTAATATATTTATAGCCTTGCATTTCCATCTAGGGTAATGAAACACCAACAATGAATTAACCTTCCAAAAACTAACTAAATTGCCTAGGGAAATAAAGGAAATGTTTGGGTAAGGGAAAACAACCCAGGAGGAGTGTAAATTCATCCAAGCACAAAATAAAACGACCAGGGAGATAAGAAGACATCAAAGCAAGTGGGAAACAAACCAAAGAGATAAGAAGATATCAAATCAAGTGGGAAACAACCCAGGGAGATAAGAAGACATCCAAGCAAGTGGGAAATGACCCAAGGAGATAAGAAGACATCCAAGCAAGTGGGAAATGACCCAAGCCAATGGGAAAACATCTCATGCAAGGGAAAATTATTGTGCGTAAATAAAATATGACCTTGTTAATAAGAATCCATCCAACACTGAATTAAAAACATTGAGGCACATGACAAGAAACCTAGGGGAAAGTGAAAATGTCTAGGCATGAAATAAAACACCCAGAGTTATGTGAACTCACCCATACATGAAGTAAAACACCAAGGGGAAAGTAAAGACAACCTAGGCAAAGATAAAATGGCTCAAAAAATGAGAAAAACAACGCTGGGAGAGTGAACGTCCTCTAGGTGAGAGAAATACACTAACAACTATGAAAAAATATATTTAATAACTTTCAAGATATTTGCAACAGATGAATTTCACCAGCCATTGATCTCAGACTTCAAAGGAAATTAGACGGTGGACATTTCAGAGTTGTTGGGGTTTTTAATTTACACAAAGAGAATGATATCTCACACCATAACATAACCAAGCATCAAATTAACATTAACATAAGAAACATCAACACATGTGAAATGTTCTCACAACAATAAACACATCAACAACCACAATGAACTCCTAAATTTTTACCCCTATAAACCCAAATGGGAAAACCAACTTCGAATGGGGGCTTAATGTTTTCATTCTGACAATCTCTAGTACAATGCTTTCATGGCACTCTATTCCTCTTTCTCCATTGGTTAAAAGACCCTTTGTGAGTGAAATTACATGAGGAAACATGGAGCACTAAGGTAACGAGAAGGCCAACATGCTAACCTCTGGTTTCCCATTCCTCACTCTTTTCTCTCTATTATTATTTTTTTCTTTTCATCAAGTTCTCAATTTTTATTTCTATTTTGTCTCATTCACTTTACATTTGCATTGTTTTACAATGTTTGCATAACCTTCATAAATTGCAAGATTAAACTGACAAGTACAGAATCTTACGTCCATTTATCAATTTGGATCACTTTGAGATTCCTCAAGTTTAAAATTAACATTCAATGTTTTTTCCTTGATTGATCTCAATAGGTGTACTACAATATTTTGATATAGTATAAAGAATACATGTGATCAAATAGTGATGATAAAATATTTATAGTAAAATTTTCTTGAAAATGTCCATCTAAGATGTGATCAAAGGAATGCCCCCTAAGAAACTGAATGAGATGAGGATGAGTTATAAAGTTATTAATTAAATCATCTTCAGTTTTTTCTTTGAGAGTCATAGCTTGATCAAATGTTAATATTGGCTGCAAAAAATTCATCATCATTGTTTTCATTATCAAGCCATGGAGACATTTCTAATTTTGTTGAAGGTTTTTCTAGTGGATACAGAGAAATTTTTTTAGTAGAATCCCCGTGTGAAATTGTCATAACTCCTGATATACAACCAATGAATGCGTCAACAATGGCCAACCATGGTATTCCCATAATTAATGGGTAAGAACCACTATCAAATCCAAACTCTAAAAGGATATACTAAAGGATGTTTCTATTGGAAGCCAAACTATGAAAGGATATATCGAAGCCATGAATCTTCTTTACTTGCATTAATTGTTGCTTGGTACTTTGATTCTATGAAAGAAAAAGAAAGAGCTTGTTGTTTCTTAAAATCCCAAGTGACAGGTTTGGAACCAAGACTGAAAAAATAACTTGCAATAGACTTTCGATCATCATGGTCACTTGCCCAATATGAATCAATGAAACCAACCAACAAAGGAGTCCCCTCTGAACTATAATGTATCCCAAACTGAATTGTATTTTGGATATACCGAAGTATCATTTTTGTTTCTTTCCAATGGATTTCATGGGGTGTTTGCATATACTAGGTAACAAGACCAACAATAAAAGAAATATCAGGACATGTATGGGTCAAATAGAAGAGGCTACAAACTAATTGACGGTACAAAGTGGCATCGACTTTGGGAGTAGTATACGTGGAAACAAGTTTGAATCCAAATTGGAAGGGAGAAGGGGTTGGTTTAGAATCTTCCATGTGAAAGTGGCAAAGATAGTCACAAGCATACTTCGACCAGAAAAGAAAAATTCCTTCCTTGGTTTGCAAAACTTGGAGGCCAAATAAATAATGCAAATACCCTAAGTTTGTTATTTCAATTTACTTTTTAAGGTTGTATTTCACATGGGTTAAAATTTTATGGTCACTACCACTAAGGATAAGGTCATCAACGTAAAGAACAAGTATTATGAGATGGATTCCTACTTTCTTGGTACATACATTAGGATCAAATTGAAATCTAGACAAACCGATGTCAAGAAGAAAGTTGTCCATTTTGGCATACGAAGCTTGAGGAGCTTGCTTAACACCTTAAAGAGATTTCTCAAGGTGACAAACAAGGTTGGAGTAATTCTGGACATAACCAAGAGGTTTTTCCATGTAGATTTCTTCTTGCAAATCCCCATGCAAGAACACATATTTGACATCCATCTGATGGACCTCCCATTTATGTGAGGTGGAAAGGGCTAGAATGAGGCAGATAGAATTCATTTTGGCTATGTGGGCAAAGGTTTCATTGTCGTTGATGTCTTCAACTTGAGATAATCTTTTGGCAAGTAACTGAGCCTTATGTCTTTCAACACTTCCAAATGATGTATACTTAGTTATGTATACCCATTTACATCTGACAAGTTTTCTTCCTTTTAGACGAGTTACAAGATCCCAAGTATCGTTCTCCATTAAGGAATACTATTTTTCATTCATTATTGTGTCCCAATTTGGATGGCCAAAATCTTATGCAAATGTGTTTGGATTATGAGTTTTTGAAACTTGAGCCAAAGAGAAGAGGCTCGTTGGAACTGTGAATGTGTCTGACGTTGATCTATAGGATCACTAGCAAGATCACCAGTTGCTTCTCATGATGAACAAACCCATCTTGGAAGTGGTGGTGTTCGTGTAGGTCCATGTTCAATGGAATCATCTAGAGGAAGGTGAGTAGACAAAGCTAGATTTTCATCCTCACTGTCATCATTTGAAGAAGAAATCAAAATAGGAATATAAGATGGCACAAATTCCAAAGATGGATCACAGGTCGAAGATGGCACACATTCCAAATTAGTCTCACATGCCAACAAATTTTCATCAAATTTAACATCTCTTCTGATAATTATTTCATTGGAATTAGGTTGAAGAAGTTGGTAACCTTTGACATCCTCGAAATATCCAACAAAAATGCACTTCTCACTTTTATTATGTAATTCTTTCATTTTCTCATCTGGAATGTGAGCCCATGCTATACTATCAAATACATGCAAGTGGATTATGCCTGGCTTAATTTTAGTCCATGCATCTTCCAATGTTATATTTTTAGAGTCTTTGTGGGAGTGAAATTTACTATGTAATTTTCATAGTTGATGGCTTTTTCCCAATAATGAAGACTTAATCCTTTAGATTGGATCACACAATTAGACATTTCTTTTAATGTGTGATTATTTCTGTCAGCGACACCATTTTGTTGTGGTGCAAATGGAACAATATGTTTCATTTGAATTCCTTGTGCAATGTAGTAACTTGTAAAATTGTTGTTCACATATTCACCTCTATTATATGTTCTTAACCTTTGAAGTTGATGTCCAACTTGCTTTTCTATAAGGGCCTTTTAGGCCAAAAACATGTCAAAAATTTCACTCTTAGGTTTTAAGAATTAAACCCAAGTGAATCTAGAGAAATCATCAATGAAAGTTAAGAATTACTTGCACCAAGAGAAAGAAAGAAGAAGGCCAACCACATAAATCACTATGAACAAGTTGGAAAGGGGCTGAGGCATGCCAAGAGGCACATTTGTCAAAAGATGTTTTTCAAGAAAACAACCAACACAAGCACCATCTCTGCAAGAAAAGAGTGGAAGACTAGTCGCCACATGTTGATTACATAGTTGTTGTAATGAGTGATAGTTTAGATGAACAAACTAGTTATGACCCAAGGGGTGCATATATGGGGATCAATGTATATGATATGACCACAAGGGGCTAAATATACATGTAATGTGTAATTGTATATGTAATAGGGTCAACCTAATAGTAAAGGGCCTCATGTGTAGTGTGTGAATATGTATATATAGAGATCATGTATTCATTATTGAGAACACGTGAATTGTGATGCATGAATGTATTTGTGTATTTGGATAAGGTTCTCCTATTATTTAAGGAGTTATTGTGTAGCTCATCTCACTTATATGTATTGGATTTTAGCTCCATGCTCACATTGGTGTACATGGTGTGTACTTCTTGTTTATTCTGATATTTTAAGCATTTGGTACATAACATTTGGTATCACAATATCGATTCTAAGGTTTTGTTGCTTCAAGGGCATCATCTTGGAATTTTCGCTATAATTGTTTTCTTTGATGTTTTGGACTGTGAAATTTTCAGAGTATTGAAACATCATAGCAAAGTAATCTTGGTAAAAATTCCAGGTTCTGGCTCATTTTACTTTCTGAGATACAACTAGTGGAAGTTAGGGATTTTTACTAGCCCAGAATCAATCTCAAATGAGTCATTTTGGTAATTTTTCTATAATTTTGTTTGGTGACATTTCAAATTGTGAAATTTTTAGGATACTGAGAAAACTTATTGAATTTCTCCTCGTAAAAATTTCATAGTTTGGATCATTTTAATTTTTGAGATATAGTCTGTGGAAGGTAGGGTTATTTGACTAGTCCTATAACTAGTCTCAAACATGTGTTATGGGTAAAACAATCATATATTTTTCAGTGAGGATCCATATTTAGTGCCACTAGTTTCATTTGAAAGAGGGAATTCCATAGTATTTTTGGTACAAATTTCAAAATCAGATACTATATATTGGATACATGGCATTATGTACAAGTTCGCTCTCCAGAAAAGGCCAAAAATCAGCAAGGTTTGGGAAAGTTACTCTAAATTTCACTTGGCACACAAATTTTTGGTCAGAACCATGGTAGTGTAGAGAAGACATATCAAAGCATTGCAGGCCCAAATTTTAGACTCAGAAGGGCCAAAATTTCAAAAATACATAAGAAGGAAGGTCAACTAGAAGGATAGACTCCAAATCAGGGTTTCAAAGGTATGCTCACTTAAAACTATCATAACTTTTGATTGGGGTTCCCGATTGAGCTGATTCAAAATGGATTGGAAAGAGAAAACATATAAGATTATATTGGAAAAATGATTATAACTATTTTATATATTTATCCATAATATATTGAAGTTGTAAGTTGAATGTTTGGGTTAGACCTCAATTAAGAATCAATGGCTATACCCCATTTTTATGGAGATGAAGATAATGATGAAATAAGTATTGTTGTTACGGAAAAATAAGTCCTCTGGCTATGGTTTAGGGCCACAATAGAGAAGTTTCCTAAAATACCACTCTGAGAAGCAAGGGGAAACAAGGGCTTGCAGGGATATAAGTAAAATGCCAGCATAAGGGTGCATTTATTTGATATGTTTTTCCTCCACCACAAGGATTTAATTTATACTCTCATTTGACAGTTGGAGTAGTTATGTATGGGTTACAAGAGGTGAGGAACCTAGGGAACCCATCAAATCCTCCCAAAATATCGAGATTTATTATTTTTTTAAGCTAAATTAACATGTACGCGGGTTGTTAACTAGCAAGATGCATATGTAAGCGAGTTTCTTTAAGGAGAGTCGTGTACATCAAGTAAAATGGGATTTTTAAAGATATTTTTAGGGAGGAAAAAGGGAATTTTTATCCTGCAAGCAAGGAAAGGGATGTAACTAGGGTAATGAGTTGTCATGAGCATATGTGGTTCCAAATGATGCTATAATAGATGCCCCCTAATGTGCGAGGTCAGAAGAGAAATTGTGTCTGAAATACATTACAAAATAGTCATGAGATTGTGCAGGGGACATTGGGTAGGAGTAGTTGAAGACCAATCCCAAAACAATACCTATAACAAAAACAAGTAAGGTACTCTCTTCTCAAGGTGAGCATTCACATTCTTGAGTGTGATGTAAGCATGGCCTCCAAATTAAGTACATTGCAGATCCATGAGTAATGAAAGCATAATTGATGTCCATGGACACAAAAACTATACATAGTGGATCCATGCGATATATAGAAGTAGAAATCATGGCCACATGAAAATACACAGTGGATCCATGCAAAAATGTAGATCATAACCACGAATGGATACACTGTGGATCTATGTATCAGAATCAAGTAGAGGATATATGGAACCAATGGAGTGAACAAATTGATCCTCTACAAGTACTAATGTCTAAGAAGGTGGTACAATCCATACAATTTGGGTAGGAGCACAAAAGATCTGACGCTCATACTTCACCCAAATTCTTCAAAAAAATATGTCATGGTACAAATCTATGCTATGTGAATAAATGTGTTGGAGTCAAACACAATGAGACACCATTTGATTACTGATCATTGGTGTATATCATTAACAAACACGAGACAAATGACCGATAATGATAATGGGCATCAAGGTACCTAGTACAATCTAACAGGTGTGAATAGAGGATTTGATGTCGAACACTTGTTAGAATATATTGAGTAGGGGACATTGATGTATTACCATTGTCAATAGCGAGGGAATCTCCCACTGATGACTGCAATCCCCAAGGTACTAAAATGACTCTAGATACCTGTCCCAGAGCAAGATGTGTTGAAGTTGATAGAAAGAGATTCGCTGGAAGGAAGGCGTTAAGGCATATGTCATCATCCAACATGAGGGGTAGCAAAAGGCCAAATATTTGGAAGGACTCAGATGAAAATATTATAAAGACCACACTAAGGTACAACTCCAACATGTACCATATGGAATCGCACACGACAAAGACGCTCTGAATAGTAGCCAATAATGGAGAATACTGACAGAGACGAAGAATCCACCAATGGGGTCAAATGGAAACCAAGGTATCACATGAATCCCTATGTGTGATAATGGTTGTTGACATCGAACACAAGGGAATCTGCTCAGTCAACAACCAATGATGGTTTTTCATATTTTGAGCGCTAGGTCACCTATCATTGATGTAAATAGGCCCATGGTGCAGCTCTAGGTCATACTCTCAGAGCAATGTGTCGTAGATGATAAGAGAAAACCCGCTAGCAAGAAATCAATGGGGACCTTCTATACTAGCACGAGTGGGATACAAAGATATTTGTGAAATTGAGAAATACTTGACTAACATGGGAAGGCCGACTTGAAAAGTAAAAGGTTTCTACAAAATGGCCGACACAAGATGACTTCCCTTGAACATAAACACGACACAAAAAGTGACTTAGGTAGCATTGACTATAAACTAGGATACATTTGTGACACATGAGGCATAAAAAACTACTCCATATGATTGGAAGAATAACCAACCAGAGGAGATTATGCTAAAAAATGAGTAAAAAGGCCTCCTAAAGCCATACTAAACCCAATAATGAGGTAAAGACTCATAATATTTTGTTATATTCAAGGGAGACATAAGTAGCTACCATATAAAAAACTAGACTCATTCCCATACTTTTTTTTTGTTTTTTTATTGTTTTGTCTTTTTCATATTATAAAGCGTGAAAAAGAATAAAAGAATGCTATGATATAGTGGAGGAAATGAGTGTCGTGAGCAAGAAAACTAGTTCCAAGCACAAGGAACATACCTATTCTCAATGCAAGGAAAGCATGTGCAGGATATGGACACTCGGGGGAAAGTTTCCTCCAAGGATACATGTGTCAAATCGCAAAGGGTAGTATTGCAAGGCTGGTAAATTTTCAAGAATGCATATACAATAGGCTATATAAAAACAAGCTAGAGCTAACATTAGGCCTGAAAAGTGCGCGGGGTTAATTTGAAAATTCAAGTACAACTCAACACAAAAATGAGGGAGCCCCATAGGGCATTATCCAGAATAAATATGAGAAGTATATATGAGGCTTCAATGCAAAATCATGGCGGGACTAAATAGGGCTTTCAAGCCTATGAAAGTACTTCAACATGGGCACCATACTGCGAACAATGTTCTAAATAGGGCGCCCATGAACGATAGGCTCTACCACGCGAATTGAAACACTTCTAAATAACAAAGAAGGTTTTGTGTCACAACTCAGTGGGGTCGATCCTAAGGAAAAATGAAACAAGAAATGGATAATGTGAAAATGAATGAAGGGGAAAATCTAACCTATATGCCAATTTTGAGATCATTACCCGTCAGAACAGATCGACATGGAAGAAAAGGTACCGAAAAAAAAGATACCAAAAAATTTATCCAAATTCTTGTATATAAGACCAACAACACTCACCCAAAAGTTAATAAGTCCAATATAGAAACCTATGATAATAATGTGTGCTATGGAATAAAAAACTTGAAAACAAGAAATCATAAAAAGTACAATATGTACAAAGTACTGCATAGCCTTGAAATTTATGCATAGTACTTCTCCATGTAGAGCCCATTGTTAGGCTTGGTCCAAGGGTTTCTTTGGTAACCAACCTGTAAAGTTTCCAGTCCAGGAAAAGATTGTTGATCCCTAATCATAGCTTCAAGGATAGCCTTATCCGAAGGAAATTCAACATCCAAGAAACTGGGACTCAACGACACACAATTACTAGGGCTAGAGGTCTCATAGACAATAATATCATGCTCGAGAGGAATCACTAAATTACTCGGGCCAAAAGGGGAAAGAAAAGGCTCACATTCCCCCATTGGATAAAAAACCTAATAAATTGTCAAGGCCTTGTCTCGAGAAGGAAAACATAACTGTAAAGGATCCTTCTCAGAAGAAATTGAGCACTGATGATATTACGTGACATAATTCACCCATGGCGGGGAAGATTCTACTCGAACACCTGGAAAACAAAAAGGGGAAAACTAAGCTAAATCCGAACTAGGATGGTGATTATCAAATGAAATCTGATCAATAGTGACAATGCTTCTGTTGTGAGAAAAATGTATCACATGAAAGAGTGTAGACACGACAACATTCATAGCATAAACATAATCACACCCAAGAAGCATATTGAAGTATAAAGGGCCTAGCACCACTAACAGATCAACTAGGACAGTCTTTCCACCTAACATGATAGGAAATTGAGGAAGAATACCCAAACATTCACTAGGTCTTCTGTAAAAAACCAACAATTCATTGGTAGCTGACACAAGCTTGGGAGAACCCAAAACTTGCCAAGTCGAGGAGGATGAAATGCTTGCAGAGGATCCTTCATCTACAATACATCGATAAATGCGCATTGAATTGAATTCAAACCTTATCTGGAAAGGTGTAGAAGAAATAAGGCGAGACTCGACAAGATCAATCCAATCAAAGGAAACCGTCCTAGGAATTCGAGGGAACATACTCGAAAAGAGTGGATTTCCCCCTAGTTCAGAAGGTACTGAACTAGAAATGCTAAAGACATGGTCAAAATACACATCACTCCTTGAATGAAGAGTGATATCAATCGAATATTTCATTGGTAAGACCACTTTGGTAGACTCGTTACTCTCCAAGAGAAGAGTGGGATCGATCGAAGATTACATCGGCACGTTCACTTTATCAACTACTGGTTGAATAGGATGTGAGACAACATGGTCAAGAGACACATCACCCCCCAAAACAAGAGTGGTATCGGCCAAATATTCCATTGACACTACCACTTCATCATCCAAATATTGAATAGATTGTTGGGAAACCAAAGATGACTTAGAACTAGAAGGGCCTTCATATAAGGACCACTCTCTTCATACCATGGCAATAGCAGGGCACAAATGAGTAAGGTGATCTCCCTTGCAAAGATTACATGGGAGCTTAGGCTTATGTCATGTTCATCTAACATTCTCAACAATATCGATGCCCCTAACATGACATGCAGTGGTCGATTGTTGGTCTCCAACATGACTTGCCAAGGTCGGTGAATTTTGTCCAGTACAACTAGCAATGACTAGACTCATGCCCCCAACATGACTTGCATCGGCTGGTTGCTGATCTCCAACATGAGTCATAGAGGTCAGTGAAATAATGCTAGTGTGACTTGCAATGACTAGAATGTTTTCCCCAACATGACTCATAGAGGATGGAGAACAAATGTTGGTATGAATTTAAGTGACTGGGATTTTTCTCCCAGCATGATTCATAGAGGCTGGTAATTGGTATTCAACATGACTCGCAGAGGTTGTTGACATAACTCCAACATTTCTAATAGAGGTTGGTAACTGGATGCTAGCATAACTTATGGATACTGGACTCATGCCCCCAACATGACTAGTAGCGACTCGTGACACATCCCCAATGTGACAAGTAGAGGTTAGTGACTTCTTCTTCTTACTCTTCCTCTTCCTATTCCTTTTAGACTTCTAGTTACTAGTAGCAATACCTTCACCAGAAGAGGGAGAAGGAGAAGGACTAGACTTCATGGATACAAAAGTTAAATGATTAACATCCATACGATGCCCATGACATAAGGTTCTTATCTGAGAATCATCAAGAGCATTCAAGGCATTCAGAGTGGTCCACAACCAAACCAATAGTCCTACATTCAACCCGGAATGTTCAAAGTGGCCATAAAGGGGGTATCAACGTTTCCAAGGAAAGGAAAAGAATAAGAAATCCCTTGGGAAAGGATCCCTTGGTTGGTATCCTCAATCACTTTGGCCATGATGTTCTTATGCATTGGTTCTCCCCTTGCGAGATTTTTCAAGTCCACAAAAGTCTCTCTCATCGACTTTGGTGGACCAGTGGTATAAAAACCCATGCCTTCCAGGAGGCGACTCCATTTATTCAAGAGAAATACCAAAGGTCCTTCCCAACCAGTGGAGTGGTTGGTCGACCACCCTAAATCAACAATCCAAAAGTGGTAATACAGACACAACCTAAGGCCAACTGTACAAAACAACACTCCACTAAAAAATACTAAGATAAACATCACAAACATTCAACTTCTCCAAAAATTAAGCTCAGGTGGATAAGGTCGTAAGTCCAAAGCAATGAAAAAGTGGAAAGGTAATATCGACACAGGTTGATCAAGTCCTGAGACCGGTGAACGAATGAGTGAGAAGCAGTTACACCGACCTCCACCAACCAACCTTATCTGGTGCAATTATCCTTTCTTCGTAGGGCACCCTCCGACAATACTCAAAAGTGTAATATGACGTCTGCCTCAAGTACCATGGGAAACCCTCCATAGTCACCTCTGAGATACCTAGGAAGAGAAACTATGGATATCAACTCGTAGTCAATGTCCCGAGGAACAATCAAAATTCGAGATCGAACATATGGGTAGGGTAAAAAATCTTGAAGCCTCAAAAGTGTCACTTCTCATGGAGGTAAAGGCACCAATGAAACCCCCAAAATACAATCTCTCTATAACACTTGGTCAAGCTTCGAAGTGGTTATCTCATTGGCCCTTGCTTACGTGACCTCATGGTTGTCTCTTATGTGAGAGGAGTTTCCCAACCACACTTATATGATAGTTGGGTTTGA
Organism: Picea engelmannii; assembly: GCA_009831015.1. Taxonomy (NCBI): domain Eukaryota; kingdom Viridiplantae; phylum Streptophyta; class Pinopsida; order Pinales; family Pinaceae; genus Picea; species Picea engelmannii. Next base: position 329,719 of record ML779401.1, read on the forward strand.
CTCTCCCTAACTCAGACTCCTATGTTTCTTTACCATCCTTGGAGAGTTATCTATCCAATCCTAATCCAAGGCCCTAACCCTAAACTTGTTTATGAACCCTAGAAACAAAGTCTAGTAAATTTTAACTTTAGCATTCATTTTATTAGCTATTTTTACTCGAAGGACATGGAAGTGAAATTGATGTTGTTTGAGACTCTTTAAAAAATGAAACTTATAAGAACACTGACAAAGAAAACTTTACACTAATTCTTCAATGAAAAAGGGTTTCAAAAAAATAAAAAATGCATGAACAATCTCTCCAACCTTGAAACGCAATATTTTCTCTTTTTAATTCAAAATGCACAATGAAATCCTTTAAGAAAAGCAAAAGAAGAAAACACAAGGATTTTTTTTTTTTTAAATGATTTCAATTCGAGAAGAAAACAAAATCCTATGCTAATATATTTTTCTTTTTCAAATAACAATGCAAAGAAAGAAAGAGACCTAACTAGCAAAAAACTAGGTTTTTTCATTTTTTCTTCTTTCTACCAAAGCAAAAACTAACAAAAGATGCTAAAATAAATACATTTTTTGTTTTGTTTTATGTTTGAATAATCCAAGGAAAGCACAAAATAAAAGTATCTAATTCAAGTACAAACTCAAGTTTCAAAAATGACCATAATAACGACCACAAAATCGAGATCCTAAGAACAAGACTAGTCTTATAGTCATGCAATCCAAGGGATAAAAGGGAGACAAATATGGATCAATAAAATTTGTTTTCCATTCAAATTTAGCATTACCAACTTCCTATAGGCCACAAAAAGTTTTGGGACCAAACTGACCCAAAAAATACCCCCAAACTGTAAGAATTTCAGATCCCAACCCAGTTTCAGTCTCACTGATTTTTTAACCAAAGTTAAATGCCAAACGCAGTTTCAGCACTGTTCAAGCATATGTTACAGCATTGTTTCAGCATATGTCTCAGCACTGTTTCAGCACTGTTTCAGCATATGTCTCAGCACTGTTTCAGCATATGTCTCAGCATTGTTTCATCATATACAAACTTAACAGAAAATAAACTTCAGAACTAAAACATGAGAATTATGAACATCGTTTTCAACGCAGAAATAAAATATCAGCAGTATGCAAAACTCAGAAAATATAGACACAAAGATTTTCGGTCTAACTTCGACCCTGGAAAAACCCACAAGGGGAAAACCAGTGAGAGAGGGATTTTTATTATTTATGAGCTTCTGAGAAATTTCTTTTACAACATATTCATCTTTAGAAATTTACACAAACTTATCTGGACTTTCTTTCACAAAAATCCTTTTGAACAGTCCTGGAAAATGCTCCTCGATTTATGTCCCAGAAATCTGTACAACTGTACGGCTGTCCCAGCAATTGATGTTGTACGGACTGTCCCAAAATTTGTGCCAAAACTCTGCTAAGACTGTACGGAAAACCCAGCATGAACAACTCCTTGTAAACCATGTTGTACAGTCCCCAAGATTCGTGCCAAACTATACGAACTGTACAGAAATACACTCAGAAATTTATTACAGCAGTTACCTCAATTTTTGTGCCAACAAATGTTGTACGACAGCCTTGGAATGCATGCCAATACTCTTAGAAATTGCAGTTGTTGTCCTCCTCGATTTTTGTGCACATTAAATGCTATACAACCTCCACAAATCCGTATGGTACGGCCTGTTCTTCCTTGTTGTCTGCTGCCTCGAAATCCGTACTTCTCTTTGCCTTGGGATGTGTGCTCTCCTTCAGCAATTACTGTCTCTTTTCTAAGCTCGACCTCTCTCTTTCTCTTGGCATCTCACCAAAGATCTGACCTTGGCATCTCACCAAAGGTCCCTTCTCTTGGCATCTCACCAAGAGTCTCTTGATCTTGGCATCTCACCAAAGATCCTCTCCTTGGTCTCTCACCAAGTGACT
>ML779401.1:353968-372223 GCA_009831015.1 Picea engelmannii
ATGACACCTTGCAAACCCTCCTTTACCCTTGTTTGATTGGTTTGGGGTTTTTGTTGTTTTATTAAAAGGGTAAATTTAAAGTTAATTTTTAAATATTATTGTCACATGTTTAAATTTCAATTTAAACATGTGACTTTTAATTTAACTTAAACTAGCTCTTACCCTAACCTAAACACTATATAATAAACTCCGCCCCCCCTCTCACCGTACTCAACTATTCATTTTCTCTCGTGCTAGCGTTGAGCCTCTCTCTAAGTCTGCGGCCTCTTTGTATTATTCTGTTGGAGCTACCTCTTGGATTAGATGTGGATGCCTTCCAGCCTGCCACCTCCTTTCTGTTGTGGATAATTCTAGCTGTCGTGGATGATTTCAGCTACCGCTTGTCTTCCAGCCTGCTGCCTCCTTCCTTTGTCTGCTGTTGAAGTGTGTGGCTAGGTGTGGCCCTTCTTGTGATGGTTGTAGGTACAAGTGCGACCCTTCTTGTGATTGCTGCAAGTGAAGGAACAGTCTTCATTGAGTGTGTTGGCTGGGGTATTGAGTTGCATGTGAGTAGCGTGCCTTTCTTTGAGTGAAATCCTTTGAGGTCACGACCCTCTACTGTGATCAGATCTAAAGGGTTTTTGGTACCCCTCTTCACAATCTACTGTGTGAAGAGCTTATCCAGCGTGTGACCCTCTTGCTAGGGTATTTTGTGGAGTGCCTTTTCTTTGATAAGGTTTCCTAACAACACACTTCTGTTCACTGCCTAGATAAGGGTTTATACACAGTCCTGTTTTCAGCCTCTTGGGTAAGGGTTTGACTGTGTGAGGGTTTGGGCCCCTTTTTGTTTTGTGTTTTTATCCCTGTGGCCTTTGTGCTTGGTGGCAAGAAAGCTCCTTCAGTCTTTGGCATAGAGATCCTCTAGTGATCCATGAACTGAACCTTTGTCTGAGCATACTAAACAGGATTTATACCTATTGTGGCTACTGTGCTATCTTCAGAGGTAAGGCTGTTGTACCAAGTATGTTTTTTACTCATCTCTCATAGATCTGATTTGATTTTATTACAGAATTGCCTTACATTGAGTAGATCTAAAGAAATGGTTGAATACATAAGTTTTCTATGGTGAAATGATTGATCTAAATAGTTAGATCTGAAATCTGTGTTTTAAGTCTTCTAGACCTATTGCTATGTTCAGATCTGTTCATTACTACATTAGATTAGAATACTGTTCTTAGATCTGAGGTTATATTCATATGTGATCGGAGTTCTTCTCTTAAGTTTATTGTTGTCATTTCTTCATAGATCTACATAATATGTGTTCTATCTCTAATTGAGTTACAGATCTATTTGTTTTGATTTTGAAATTAAAAGAGTTTACTGTTTTGCAATTTTACCCTAAAACTAACAGTCTTCTCCATGGTGCAAGAGATCCTCCTAATCATAAGGTGCTAAGTGTCCGTCAAATCATCATCACCACCACAAACCTTAGCCCTAGTCAAGAAGTGTGGTGTAAGGCCTCCAAAGGCAAGTTGTTAGGATAGATAGGGCTAGGTGTCAGGGCCAAGGTCTTCTCTCTTGCCTCTAAAGGGAACGTCCAACCTCTGTCTTGCTCACAAAGTCTGGGTCATGGCATCCAACCTGTGGGCTTCCTGCCCCAACGAAGGCCCAAGCTAGGCTTGTTCCTTCAAAATGTCCATCAGACAAGTTCCTGCAAAGACAAATGAGTGCGCCCTCCAAGGGTCTCAAGTCAAATGTATCATGGCAAGTAAAATTACATTTAATACGAGAGCCACCTAAACATGTGCATTAAAACTACTTCATCAAATTAAATAAGTGCTCAAAGACCCTATGTAATTTGCCAAGTTTAGGTATGGGAGGGTTGTCAAGGTGACCTATTGGGTGAGTCATTCCTTAAGTCAAGGAGTGTTTCCTAGGTGGACCCCTCTCTAAGTCATGTGGAGAAGATGAAATGGTTGGGCGTAAGACTTTTGGGCATGCGGTTCATGACATACAAGGGTTTGTATTGTCTTATTTATGGGTGCCTTTGCAGAGGGTGTGTTGCACCTTCGTTTTCAATGCATCCTTTTTCCAAGCCCATTTATTTTCCATTAATTAATTGAAGTCCAAAACAATTGGGTACTCCAAAAGGGTAATATAAGACTTGGGAGGCAATACCACAATGTCACTTGAAGGGAGAGGTACACAGAGTGCCATAGGGGTAAAGCAAAGGTTGTAACACACTTGTGTAGATCCCTCAACAAGTGGGACATCTATATAATATGAATTTGTTTCTTGTAGGTCTTTGATTTTTGAGGAGAAACATTTCATTATTCTCAAGACCTCCTTGGGCGAGCATCTGGAAGGTTATAGTTTTTGCTTTTATCTTTTGCCAAGTACATTCCATCCGGGCCTTCAACCCCTTCTTCCCATGAAATGAGTTACAATCTATTCTTGGGCCAGTACACCTGAAAATCCCAAAAGATAAGGAGGTGAAAGGATGAAGCATGAAAAATGATAAGTATGATCGAGAACTTGTGCTAATTTTGATTAGGCATTTAAAAAAAAACTATGTGCTAATGATAACATTGAAAAATCTATGTGCTAATTTTGATTAGGCATTTAAAAAAAAACTTGTGCACATTGTGTCTCTCTAAATGGCCACCACTAGACTTAAATGATCTCTAATCCTTTTGCAAAAGCATATGTAGAACAATCATAATGTTGAAATTAACAAAACTCAATGTATGGTGTCAAATAAAGTTGCAAACATATTACTTGATACAATCCAATTTTGCATGGTTTTTCAAATATATACACTAGTTTTTGTTTTACAATGTAGTTCACATGAATACACAAATAAAAACAAAGAAATATACATGCAGAATGTGGTTAGATATGACTGTAAATTGGCTATAACATAGCCTAGCCACTGTATTTCTCATGATTAGTACATATGGGACATTCTAGTTTTCGATGCAAATGCAAGTTAGTAGGATATATTAATGTCGACATCTAGGATATATTTAATAATATGAATCAACTAGTATGGTTGCTTCATATAACAACAACGTTGTGGAAAATAACTCAATACCAAGTGTTCGACCCAATACAAAACAATAAAACATGTCAACATGTAAGAATCACAGTTCCCATTTGTCCATTTGTCAACACACAAGAATAAATGAATTAGTAATGAGGAAACCATTTAGAAGATAACACGAGCTGGATATATATCCCACTAAGAATGTCACAAGTTTGAGATTTACCACTAAACTCTTTTTACTACAAAGTTCACCCAAACATTGCCAATGCATATCTTTACCAATATTACAAATCCATCAAAATTTGAAGCCACCCGATCTATCCTGCGCACCTCTTGGGAGGAGTCCAAATATATGGCACATAAATAGTGCACCAGAAAACACAAAATGAACTCAATAGGTTGTTTAAAAAGAACTGCAGGGACTTCGAAGTGTTTTCTAAGATGAGAGTGTATTTCATGTTTAGAATGATTTCCATCAATACATTTTGGTGATCTGAAACTAAATTTACACGCCACTACATCTGATCGGACTTATTTGATTAGAGTTACTATATATATAAATTTTCATTTTAAATTTAATTTTGCATTACATATGGGTGATCTACCCATAGTGCACGGTAGAAGGGGCCTCTACTGAGACAGTACTCTTTGTAAATATGTAAAATTGATAATAATAGCAACAGTCATTTTGTCTTAATGCTCCACGTGCAGGCTTGACAGCACATTGCAACTACCACATGAGCATCATAATTATCTCGACCCCCATTTCTATGACGAACATTAACACCCTGCTATGCAGCATTCACCCATTTCCACGGCGAACATTATAACCCTGCAGCGCAACATTGAATGCTGCGTGGTAGGGTGGATAAGGGTCGCCCATTTCTACCTCCTCTCCGTCCCTCTGTGTCTTGCATTCTCAGCTATTCTGTGTCTTGCGTTCTCAGCCATTCTCATCTTAGCCAGCGATGGCGCAGGAAGCACAAGAAATCGATCCTTGTAAGGTTCTCGGCATCAGGATTGACGAGCAGGGCAAGGTCACCAGATCGAACCGCATCCCCACTGTTCCTCCCTCCTGCACTGCCAGCGGCCCCGAAAATCCGGACGACGGCGTCCTATCAAAGGACGTAACGATCGACCCACTGACAGGGTTGACGGCTCGAATCTTTCTACCCCAACAACAGGACGCCGATTCCGTCCAGAGGCTCCCCGTCGTTCTGTCCTTCCATGGCGGAGGGTTTGTAATGTATAGGCCCAGCACCATTCTTTTCCATGGCACCTGCCAAAGAGCGGCCAAAGCCTGCAACGCCATCTTTGTCTCCGTTGATTACCGCCTCGCGCCCGAGGACCGGCTCCCTGCGGCTTACGAGGACGCCGTCGCAGCTTTCCGCTGGCTTGGATCGCAGGCCCTGGGAATCGGAGTGGTCGATCCCTGGTTCAAGTCTAGGGCGGATTTCTCCAGGGTTTATCTCAGCGGCGAGAGCTCGGGGGCAAATATCGCCTACAACTTGAGCCTGCGCGTTTTTGACGAAAGAGGCGGCTTGCAGGTGCCGCCGCTGCGCATTGCTGGAATGGTGTTTATCCAGCCTTTCTTCGGGGGAATCGAACGCACGACCTCGGAGGTGCGACTGGCCCATGACAAGATCGTCCCGTTGCCCGTCAGCGATTTGCTCTGGCGTCTGGCGCTGCCTGAAGGGGCCCACAGGGACCACCCTTTCTGCAATCCTCTGAAAGAGGAAAGGCCATCCCCTGAGGTGCTGCAACGTTTTCCTGCAACCATGGTGGCAGTGGAGGGGTTGGATCCTCTACTCGATCGCCAGCTGGAGTTTGTGAAGATGCTCCGGGAGGCTGGAGTCCACGTCGAGCTGCGGAATGATCCAACTGGAAGCCACGGCGTGGCGCTGTATGACATGGACAAAGCCGAGGCCCTGTGCAGCGACATTTCTACTTTTATCTCCTCGTCAGTCTCCATTACTTCCACTTCTTCGCTTTGAAGAGGTAAATCGTCACGCAAATTTCATGCACTGCCAATTGTCTTATCTTAACTTCGAATTTTTTAATCAATGTAATGTGACAAACTTGTCTCTATTTTAATGTAGGGTATCGTTATAATTTATCATAAAACTTTGGAGACAGAAAGCGCAGTAGTCTGGGGTGAAATTATGTGTTTATTACAAATATACATTTTCATTATTTGTATGTGTCTAGTTCACGGTTACATCTTTGGCGTTTTTTAGGTTCATCTTTCCATTTTATATTTATCTGCTTCTCATTGAAATTTATTGTTTGTTTTGAAGATGGATCCGGTTGAGAGATCTCAAACTTACGTTGACACATAACATTAGTATTGTGGATTCTCCCATAAATCATGAATACATTAGCTTGATCATTTCCACTACAACAAATACCACCACTTATTCTTTTGTCCATTCTAAAAAAATGTATTCCCTTGTTATTTCCAATAATGCTATATGATTCTATCCCTAACCATTAGAACATGATTTTTATTGATGATATGGATTTCCTATTTTGTCCACAATAAATACAATTATGTAAACTACTTAAGTCCCACACAAAATCCAAATCCTTCATGATGCAAGTAAAACAACCATGGTATCCATGACAGTGAGACCTAGGAAGATTATGTATGGTAAAAAGTAATGAAGCTCTTAAAATGAATGATTTAAGCACCATCCCTTAAAGATTGAATTGTGTCAATTCCTCTCCACAATTATATGAACTTATCGAATAATAGCTCTAAATCAACACCAATTTCTCCTTGGGATAATTGATGACATTAAAAAGATGGATTAGTTGATAACCATGGAGGCAAGTTATGATTTATTAAAAACACTGGTTAAGTTGACCATTTAGTACTCTGTTTTGAGAATGGGTCCACCCCATTTAGCGTTAAACCCAACTTTGTGTCATGAGGAGCTTGGGCAAAATTAGGCCATCTATATGCTCATATTTTGGGCATGTTATTGCATAAGTTCAGTGATGTCCCGGCACTTATACATTTGGAGTAACTGTGAGATTAGTGGAAAGTAGCGAAGAACCTTTCTTGGAGTTATCTTTGATTTCCACAGCCCTTCTTTACATTTAGGACATTTAATCTCACATACGAGTGAATGTTTTCATACGTTAAAGCTAGCTTAGTGAGTTTCGTTTTACATTTAATCTGTTTAGTTGACAATGTGGAGTCATGCATTAACAATCCATGTAACAACATGGATAACTCATTTGTCCAACCATTTACCATTTGTTCAACATTCTATCAACTTAATCCCTTTATCTATGATTGGTTCCTCTTCATTTATGATCGATACTACTTCATATATATTTGGTACTTCATCTTTCATGCCATACAATTCTATCTGATCTAAATAATGAGTTTGAGGTCAACAACTTGTTGATAAATCACCTCTTTTTTCCCTATAATTATCACCACGACAATAAATACATGGAAATGCATATATTTATCCATACTTTTCTCATCAATTTGTTTCTGAGCACATGCATGGTATTCATGAGTTGTTTATTGTTGACATTAACTCATCTTCAATGTTCCACATTCAATTATGAGTCTAGTATGTTAATTAATAAAGTTCAAATAATTTAGCTAGTAAAAGGACACTAAATTGAAGGCATGCATCAAATATCAAATCTAGTAGTTAATATGATTATAGGGCTTGCACAATGTTTTTGACTTATGATGTTGTAAGCTAGAAGATGAAAAATGTAATTGAACTTGTCCAAAGGACTTAACATTTAGTAGTTTATATGATTAAAGGACTTAACATTTAGTAGTTTATATGATTATAGGGCTTGCACAATGTTTTTGACTTATGATGTTATAAACTAGAAAATCAAAAATGTAATTGAACTTGTCTAAAGGACCTAACATTTTGAGAATCTTATAAATTAGTATTTATATGATTATAGGGCTTGCACAATGTTTTTGACTTATGATGTTATAAACTAGAAAATGAAAAATGTAATTGAACTTGTCGAAAGGACCTAACATTTTGAGAATCTTATAAATTAGTATTTAAGACTAACATTTAGTTAAACAATATTATGCCATCAAAAGGATGTGAGAAAATATTCTATTTTGGAAAATTATTTAACTAATTAAAAAAACTATCTATTGCAATGAGATTAATGAACTGAAAATAAAATAAAATGATGCATACTTATTTAGAAACATAGTATAAAATATCGGATGTTAAAACAAAATAAAAATGCCATGACAACTTTTTACTTGAAAGGAGCATACAACAAATCAAAACTACCATACACATTTGTTAAGTACAAATATTTTGTATTGTGAGTCTTGTTTGTACAAACAATCAACCATTTAAGCAACACCAATGATCTAAAATGAATAAAAGTAATGACAATTATTTAGGGGTAAAGGTATTTCAAAGGATTTAAAATTTATTATAAATTTATATAACATGAAAATTTCAGAAGAATTTAACACTATAATATCTTAACAAAAAGCCTTTTCGTAAAATGGTTTTTATTACATTGCAACAAAATTTCAATCAATTATAAATATCGATATGCTAATAGCAACAACTACAATTTACAATTCTTCAAAATACAACGCTCTTCCAAAAAAACCCCAATTAACATGGTCAAAGTCAACACTATTCAAAATACACTATTCAAAATTTTAATAATTTTGAATAAACTCAAAAGGAACAATTCTTGAGCCTTAATTACCAACCCTAAACCTTGATTAGTTTACTAAAGTATGAGAGCTCTTACCTCTTACCATATATCAAGACAAGAATATAAATTAAAACACAAATACAATTGTTTGATATCAATTTACCTTATACATGATGCGTTTGCATTAGCTATTCTAATAATAGATAATGCATGGGAAGTTGTGGAAAATGCACCAATGAAAATTATACTATTGATTGTGATGATCACAAGCATGGAATGCATCCATACAAGCATGTCCCCAAGCTATATGATCAAATGAAACACTTTGGCTCATTTTCATAGTATACAAACCTCTTTATCATTTTGTCCATGTGCTACCATTTAAGCTTAGTGAATGAGGCCTAAGAATATTTTTTTGAGGATATGAACATTTCATATTACACTTGTGACATAACACCAATCTATTGTCATAGTCATCAATTTAAAAGGTGTCCTTTAGGATAATTGGGGTGTTTTAAATGTGGGTAGTACAATCAATTAAGAAATGGGTGGGGATATATTTTTGTAAAATCTCATGATGCTAATATGTAATATCAATGCTTTATTATTTCACTTGGATTATTTATAGTGGCTCACACATTTGCAATTATGGTGGTTCACTTTAAGTTTAGAAGACTCAAACAAGATCAAGTATCACGTGTTGGTAGGGTCCCTCTTCATTAATGTAGATTTTATACTATTATTATACCTTATAAAAAATGGATTTAGAATAATCTAGTGGAACTACTCAAATACAATATCTGAAATCTCTCTAAAACTTAGAACTGAGGATGTGTAAAGAAATGGGTGAAACACAAGTTCTTTCTAATAAGACTGAAATAACAAGACTTTGGTTTATACCTTATAAAAAATGGATTTAGAATAATCTAGTGGAACTACTGAAATACAATATCTAAAATCTCTCTAGAACTTAGATTTGAGGATGTGTAAAGAAATGGGTGAAACACAAGTTCTTTCCAATGAGATTGAAATAGCAATACTTTGGTTTGTGGCAAGGGAGAAGGTACATTACTTGAATAAACCTAAGATGTCTATTTCTTGTGGATGGGGAAAATAATTAAAATAGAGATTGTATAATCACAAAGCAACAATCTTAAATGTCATGAAAACCAAAGAAGTCACAAAATTCACATTTTAAGGGTGGGGAGAAGAAAGAGTGATTCATTATGGTAGAGCATTGACACAAGAAAGAGATGGTATAGAAAATGACTATTGTGCATACCTCCCAATAGATACCTAGTTATATGTGTCATTCATGGACTACTAGGTGCAAGTTCACTTGATTTTCAATGGAAATTCCAATAGAAAATATTAGAGCCAATAGTGTAGTTAACATTGATCCTTACAAAGGAAGTTAATAACATGTTGATAATGTTGTTTATAATGAGTTTAAGTTTTTTTTATTGTCTTTACCATGAAAAAGGTGAAAAGTCAATTAGTTTAATTAATGAAAACAATAATTTCATTGCCAATATTGAAAATAAATTAGTTCATAACAAATTGAATTATGGACACATTACGACAACACCATAAAATAATTTTTTTAATTTCAAAATATTTTGTAATTTACCAAACATGTGTGGGGCGCATATTGGAACACACACACACATTTCTTTCATTCCTAATTCACAATTATCAAAACCATCGATGTCTTGGTACAAATGACAATTAATGGAAAAAATCAAAACCATGGAAGTTGGAGAGTGCTATACAACAAAGAATGTTAATGTTTGTTGCAATACTATGAAAAGTGCCAAGCATTGGTCTTTTGTAATAGTTGATTAGGAAACCTTTGTTGGTTTGTTTATCATGTAGATGAACTATTTCTAATCTAGTGGATGAGATTGAGAGCAAGATTTTATTCCAAGTTTGATGAAGATTTGGAGTAAGGATGCATTTGCAATGTTGAACTCAAAGAATTTATGGAGATGAAGAATACCAAATTAAAATCTTCCAAAGATGAATGTGGTTCATTAAGAAAGAACTTCAAATCTTTGAGGAATTTAGATCCTAAATATTATCACAAGTCAAAAGACAATAGTGTTGAGGCCCTTAATAAACCCCAACTCGTAAGGATTGGGACCCTCTTAATCTTTTGGATATTTTTCATGATTCAAGCTTGTGATGCGATTAGTGTTCTTAGATGATTTCAAACCCTTTTAATTGGTTTGCCTACTGAGTGTATTATCTTATTTGTGTTTGCATGCTTATGACCAAATGACTTGCTTATGTACGTTCTTAGTATATTTAGACACTTAGGAGTTAATTAAGATCAACTTGGTCTAATGTGTCTTTAGATAAAATGTGAACCTTCTTTTGTATGCATTTGTAATTATTTAATCCAATGGTCACAATTATGTTCTAGACATAAAATGATTCAAGGATTCATTTTCTCCTTGATACTAATGACTATTGATCCATGGTTTAACACTTCATTGGTCTATCATATTTATTTAAAGAGCACGTAGGGTCATTAGTTGATTATTGATTGTGAAAAATTCATATGTAAATTATTTTCCATTTGCATTAATATTGCCTTGAGTGGTTGTTGGGCTTTAACCCCGTAATACATTGGTGTATTGTTCTTCAATCTATTTGTGTGAGTGGTTGTCTTAAGGTATTCAACTTGTGTGGATATACCTTGTTTATTGAACATCATATCATATCCCTTATGAAGACCCGCTTCCATTGTTGATTAAGATCCCAACCCTGTGTCACTACATGCATCAAAGGACTTTTGGACACTACTATTTCTAAGCAGTTTAAGGCTAAGAGTATTGTTCTAGTGTGTTTATTTTGTTGTTGTTTTCAGTTGGAAACCATTTTGTTTCACTCGAAAAAGTTTATGGTTTCCCAAGATATGACAATTTATCAAATCTAGAGGTATACAATTTCATTTTGAGTTTTTAAAAATCTCTTTCATTTTGTTTTAATATTTCATTTCAGTTTTTTTGTTTTGTTTTTTATTTCTAGTTTTCTCCTTTTCTATTTGCTTATGCTATTTGTCCCATGCCTTGTGTGATATTGGCAAATCAGAAACAAAGTAGAAAGTATTTTTTTTTCATATACTATTTGCCTTGTGCTTTTTACGATCTTATAAAATAAAAAAAGAAAGATAAAAGTTACATTTTCAGAGTAGACTAACCAAGATTTAACCCCAAGCTTATAAAGTTTTGTGTCTTTTTTTGAAAATTAGGTTGTTCTTTTATGTGTCTATGTTAAGCTTTTTGCAGACAAAAATAAGGGTTTTTGGGGTAAGCAAACACTTCAATAATAATAAAAAATCATTGTTCATTTCTAACATTTATTATATCTTTTGTAATAACTCACTTGTTGAAAAGTTACTTTATTAAAATAGAGGTATTGCGTTCAATATTTTCTTTTTGTAAGTTACCTGTTTGAAAAAGTGCATTTCACTTTAAGTTTAAGATAACTTTATTATAAAGTGAATTTCACCAAAATTATAAAAATGAATCACTTGTAAAGTAACTTTAATGTTCATTTTTAAAGTTAATTTTTGCATGCAACTTTAAGTGATAAAGTAACTTCATTGTAAAAATGATTCTCATTTATTTTATAAAAATGGATCTTTTACATTATAAAAGTAATTTATTTGTAAAGTAAGCTTACAGACAAAGTTATACAAGGAGGTGTTGATGTGTTTCTTTGTCATCCATCAACCGAGTGACTCCGGGCTATGCTTGAACTTGGTTTTGTCCCAATTTGAAAATTAATTGTGAAATCTAAAGAGTGTCCGATGATCTTCACATGATGATCATGAAGACCCAAAAAGCTTTTAAAAGAGTTGAGAGTCGAGCTCACTTGTTGTAGTTTTTATTCTTTGTGCATAGTCACCCGGGTTGATGGCGCTTCGTTGAATTAAAAAAAAGATACCAGAGAAGAATACTATCGGAGAGTATAGCCACTCACTAAATATTCCATTGCCTTAGCTTTCTCTAACATTGTGGTCTATGCTTGAACTTGGTTTTGTCCCAATTTGGAACCTAATTGTGAAATCTGAAGAGTGTCGAATGATCTTCACATAATGATCATGAAGACCCAAAAAGATTTTGAAAGAGTTGAGAGTCGAGATCACTTGTTGTAGTTTTTATTCTTTGTGCATAGTCACCCAAGTTGATGGTGCTTCGTTGAATTAAAAAAGAGGCACAAGAGAAGAATAATATGGGAAAGTATAGCCACTCCCTAGATATTCCTTTGCCTTAGATTTCTCTAGCATTTCACATAATCAAAATTAGAGGCCTTATGCTCAATATATCTCAATTTTGGTCTAGAACATTAGTTTTTGGGAATGGTGTTGAGATGTTTTCCATATTCTGCATTGATGTAGTAGTCTTGGTGTTCATTTCTACTTTCCACATTGATGTGGGAGTCTTGTTGCATTCTCTCCACATCCCCCCATTCTCTTGCACTTGTTATCCCTTCCTATATATGGGGTAGGGTTCCTTATATAGATTTAAGAAGAAGGGTAGGGCTAAAATAAAATAATTTAATAATGAAAATTTAATTAATATAAATATTAATTAAATGTCAAATAAGTAAAAGTAATTATAAAAACCCAAAACCACATAAAACAAGAAGGAAAACAAGACAACAAGCAAGGGGAACTTTAAGACAAAGTCAAGGGGGTACTCAATGGCAAAACATGTCCACATAAGTTTCATAATGACTTATAAATGTTTATCATCACTGCATAAGAGGACATATCAACAATGTGGTCATTTCCATCTTTTTAGCTTACTCCTAGGTCTCATGGACCATCTCGGGAGAGAGGAAGAGGATCACACATAATCACATCTTGGTATTTCACCAAGATCTACCTGGTCCAAGACCAGTTTTCCCCATAACACATCTAGGGGCCCTAGAACACATTTAGGGTCTTATCCACTAAGGTACAAGACCAAGGATCAACCCATGTGTTAAGCAAGGGTTCCCTGGAACACATCCAGGGGCCCTAGAACACATTTATGGACATACATCAACCACCAAGGAACACATCCAAAGATCAATCCAAACACCGACCAAGGATTCCCTGGAACACATTCAGGGTCCCTAGAAGACATCTAGGGACTTACAGCTTGGTCCTAGACCAAGAACCCCAGTGATATACTGAGGGCCCTCACTAGGGTATTTTTTCATGGCTCTCACTGCTTGGTCCCAAACCAAGAAACCCCATGAGTGCACTAGGGGCCCTAGTCCTCAGCTAGGGTCTTATGCCATCCTCTTGGAGAATGGCTCTTGTAGTTGCACTAATTTCAACACTTCTTCTATCTTAACGGGTATTTCAAGTGTGGTAATAGTGAGTTCACAAATAAATGGATATGTTGCATGTCAGTAATTGAATATTTCAACTTGCCTTTTAGTTGTTTAAACCTATGAACAATATCCCAAATAGACTCACCTGATTTCTACCTGATTTCAATCATTTCATTCATGTACTAGTCTTTTGAGTTGGGCTTTTGAAATTTGTTTACCAGTAGTTTTTTCACATCTGCAATAGTCTTTGGTATTCCCTATGTGTTGTTTACATGTCGGCTCATGTACTAGCCTAGTGTGCGGTCTCTTAGTGTGATAGATAGTTGCATGAGCTTTGTATCCTCATATGTGATCTACTTTGCTTCCCAGATATTCTCATAGATGAATAAGTTATTTTCAGGCTCCTTTGATGCCTCTCCCCAAAATTATGGTAATTTGATCGTGGGATCATGTCCTGCCATTGTGAACTGTGTTGAACTAATGCCTTTGCATGGTGTATATAATTGACTATTACTTCTTTAACTGTTTCCCCTAGTTGATGCTCCTTGATTGGATTCCTATCCTATTGTCTTTCTTCCACTAAAAATTGGTTTTCTAAACGCTGGTGTTCTTTTTGGTGTATTAGTCGCATATGGGGTTGTAGGTTCCACATTGACGATGATCTGGATTGGAGCTCTTCCTTTTGTCCCTGACCTTGGACCTCTTGTTTTCCTTTCATATGTTGCGCAAAGTATTTCCTCAATCTTCTCCACAACCCATAGATCCTCTACCTCTTCTTCATCGCTTGCCAAACCTTCTATGTCGGCTATGACTCTCTTCTTGTTTTTCATTTTATATTTGTAGGGTATTCAACTGCGCATCTTTCCATCTTTTTCCATTGTTAAGAACCAAATACTGAATACAAAAGCACCACAATAGATATACAAGAACAATATGCAAAATCTCCTTTATTACCATCAAACCCTTGAGGTAGGGCAACACCATACAATGGATCCTATTATGGAAGGGATTCTCTTCTGTTCACTTGCCTCTTCGAGGGGGCTTCCTCCTAATGAGCTTCAGCTCCAAATACAATACTTCTCTTCATGTCTCATTACATTGCTTGAGTCCCTTTATATATAGTGCTACCATCATCTAAGAACATTCTAGAGGAGGAATCTTCTAGAAGTAGAACCTTCTAAGAAGTCCTCTTACATTTATTATATCTAATTACCCATTTATTATATTTAACTACCATAGTGGGTCTTATTTAATAATATAGTGGACCTAGTCCACCTTATATTGAATGACCTCCATTATTATTACTATGGGCCTTCTGCCCCCCCCCACTACCTCTCTAGCTACCTTATCTTCCATCCCTCTTATGAAAACGTTGTCCTCAACGCTTGATGTACAACCATATACCAGGGTCCCATGGATAATTGTGGACCATAATGCTGAAGAAGACTGAAGAACCAAGGTCCCATGTAGAAATGAAATCCACCATGCTGAAGTAGTCCAACCACCATTGTAAACCCAGGTCCCATGTCCAAGTGCTCATGTGAACTCCCTGTAGAAGATTTTGGAACCCAATAACCAACTCCAAATGATGCTCCAAAGACTGACACCTATCATGTGGATCCAAATAAGAAGATCCATCCACATAGTGGAAAAGGGTCGTAGCAGAATTTGGAAGGAACAATACCACTGTAGAATATGTAGACTGAACGCTGGTAACTAGCTCTTGATGTGGGACATTGATGTTCTCTACATAAGGTGGATTAGAGTCATCAAATTAAATATGGAAGTGGTTGTCATCCCAGAAATGACAACTATCCATATACCAATAATCACAATCGTCCTCAAAATCATACCAAGCATATATTTCTTGATTATATTCATCCCTGATGATGTCTGCCATAAGAAATCTCTCCTGCATGTTATTCAATGAATATTGAATACTACGAAAACTATCATTGAGTCTGTATGTGAGGTCTTCTGTGAGACCATGTACAAATGCATTCAATTTATCATCCAATGTGTGAAACAATTGGGCTTTGAATGATTCAAGAATTTCTTTCAGGGTTTGAGAGGAAATAGCCATCTGAGCACCCTATGAACTCTTTGGTCCTGCAGCTATAAAAAAAAAACCCCAAAAATAGATCCAATAAGTTTCGACAAAAAATCGCGGATTTTTTTGGAAAAACCCTAAAAAACTGCTGAAGTTAAAATGCTCATAACTTCACTTCCCAGACTCCATTTTGGCTGATTTGTTTTTTTGAAATCGGGTGAAATTGTGAGAGGAACTCATATATGTAATTTATTTGGGCAAATTTAGCCTCCATATGCTGCAGAAATAAAAAAAAATTCTCGTCGCTGTCCGCGAAAAAAATCCTGAAAATTTGCAGATTTTAAAACTTCAATATCTTGACTTCCCAGACTCCGTTTCGGACGATTTTTTTTTTCAAATTGGGTATTTTTCTGAGAGGAACTAAAATATACAACCATTTTCTGCAAATTTGGCACATAAATATGCCAAAAACTTCGAGAATGTCGCGGCCCTCTTTTTTCTGCTCCGAAAAAAAAAATCTGCAAAAATAAAAAATATTTGCCCACAATGTCTGCCCAAAGAAAGTGCTCTGATACCACTTGTTAAGAACCAAAAACTAAATACAAAAGCACCACAATAGATATACAAGAACAATATTGAAAATCTCATTTATTACCATCAAACCCTTGAGGTAGGACAACACCATACAATGGATCCTATTATGGAAGAGATTCTCTCCTGTTCACTTGCCTCTTCTAAGGGGCTTCCTCCTAATGAGCTTCAGCTCCAAATAAAATACTTCTCTTCATGTTTTATTACATTTCTTGAGTCCCTTTATATATAGTGCTACCATCACCTAAGAACGTTCTAGAGGAGGAATCTTCTAGAAGTAGAACCTTCTAAGAAGTCCTCTTACATTTATTATATCTAATTACCCATTTATTATATTTAACTACCATAGTGGATCTTATTTAATAATATAGTGGAACTAGTCCACCTTATATTGAATGACCTCCACTATTATTACTATGGGCCCTCTGCCCCCCCCCACTACCTCTCTAGCTACCTTACCTTCCATCCCCCTTATGAAAGCGTTGTCCTCAACGCTTGATGTACAACCATATACCAGGGTCCCATGGATAATTGTGGACCATAATGCTGAAGAAGACTGAAGAACCAAGGTCCCATGTAGAAAAGAAATCCACCATGTTGAAGTAAGGAGTTCCTGGACCATTTTTTTAATTTCATTTTTTTGTGCAAAGGGGTGGCGATATGGACGTATATTGGGGGGAATGCTTCCTAGGAGAAGGGGAATGGAATGATCATGGACACCGCGGGAAGGAGGGAGTCCTTGGGGAGTGGAAAATACTGTTTGATGTTTAGAAAGGAGGGCTTGGAGGTCTTGGGGCACTGGTGGGGTCTCTATGGCTTGTATGGCGTGGAGTTGGGCAATGACATCAGAATGACCTTTTTTGAGCAGTTTTTCCATGCGATGAGAACTGATGACCTTAGGTGAACCAGCAGTGATGCCTTGAAATTTATATTTGTGGCCTCCTTGGTCAAATTGCATGGTTAAGTTCTGAAAATCCATGAGAATGGGACCCAAAGTTTTTAGCCAGTGGACACCCAACACAATGTCGCAACCACCCATGTCAATAGCAAACATATGGGATTTGAGGTGGTAGTCACTTATTTGGAGGCGCACATTTTCACAGCGCCCGCCACATTTCATAGAACCACCATTAGCAATCATGATTTGGAAATTGTTGATAGCATGGATGTAGCAATGGGTTTCTTGGGCAATGCGGCGATGAATAAAATTGTGGGTGCTGCCACTATCAACCAGGATGATGACCTTTCGGTGCTTGATGTAATCGATTAACTTGAGGGTTTGAGGGGCAGAGAAGCCGGTGAGAGCATTGAGGGAAATGATCGGTTCCACTTCGGGAGGGTCGGAGAGAGGGTTTATGTCAGAGATTTCTGGTGACTCGGGCACAGGGGGAGTGTCAACATCTTCTTCTTGACTATCCTCAGAGATGGCCATAAAGAGATTTTGTTCCTTACATTTGTGGCATGGGAAATATTTGTCATCACAATTGTAACAGAGGCCTTTGAGTGGTCATTCAGCCATTTCAGCCTTGGTCAATTTTTGGATTTTTAATGGGGCGGAGGGAGTAGTGGGGTTTACTAGTTTAGGGCGCGCGATAAAGGAAGGCTTACGGTTTTGAGAGGAAACAATTTGTTGTGCTTCTTTAGCTTTTTTGGTAGCTTCCACCCAAGTTGTAGGTCGAGCCATGAGGACATGGACCCTAATCTCCTTCTTGAGGCCATTGATAAAACACTCTCGAAAGAAAGCATCAGTCATGCCCTCTGTTCGAAAAGCCAGACGCTCAAATGAAGCTACGAAGTCTTCGACTGTACCTGATTGCTTCAATTTTGTCAAACGACCCAAATGGTTGGTGTCAGTGTCAAAGCATTCATAAAGCTCAGCAACAAATTGGGTCCAAGCAATATACCCTTGACGGGAAGTTTTTCTCCATTGCCACCATTCCCTTCATTCTTGATCTAGATGGAGAACACCATACTGGAGTTTGGCCAAGTCATCTGTAATGTTGTAGAGAGAGAAATAATGTTCCATTTGTGTGACCCAACCAGTGGGGTCCGAGCCATCAAATTTGGTTACATCCACCCGCGGAAGGCGTATGTCCCTTTGAAAGTGATGGGGTTGAAAGGAATGGGAAGAAGTTTCACCTTCAGTCTTTTTATGTGCATCATGAAAAGAGTCATAGGTAGGGATCTTGAGTTTGGTGCAGAGTGATGTAAAGACAGATTCAAGCTG
Source organism: Picea engelmannii (assembly GCA_009831015.1). Taxonomy (NCBI): domain Eukaryota; kingdom Viridiplantae; phylum Streptophyta; class Pinopsida; order Pinales; family Pinaceae; genus Picea; species Picea engelmannii. The sequence goes on from ML779401.1 coordinate 371,876, forward strand.
GGTGGTCAGTTCGTGTTTGACTTCTGCCATTGCGGACTGCACGACTACATTTACGGATGCATTTATGGAGGCATCACCGGAGACAATAGTAGCAATGAGTTGTTGCACTTCTTGTTGGGTCTCGAGGAAACCAGATTGTAGGGTGTTGAAGCGAGACTCTAGTTCTTGGCTACGGGTATGGGCCATGATGATGGGTGAACTGAAAAGGGAGCGGGCGGGGTCATAAATTTTTGCAGAAAAATGATATGGATGAATGTGATAAGGGAGAAGAGATGAATCTAATGGAATAGGTCTCAAATAATGGTGAAAAAGTTTCCAGACTTTTTTTTTTTTTTTACAGCTATGGGG
>ML779401.1:380045-394416 GCA_009831015.1 Picea engelmannii
CACCTAAGAACATTCTAGAGGAGGAATCTTCTAGAAGTAGAACTTTCTAAGAAGTCCTCTTACATTTATTATATCTAATTACCCATTTATTATATCTAACTACCATAGTGGTCCTTATTTAATAATATAGTGGACCTAGTCCAACTTACATTGAATGACCTCCACTATTATCACTATGGGCCCTCTGCCCCCCCCACACTACCTTACATTCCACCCCCCTTATGAAAGCGTTGTCCTCAACACTTGATGTACAACCATATACCAGGGTCCCATGGATAATTGTGGACCATAATGTTGAAGAAGACTGGAGAACCAAGGTCCCATGTAGAAAGGAAAGCCACCATGCTGATGTAGTTCGAACACCATTGTAAGCCAGGGTCCCATGTCCAAGTGCTCATGTGAACTCCCCGTGGAAGATTTTGGAACCCAATAACCAGCTCAAAATGATGCTCCAAATACTGACACCTGTCATGTGGATCCAAATAAGAATATCCATCCACATAGTGGAAAAGGGTCGTAACATAATCTGGAATGAATAATACCATTTTAGAATATGCAGGATGGACACTGGTAATAATCATTGGCTCTCAATTTGTCACATTGATGCTCTCTACAGAAGGTGGATTAGAGTCATCAAATAAAATATGAAAGTGGTTGTCATCCCAGAAATGACAACTATCCATATACCAATCATCACAATCGGCCTCAAAATCATACCGAGCATATATTTCTTGATTATATTCATCCCTGAGGCCCTCCATAAGAAATCTCTCCTGCATGTTATTCAATGAATCTTGAATACTACAAAAACTATCATTGAGACCATGTGTGAGGCTGTCTGTGAAGCTGTCTATGAGGCCATGTGCAAATGCATCCAATCTGTCATCCAATGTGTGAAACAATTGAGCTTTGAATGATTCAAGAATTTATTTCAGGGTTTGAGAGAAAATAACCATATGATCACCCTATGAAATCTTCGATCCTGCAGCCGTCACGAAAAAAAACTCAAAAAATAGATCCAATAAGTTTCGGCAGAAAATCACGGCTTTTTCTGGAAAAACCCTAAAAAACTGTTGAAGTTAAAATGCTCATAACTTCACTTCCCGAACTCCGTTTTGGCTGATTTTTTTTTTTAAATTGGGAAAAATTGTGAGATAAACTCAGATATGTAATTTATTTGGGAAAATTTGGCCTCTAGATGCTATATAAATAAAAAATTTCTTGCCACCGTCCGCGGAAAAAATCCTGAAAATTTGCAGATTTTAAAACTTCAATATCTTGACTTCTCGGACTTCGTTTCAGACGATTTTTTTTTTTCAACTTGGGTGTTTTTCTAAGAGGAACTCAGATATACAACCCTTTTCTGAAAAGTTTTCACATAAATATACCTAAAACTTCGAGAATGTCCCGACCCTCTTTTTTCTTCTCAAAAAAAAAAAAAAATCTGCAAAAATAAAAAATATTTGCCCACAATGTCTGCCCAAGGAAAGTGCTCTGATACCACTTGTTAAGAACCAAAATAGATCTAGAAATATAATCACCACAATTAATGAATACACAATAGATCCACAAAGCAAGATAGAAGAAACCACACTTTATTATTACCAAACCCTTGAGGTAGGGCAACATCGTACAATGGATCCTATTATGGAAGGGATCCTCTCCTGTTCACTTGCCTCTTCGAGGGGGCATCCTTCTATTGAGCTACCGCTCCAAATACAATAATTCTGTTCATGTCTCATTACATTGCTTGAACCCCTTTATATAGTGCTACCATCACCTAAGAACATTCTAGAGGAGGAATCTTCTAGAAGTAGAATCTTCTAAGAAGTCCTCTTACATTTACTATATCTAATTACCCATTTATTATATCTAACTACCATAGTGGGCCTTATTTAATAATATAGTGGACTTAGTCCACCTTATATTGAATGACCTCCACTATTATCACTATGAGCCCTCTGCCCCCCCCCACTACCTCTCTAGCTACCTTACATAGATGGATTTGAGATTGTTTCTCAATACCATATTCTTGTTCAATTTATCACTCTGGAACAAATCCACTAGAGCCTTGAACATTTTTCTAGCTGACTTCTTCAATACCACGTGAGGGATCAAATGATCCTTCATTACATCCAAGATCACTCTTTGGGATTTGATGTCCTTCTTCTCAAGAGTGGCCTTCTCTATTGCATCTATCGGTGTAGGAACAACCTTTTGTACAGTCTCTCAAAGGTCAGGTTCCTTCAAAAGAAAGGTTTCCCTCGCCTTATAGGACATGAAGTTAGATGCTCCATCCAATCTGTCTTCAAACCTAAGATTGGTTGTTTCCATTACTAGATCTGAACAAAAGAAACTACCATGTGCTTATTCCTTCAAGCACCCACAATAAATTCACTATTGGTTTATATATTTGCAGAGATCTCTTTGCAAATATGATAGATTTGTTTCAAATTGTTGTGGATCTTTGTTTGGTCCTTTAAAAACCCACTGCTGTAAATCAGATCCAATAGATTTGTTTCTGTAAAATGTTGTGTAACCTGAAATTTGTCTCCCTCTTAGAGTGGTAGCTTTGATACCATATTAAAATCTCAATTCCCAACACCTAGATAAGTTATTTCCTCATGATTTCCTTAAAAATAAATTACAGCTCACTTAAATAAAATATACCGACTGGAAAAAATTAAAACAACAGAAGCAAAATGGAAATCAAATCTCACACAACACATAAAAATTCTTCCTTTCAAATTTGCCTCTCATTCAATAATATCAAAGCTTACAAGGGCTTTCCCAACTTGGGAAAAAATCTTCCCACCAAGGAAAATTACAAAACAACAAAATTGACAAACTGCCCTCCTGAAGAAAACCCTTGTTGTTGTTGTCAGTGGGTTGTTGTATGGCCCCGCTTCTGCATCCTGTATGGCGTGTTGTACGTATTCCTTGCACATTGTACAACCATTGTATGGATGGATGCACGCTGTACGACCTTTGTATGCATGTCTACTGCACGACCCTCTCTTGACCCTCCAAAAAATAGAACGACCTCTGCCTTCCTGGTACGACCTCCACAAAATATTCTGGCTGTTGGTTTTCTCCCTTTTGCCAAGATACCTACACTTTCCTCCTTTGGACTTACCAAGAAGTTCTTCTCTTGCTCCTTCTATGAATCAATGACTCCAATATATGTCTCTCTTATGTCTTCTCCTCTCACCTTGGCTACTTTTATAATATTGAGTTTTGACTAAATAAAACAAAACCCTAATCTTCAAAGTGATTGACGGTTTAGATTAAATCTCAACTCACTTGAGATCAAGGGCTATGATTCATTTAATTCACTAATGTTAATAACCTTAGCATTTCATTAAATTAAACTTACTTTATTATAAAATGACATTCACTTTAATTAAAGTGAATTTCCAAAGTTCTAAGAGATATTAATTATGACTTTCACATGTTAGACACAAACCAATGTGGAAGTACCTATCTTAGCTACAAACTTCAACAGTTTTACCAGAATTTTTTTAAGCATGGGCTTGCACTCTTTGCAAAGAAGATGGAAATTTGTAAATCTAATTTTGAATTCTTAGGAATGATCTTCTTTGAGGGAAAAATCTAGCTGCAGGATCATGTGTTGCAAAAGCTTACATCATTTCCCAATGATATCAAGGATATGAAACAATTGCAAACATTTCTTGGCACTCTGAACTATGTTAGATACTTCTACAAAGGCCAAACAGAAGATGGTTCATGTTTATATAAAAGGTCGAGAAAGGAAGACACACCATGGACACGTCAAATGACAAAAGCAATTCAGAGAGACAAAGAAAAGGTAAAAGCTATTCCCAGGCTCAAACTTCCAGTTGAAGGTTTTCCCAGGCTCAAACTGCCAAGCGAAACAAGCTGAGTTAAAACAAACATTAAACTCAACAAGCTTTGTAACAAGGCTCCGAAATAAAGCAAACCCTATCTAATATAATCACCTACTACATACCTATCTAAGAAATTTAAGAAATTCAGAGCCATAAAAATGAAAACAAAGATACTATGCCTGCCCTATATTAATTGTTGTAGAAATCAATTCAATTCACATTACAGGCGATTTGAAAAGGCCTGTACGACATAATAAATCGAAAACGTTAGCATCCTTGTAAGGCTGGCCGTTCATGTTTAATGTTGGATGAGATTATTATACACCATATAAACAAAAATCTTCAAGATATAATCATTGAGCTCTATATTCAAAACGGGAAGGAAGAAATCTCGCCGTGGTAAGGATTTTCTCCCATATGTTCATTCTATTAATATAAATTAAACTATTATTTTTGGCATGTTTTTCGATCAATTTTGTTAGAAATTTGGTAAAAAATTATCAGAATTGTAGATTTGAGTGATTGAGTATGTTTTTCAAGGCTTTAAATCTGTTGATATATTCAAAAAAACAATTTAAACAATAAAAAATGGTCATTTCACCAAAAATTATTTAACCTGATTCTATTGTAAAAATTCAAAAGATTGAACGTGATGACAAAAGCCATTTTTAAAAGTGATTTTCTCCTGCCCTGGTAAGGATTTTCTCCTCTGTCTGTTCATTCTATTAATATAAATTAAACTATGTGCACAATTTAGTCTAAACGTTCTTATTTTTGACATGTTTTTAGATCAATTTTATTAGAAATTTGGTCAGAGATTATCAAAATTGTAGATTTGAGTGGTTGAGTCTGTTTTTCAATACTTTGAATTTGTTGATACATTCAAAATACAATTTAAACAATAGAAAATGAACGATTTAACCAAAAATTATTTAACCTGATTCTACTGTAAAAATTCAAAAGATTAAAGGTGATGACAAAAGCCTTTTTTAAAAGTGATTTAAAAAAAAAGAAAAATCATGAAAACCTGTATATTAATAAATTAAATAGCTCTAGCACCTTGTTGCAAAACCTGTATATTAATAAATTAAATAGCTCTAGCACCTTGTTGCAACAAACTCGATGTTTCACCAAGTTTTGGGGATGCCCAAGTGTCATTCGTAGAAGTATTTTCTAAATTTTAGCCAATTTTAAAATAGACATATCTTTTTTTTTGCATGGATAATTTTGAAATAAAATTAAATTAGAATACATTAAAATTGAAAAATAAATCATTGAAATTTTATAATCTGATACAAACAATGTACCATAATAATTAATAAATCAGAAATCAAGATTCTTAAATCATCTATAAACAATCACTATTATATTTCTCATTATATTTAGAAAATTGAAAATTCAAAACACATCTTTTTGGGTCTCAAGATAAATTGATAACTACTATTAATACAATTTTATACTGAAAAAAATAAATACTACCATACTAAATTAAAAACTCAAAACATGAACTCTCGATCTTATACATAAATATTTAAAATTTTAAATGTCTTAGAACTTAAAAGTTAAAGAGTCAAAGTCTATCAAGATTCAAAACAAAAACAAACTAAAGTATAAAGAAGTAGAACATGTTAAATGACAAATGAACATCATTACTCAATGGAATTCCCCACTACTCTTTACATCCAATTGTTGTACAAAGGAATCATGGTCAACCATGGGAATACCACTATCTAAATAAGAATCATTTGCATTCCCAATGATGCTTAATGTCACACCAACCAACCTAAATTGTGCCTCATCAAGTCTCTCCTCCTCATCTACCTGTGCATCATCCTCTGGATCAACATCCCATCGTGTTGCTACTCCCTTCAAATACTTAGGTGTCTTCCTATGCTTAAGACATAGGCATTGTGTGTAACAACTAACTTCTCTGCTCTTCTAGAGGTAACTATGGTCCTTTTGATAGAGTGGATGAAGCTATATGTGGGCCAATTCATCTATGTTGCAAAGGAACTAGCAATCTAAGACAACAAATGAATAGCAAGATCTCTTAACTCTGAATATTTATCCACGTGCATCCTCCACCAACTAATCAAATCATCCTGGCCTAGATCTATGCGATTTGCCCAAGCATTGAGCTTGTTGAAGGGGCCGCTAAGACCTGTGAATTGAACAAATTATCACTGAAGTTTTTCCCCTTCCTCCTCATTGCAAATCTTCCCAATTGCATCTCAAAAACCATTTTTTACCTCATAATCATCAATGGGAGGAACTCTCCCAGGCCTTTCCACATACCATTTTGGGTTAAGAGAATATGTTTCCATGTGCAAAGGTGTGTTCAATCTAGAGTACACAAAGATTTATTTCATAAAATCATGCAGACATCAACCTACTGTTACAATGCTTGTAGACACCAACCCGCAGGAGACACCAATCTCCTATTCTAAGCACCAACTCATAATTAATGTTTGCAGGCACCAACCTGCATGAGACACCCATCTCCTCTCTTGAGAACTAACTTAGAATTAATTTTGCAGGAACCAACTTACAAGAGACACCAATCTCCTTGACTGAGCACCAACTCAGTGTTTCCTATAGATACCAATTTTACTGGAAACATCAATCTCCTCGAGCTGTAAACACTACCAAATTATTTATTTCCTTCAAGTCTTCATTTGCACAAAATTGTTGCTTTGTCTCTGTTGTCACAATTCACAATCTGCATATCTTTAGAAGTTCCTTTTGTCCTTGCACCTTCTAGACACCCTTAGACAAACACATTTCTCTTTCTTTTATTTTCTCGCTCCTAAGAACCTCAGAGCTCCTCTTCTTCATCCGCAACTTACTTCCACAACACTTACATCTTTCATACTTGGTTTTTCAATTTTAGAACTCCACTCTCTCCCTTTCTTTCTCAATTGCTTTCACTTAAAATGGATTTGTGCATCGTTACTTATGCATTCCATACTTCCATGAATTTGTCCACATACAAAATGATCTCCATGGAGTCAGCTCTATCTCTCCTCAAAACCGGGCTGCGACATTCCTTAGAAATTGACATAGACCCCCCTTTGGTTTCGTGAGTGATATGCTCTCAGACCACAATACAGACTTCAACACTCAGCAGTCGTTAGATGCAATCCCTCAAATAAATTGTGGTCATTGATCCAATTTCTACCCATCAACACACACACAATATTCCCTCATCGCTAATCAATCATCCAATCTATCCTTGATTTGATCTTGACCATCAATCTTCTTTAGTATACTGAGACCATGTGTAACCACACTACATAGTCATTGTCCTATCTAGACCTATGTTCAATCACAACCGTCGATCTACTTAACTATCCTCAATAACAGGCCATGCAACCACGATGCACAATAGTTGTTTGACCTAGACCTTGAATTGATCTCGACCGTTGATCCAATCTTCACATAGTTTGAACCTTCAGCTCATAACCATCATCCAATCAGATCTCAGATTGATCGAGTCCGCCGATATATCTTGATGGATTCCCCGCGGGTCTAAGGAATATCTCTTCTTTGTTTCAAACTTCTGCAACCTCCAAATTACACCCTCAAGTTCCACCATACTCATTTTGCACCTATACTTAGACACATTTCCAATCATTTTTCTGTGGGTCTAAGGCATATATTTTCATACTTTTGTGGCCTCCAAGATGCATCTTTGTGTTCCACTGCACTCACTTTGCACCCATACTTAAAAAATTTCTTTGTATTTCATCGTGGGTCTATGAGACATCATGAGCCGTCGGATCTCTCACCCTCTAGGTCATCTAATCTGTGACAAGTGGTGACCTCCTGGGCTGTCGGATCTCTCACCCTTTGCACCATATGATTTGTGACAAGTGGTGGCCTCCTGTACCATCTGATATGTGACAAGTGGCAACATCCTAGGTCATCTAATCTATTCTTGATACTTAGTCGATTTCTTTGAAATCTTACTGCGGGTCCACGGGTCTACGACATATGCTTGTGATCCAGATTATCTTCGGCACGAAATGAGAGTAGATATATAATAAAGAAATGTACATATATATATCACATATCTAATAATATAACAAAGAGATATCAAAGATATAACCATAAACACAGAGATATAGTAATACACAATTTCTATTAATGAGCGAAATGTACCAAATTGTAGAAATACAGAGTGAAAGACTCAATAGAATGGTGGCAACTTATCTATGAGAAGAGATGTGACGACTACGCTCATTCGCAAGAAGATGATTGTTACAATGAGGCTCCAAAGGCCTTTTTAACATAAAGAAAATCCAAAACCCTAACCCCAAAAGATGAAAATCTGTAATATTCCAGATATAAAAAGTATGTAGAACATAAATAAAATGCTAGAAATGGTAGATAAAAAACAATATAACTAGAACAACACCACAATAACACTGAAATGATATCAAAATAACACCAGAAATAACACTTTGATTCTGAGAGCAATGTTCACAGGCCTCTTCGAGGGGGAAACCCCTAGTCGAGCAGAGCTCTATTACAATAATATCCAAGCTAGGGTTCTCATACCCTCGACTCCTATTTATACTAAATATGTATATCAAAAGAACCATCTATAGGAAGATCCTTCTAGAAGCGGAAGCTTCTATTAGGTCTTATTACATTCAACTTATTCTACTTTATTTATAGACCTTTATTACATCCGAATATATTGTTCTACCTACGTGAGGGTTAGGTCCCTAACATGTCCCCCCCCTTAAAAATAACCTTGTCCTCAAGGCTTGAGATGTGGAAATTTTTGCAGAATGGTTGCTGGTTCCCAAGTGGCATCTGCTGGAGTTGTATCTTTCCACTGTACTAACACTTCCTTGATGGTTTGATGATGTAGGCGACACTCACGCTGGTCCAAAACTGCTTGCGGTTGTAGCCAAATAGATCCTGCTTCGTCCAACTCGGGAAGGTTGGTTTGAATTTGGCACTTAGTTCCAATCACCTTCTTTAAGCATGAAACATGAAAAATAAGATGTAGCTTAGAATGACTGGGCAAAGCTAACTGACAGGCCACCTGTCCCACATGCTTGAGAACGATATAAGGACCATAAAATTTGGGCGCCAGATTCTGACAATGCTCGACCTTGAGGGAATTTTGCTTGTAAGGTTGCAGTCAAAGAAACACTTGATCCCCTTACGCAAATTGACGTTCAAAGCAACCTTGATCTTCTTGTTGTTTCATGTGATTTTGTGCCATGACCAAATTCTCTTTGAGGGTACGGAGAATAGCCTCTCAAACTGTAAGCATTTGGTCAACCGCCTGGACCTTCGAGACACCTGGTAAGTATGAGAGAATTGAAGGTGGATTTTGTCCATATACCGCTTCAAAAGGAGTCATGCAGGTAGTTGTATGGTATGAAGTGTTGTACCACCATTCAACTAGGGGTAACCATTGAGCCCACTGATTTTTCTTTTCCGATGCAAAACACCTCAAATATGTTTCCAAGAACTTGTTTACAATTTCCGTTTGACCATCAGTCTGGGGATGATAAGTTGTGCTGATATGCAATTGGGTGCCTTGTAGCTTGAACAGTTCTTGCTAAAAATCACTGGTGAAATTTGGGTCGCAATCAGAAACAATAAAATGCGGCATGCCATGAAGCTTGAAGACTCGATCCATGAAAATTTGAGCCACATTGGATGTTGTAAATGGGTGTTGAAGAACACAGAAATGAGCATACTTGGAAAGGTGATCAACAACCACCATGATGACTGATTTATTTCCCGATCTGGGTAATCCTGTAATAAAATACATAGAGATATCCCTCCAAAAACAGGTGGAATCGGAAGCGGTTGTAGTGTGCCATGAGATTTGATCATTTTTCCCTTGTTGCATTGACACACATCGCATTCATTGAAAAAATTATGAATGTCTTGTTTCATACCATCCCAGAAAAAAGGACGTTTGACCCTGTCATAGGTTTTGGTAAACCCGTAGTGCCCAGCTTTGGGTTTAGCATGAAGCTCAGAAAGTACCATGGATTTAAGTTTTGATTGTTTACTTAAATACAAATAGACTTTGTATTGAAGCTCATCATGGAGACAAGAGTACCATGGAGAAAATGGATAATTGGATTGCAATTGTTGTATCAGATGCAAACTTTTTGGATCGTGTAGCCATTCCCGGTGAACGACTTGGAGCCAATCTGGTACAATGAAGGAGAGAGAAAAAAAGAGATCCTTCATCTTCATATTTTTGGGAAAGTGCATCCACAACCATATTGTCTTTTCCTTTCTTGTAAATGATCTCATAATCATATCCAAAGAGCTTAGTCACCCATTTTTGTTGCTCTAGGGAGGAAATGCGTTGTTCCAGAAAATACTTGAGGCTTTGATGACCGGTCTTAATTTGGAAGTGTTGCCCCAATAGATAAGGGCACCATAGATCAATGGCATGCATAATATCCAACATTTCCTTTTCATAGATTGATTTTCCCAGATTTCGTTCAGATAGTTTCTTGCTAGTAAAGGCCAAAGGTCGACCCTCTTGCATAAGGACAATGCCAATTCCTTTCCGTAAAGCATCACATTCCAAGACAAAGGTATTTGTGAAATAAGGAAGAGCCAGTATTGGAGTTGTGCACATGGCCATATTGAAGGTTTGAAAATCTTGAGTAGCTGCTGGAGCCCGAGTGAAAGAGTTATTTTTTAGGAGTGCAGTGAGAGGTGATGCAATATTTCCATAATTCTTAACAAACTTGTGATAAGAACGTGTTAAGCCCAGAAATCCATGCAAGATTTTGAGAGTCTTTGGGTGAGGCCAGTCTTGCATAGCTTCAATATTTTTAGGATCCACCTTGACGCCGTCCTTGCCAACTAGATGACCCAAGTACTCGACTTCTGAGGCGCCAAAAGCACATTTAGACTGTTTCAGGAAAAGTTGGTGCTGAGAGAGTAGATGGAGAACTCGATCCACATGAGCAATATGGTCTATCTAGGTTTTGCTATAGATGAGGATATCATCAAAGAAAACTAAGACAAAATGACAGAGAAAATGACAGAAGACATGATTCATGAGGCTTTGGAAGGTGGAGGGGGAATTACACAAGCCAAAGGGCATGACCAAAAACTCATAGTGGTATTCATGAGTTATAAAGGAAGTCTTAGGAATGTCTGTCTCTTTCATACGTATCGAGTGCTAGCTAGAACAAAGATCAAGTTTAGTAAAGAACTAAGTGCCACTCAATTCATCCAAGAGGTCATCAATGATAGGAATGAGAAATTTGTCTTTAGTGGTGAATTTGTTGAGGGCACAGAAGTCAGGACACATTCGCCAGGAACCTTCTTTCTTTAGGACCATGACCAAAGGAGAAGAGTAGGGGCTCGTACTAGGGTGGATAACGCCTGCGTTAAGGAGTTTCTGAACCATTTTCTCAATTTCATTTTTTTGAGAAAATGGGTGGCGATAGGGACGGATATTGGGAGGAAGGCTTCCTGGTACAAGGGGAATGGAATGATCATGAACACCACGGGAAGGAGGGAGTCCCTGGGGAGTGGAAAATACCACTTGATGTTTAGAGAGGATGGATTGGAGGTCTTGTGGCACCGAGGGTGTCTCAGTTGCTTGTATGGCATGGAGTTGGGCAATAACACCATAATGACATTTTTTGAGCATCATTTCCATGCGATGAGAACTAATGATCTTAGGTGAACTGACAATGATGCCTTGGAACTTATATTGTTGGCCCTCCTAGTCGAATTGCATGGTTAATTCCTTAAAATCCATGAGAATGGTACCGGAAGTCCTTAGCTAGTCTGCACCCAACACAATGTCACAACCACCTATGTTGATAGCAAACATATGAAATTTTAGGGGGTAGTCACCAATTTGGATATGCACATTTTCACAATGCCCTCCACATTTCATGGAGCCACTATTGGAAATCATGATTTGGAAATTATTGACTGCATGGATATAACAATGAGTTTCGTGGGCAATGTAGAGATGGATAAAATTATGGGTGCTTCCACTATCAACAACAATGATGACCTTCCTATGCTCGATGTAACCAATTAGCTTGAGGGTTTGGGGAGCAGAGAAGCCAGTGAGAGAATTTAGAGAAATGACCGGTTCTACTTTGGGAGGGTTTGAGGGAGGGGTTATGTCAGTGGTGTCAGGTGACTTAGACACAAGGGGAGGTTCAACATCCTCTTCCGAAATATCCTCCGAGATGGATATGAAAAGATTTTGTTCCTTACACTTATGGCCCAGAAAATATTTTTCATCACAATTATAACAAAGGCCTTTGAGTTGATGTTCAGCCATTTCATCCCTGGTCAATTTTTGGATTTTTAGCAGAGGGAGTAGTGGGATTTGCTAGTTTAGTGCGAGGAATAAAGGAGGGTTTCCGGTTTTGAGAAGATACAACCTGTTGTGCTTCTTTATCTCTTTTAGTAACCTCCACCAAAATTTGAGGCCAAGCCATGAGGACATGGGCACGCATCTCATCCTTGAGGCCACTAATAAAACATTCTTGGAAAAAGGCATTAGACATGCCCTCTGTCCGAAAATCCAGGTGCTCAAAAGAAACTATAAAGTCCGTTGGAAGATTGGTTGTTGTCATTGATGTCAACCCTAGTCATGGGTTTTGGACCGCAAGATTGATAAAGGTATTTGGACATGAAGGACAATGGACATGCATATACAACACCTATGAATGGATAGTATACATCATGCTGTTTCTGGTGGTATGTGGCACGTCACGTGGATCCTCATGGTTGAGGAGAAATAAATTTTTGAAGATGACAAAGTGAATTGAAGAAGGAAGTACATGTAAGCCCCTAATGTTAAAATGAAGTGACATAAATGGTATAAATAAACATCATTATACATTTATTTGATACAAGTCGAATTTCAGAGGTAATAAGAAGATAAGAAGGCCGTATTTCAAGGGAGGATGAAGTCTTTTGGTGATGTGTTCTAAGGTATGTTATTTTCAGGTCATCTTACCATTTTTGCTATAATTTTTTTTCTAAAATGATTCAGATGGTGAAATCGCTATGGTATTGAGAAGACATATTAAGGTACCTCTAGTAAAAATTTCAGCTCTTGATTCACTATAATTATGGAGATACACTCTATGGAAGATAGGGTTTGTGACCAGTCCTGAAGCTAGTCAATAAACAGGTGTTCCTGGTAAAATAGTCATACATTTTTCATACAGAATCCAAATGAAGTGGGACCAATTCCATTGGAAAGAGTACAGAATTTAGTTTCCTGTGTGGGAGTTTCAGAATCAGATGTTAAATATTGAGCGTGGGGCATGCTGTACAAGTTGGGTCTTATGAACAGACTAGAATTGAATAAAGTCTACCATTCTTTCTATAACCTCTTTTTGGGGAGGATTCAAGGAGTGATAATTGGAGGAGTTTTAGAGAATACATTGAGTAATATTATCTACAGGATCAGAGTACTCCAAGAATTGAAGAATTGAAGAAATTGAATAAGTCTCAGGAAGCATTATCAGGTTCTATGTGATGATTGGTTGATGGTGATGATTTAATGTAAAGTTTTATTATCTCTCATATATTCTTGGGTGGAAGGAAGGGGCAACGATGGAGAGTTCAAATCTCTCTTGATATTGGAGGATTGTATCTTCCTCTTGGAGGTTTATCCTTCCCTCTACATTTGGAAGCTGTAGCTACCTTTGGAAGTCATTACTTCCCTTGAACAATAAACTATTGATTATTTCTCATATATTGTGCATGGTGTATTATCGTGTATTGGTGTAAATCTTATACTATTGTTCATTGCTCATTGGATATAGTTGAATGGCTTAAGTATAAGTTGAAAAATGTTTTAAATTGTACTTGATACTGATTCACCCCCCTCTCAGTATCAACAATTGGTATCAAAGCGGGTTACCTTTAGTACCGTTTAACCACTGGAAGAAATATCCTATGTAGAAATGGAAGACAACATTCCAAATGGGATTCCAACATTTGATGGAAGCAATTTTGAATACTGGAAAAACAGAATGGAAACTTACTTGAAAGCTCTTGGGGCAGATGTTTGGTTCTCAGTTGCTTCAGGATATAATGCTTTGAAGAAACCAAAGACTGCAACTCAGAAGGAAGCAAAAAGGAACAACAAACTGGCAATAGATACCATTCTGGATGGATTGACAGGTTCAATGAAATCCAAGGTGGGATCATGTGCATCAACAAAAGAGATTTGGTACAAGATACAAAACCTTTATGCAAGGGAAGAAGCAGCAGAAGAAGTAGAAGTTGAAGAAGATTACAACATCTCATATTTCAAAGAAGAAAATAGAGGTTAGTTCTTTTGCTTTAATTGTGAAGGAGTAGGACATGTTCAATTTGAATGTCCTCATCCAAGGATTGAAAGAGATGACAATGAAGAAGAAGAAAATCATAAAGTAGAAATGATTCAACAAGAAGATGAGAATCTTAAAAAATTGAAGCATGTTGAGATTGAAAATAACAAGCTCAAAGACACA
>ML779401.1:396335-411900 GCA_009831015.1 Picea engelmannii
CTATTGTTCATTGCTCATTGGATATAGTTGAATGGTTTAAGTATAAGTTGAAAAAGGTTTTAAATTGTACTTGATACTGATTCACCCCCCTCTCAGTATCAACAAAGTCTTCCACTATTCTGGATTGTTTCAAATTTGTCAAATGGCCTAAATGGTTGGTGTCAGTGTCAAAACGTTCATAAAGCTCTTCCGCAAAGTGTGTCCAAGCAATATACCCTTGACATGAAGTTTTTCTCCATAGCCACCATTGCCAACGTTCTTGATCTAGATGGAGAACACCATACTGGAATTTGGCCAAATCATCTGTAATGCTGTATAAAGAGAAATAATGTTCTATTTGGGTTACCCAACCAGTGGGATCCGAGCCATCAAATTTGGTCACATCCACCTGCGAAAGGCATAGGTCACACTGAAAGTGATGGTGCTGAAAATTATGGGAATGAAAGGAAGTTTCAACTTCGGTATGTGGAGGTGGGTCAGATAAATGGTTATGTACAAAGATATGCAGCTTGGTGTAGATCATCAAAACGACAGATTCAATATGGGTAGTCATGTCTTGTTTGAGTTCCTCGATTGAGGCGGTGATGGAGGACTGCATGTTTGTATTTAGGGTGGCAACATTGACACTGAGTTGTTTCAATTCTTGTTGGGTCTCTGTGAAATTAGATTGCAAGGTATTAAAGCAATCTTCCAAGTCTTGGCTACGGGTATGGGCCATGATGACGAGGGAACCGAAACAGGGCGGGTGGGGTCAAAAATTTTGCTGAAAAATGATATGTATGAATGTGATAATGGTGAAGAGATAAATACAATGGAATATGCCTTAAATAATGGTGCAAAAATATTCCAGACTTTTTTTTTTAACACTTGCAGAGTTATACTCTGGTCTTAAGAATACTGCAGTGATGAAATGCCCAAATGCTTAACCAGAAAGAAATGTGTTGTGATTTGGAAACCCAAACATAGTTGTGCGACAATAGATCTTATCTGTTTTAATTTTTTTGTTTTCGTCCCCAAGGGTTAGGTATTCAAGGGTTCTACAGACAAGGGTTTGCCCTGTGCTATAGCTCTCTGATATACGTGCGGGGTCCAACAGTAGTACTCGGCCCAATATCTCAGGGCACCAACAAAGGAGGCTAGACTGTTCCCATAGCCATACTACCCGACTACCCAGGTACTAGAGAGTACCTTCCCGAGTGCTGTTCTCGGTGGCACTATAGTAGTTAGGCAACCAATTGGTTTATCTAAAGAGGGATTCAAGAAATATAGGTCGATCCATACATAGGTGTTGTCTGATGCACTACCACTCAAAGGGGTACCAACAAGGGTTACAAGGATGGCCAACATATGTGCGCTTAAGTACCAATTTTATTTCGTGCATGTATGAATCCCTCGACCACGGGTTTATGCGCATAACGACAGATCTTTGTGGCTTAAAGATGCTTGAATACGTCTCTACCCTGAAAAAAAAATTAACCCATAATTTCTGCCGAGGAAAGTGCTCTGATACCACTTGTAATATTCCAAATATAAAAAGTATGCAGAACAAAAATAAAATTCTAGAAATGGCAGATAAACAACACTATAACTAGAACAACACCACAATAACACTGAAATGATATCAAAATAACACCAGAAATAGCACTTTGATTTTAAGAGAAATGTTCACAGGCCTCTTCGAGGGGGAAACCTCCGGTCGAGAAAAGCTCTATTACAATAATATCCAAGCTAGGGTTCTCATACCCTCGACTCCTATTTATACTAAATATGTTTATCAAAAGAACCATCTAGAGGAAGATCCTTCTAGAAGAGGAAGCTTCTATTAGGTTTTCTTACATTCGACTTATTCTACTTTATTGCAAGGCCTTATTAATATTTACCTTTATTACATATGAATATATTGTTCTACCTACATGAGGGTTAGGTCCCTAACAAAATCCAATAGTTTTATGGACCCCGTTTTAAGTAGTTTGGTGTATCAATTTCCCAGGAGCGTAACTTTGGCATACGATCTCCATTTGGGGTGCATGATAGATCGTTGGAAAGATATCAACAAGGAGATTCATTTTGGGGGATCAATCAAAGCCTTTGTTTATCATTGGGGTTCCCAATAGAGAAAAATCATCGTTTAGGCCCTCAAAATGGCCTCGGAAGTTTAGGACCCGAAAAACTGCTAAAAATAGTAAATTGCCAACAAACTGTTTTGAGCCAGTTGGAATAGTTGGGTGGCCACTGATATCCACCTGGATCAATCCTCCCTCCTTAGGAAGTGTTATCGCAAAAGTTGTAGGTTGGGAAAAGCCTGACCCAACCGCCAAGTGGTGACAACTTTAGGACACTATACCCAATGTCACCTCGATATAGGTTCTGCACTTCAAAAGTGACTAGGTCACTCTAGGGAGGCGATCCTGGTGACCCTAGGGGGATTGGAGGGGAGAAACGAAAACAGAAAGAGTGAATCCCCTAGAGGTCAATATTCTAGATGGAAAATGAAGGGTGATAATGAATCTTAGGTTGTTTTGAGGTTGCAAAAGCCTTGGATGAATTGCCGAGAAGTTGGTACCTGCCCGAGACAAGGAAAAACCACTATATAGTATAATATGTTAGTTGGATCAACAAGCTAGGATTTTTGTCCCTGATTTGTGGCAATAAATCACAATATATATCAACAATAAAACAAGTACTAAAGCTGCTAGAAAGACTGCTCAAAGTCAAATGGAATATGCTTGAAACAAAGTAGATAATCACTAGAGAATTTCATGATCTATAGCATGAGAATTTAGCAATGAATTATGGTTGTCATAAAAGATGTATGCAGAAGTATTTTGCATCCTTATGGTTGTAGAAAAATTATCATGACATCAGTGAAAAAAACCACTAAAACTTTTTAAGAAACCACTCAAAAATTGTATCAAATAAAGTAGAATAAATTGGCAAATTCTTAGCAACTTTTGATGGTGAAAACACAAGTTATGAGTGACTTTAGGTTAGGGTTTCTGCAGTGAAATTTCCAGCCTTATGGCTGTATAAAACTAAGACTTATTTCAGAAAATTTTCCCAATCAAATAAGCCCCTAGTTAGCTCAATAAATGCGCCTAGGTTAGTAGAAGGCTAGGGCAGATTTTTAGGCCTAGTCCAGGGTTAGTTTATGAGATATTTAGGGTTAGAGGCTAGGGTTAGAGAATCCATAATGGATGTAGGTTATATTTACTATAGAATCAAGAAATTTTGGTTGAAAGAGGATGCCTCAATGAGGCAAGGGAGCCAAAGGCTCAAGGAAAACTTTCCCAAAGAGGTAATCTTAAAACTTGGAAAATTCACGTTTACCAAGGCAACAATTTTATTTCTCCAATGCAACAAGTAAATGACTAGTGCCTTAAACAATGGGTTAATGGATTTGAGAAAATAAACATCTGGAGATAATACCTCCTTGGGGGTTTAAATCCTCTTACTTCCCAAGACAAGTATCTCTAGTTAGGATTTAAGCTAAGAGGGTGTATGCCCTTATACTTCTCTTAGCAAAATCTTATTAAACCAATAACATATAAGCATAAAATGATGGAGAATATAGGGGGGGGGTGTGTATTCCCTTATACTTCCTGCCTAGGTCTACCAAATTAACCTTGACTTGAGAAACAAATGATAGCACAATGTAGAAAAAGTTTACCAATTCAAGGAAAAAGCTAAGACAAACCACCATAAAAGCTAGAGAAAATCCTTCCAAAGATAGTGTATCACTTCCATGAACCAATAATCCAAGAAATATCCATAAACAAGAGCTCAAGAGAGAGAAATATCCAAAGAGAGCGAAAATTCCAGTCCAAGTACTTCTCCAAGATGTGAGAGTTATGTTAAAATGAGATCTCATGATCTCTTATTTATACAAAATGTCACTAAGATAGTTTGTCCACATAATTAAGGGTAAACCACAAGACTAGGGGTCAACAACCCTAATATTTACCCTTTTACAAAGTAATATTAAACAATTCACTTTAATTCCATGTTTGCACAAAGAAAACCCTAGTTTATAAAGACGTCACCCCTTTAGGGGACATTTTGGCACTTGGAGAAGGTTGTTGGTGATGGAGGAGTGTAGAAAGGCTTCCCAAATCCACATGTCAAGCATCCAAATAAATTCCTTCATGGTCAAAGCCTAAATCCCCTCAAAACGTTATTGTGCCAATGCATGTCAACCTCACCACCAAACCCTAACCACCCTAGGTGACGCCATGCCTCTAAAGGTGACGTTTTGCCTCTCCTATGATGAATGTTTGGCATGTGGGGAATATGTTGTGTCATCCAAGTCATCTTCTAGGCCTTTGAGGTTTCATCTCTCTCATCTGGCATGTGGGGCTAAGTTTCATCATCCAAGTCATCTTCTAGTACTTCTCCAAGATGGGAGAGTTAAGTTAAAATGAGATCTTATGATCTCTTATTTATACAAAATGTCACTAAGATAGTTTGTACACATAAATAAGGGTAAACCACAAGAATAGGGGTTGAAAAGCCTAATATTTCCCCTTTTACAAAGTAATATTAAACAATTCACTTTAATTCCACTTTTGCACAAAGAAAACCCTAGTTTATAAAGACGTCACCCCTTTAGGGGACGTTTTGGCACTTGGAGAAGGTCGTTGGTGATGGAGGAGTGTAGAAAGGCTTCCCAAATCCACATGTCAAGCATCCAAATAACTTCCTTCATGGTCAAATCCTCAAGCCCCTCAAAAATTCCTTGTGCCAATGCATGTCAACATCACCACCAAACCCTAACCCCCCAGGTGATGTCATGCCTCTAAAGGTGATGTTTTTCCTCTCCTAGGCAGAACGTTTGGCATGTGGGAGCTAGGTTATATTGTCCAAGTCATCTTCTAGGCCTTCGAGGTTTCATCTCTCTCATCCGACATGTGGGTCCTTGGCATCCACTTGTGGGATTCAAACCCCATGGAAGCCTAAGCTAGTATTGTTCTTCCAAAAATTTCCACCAACTAGGTCCTACAAAGACAAATAGACACACCCTCCAAGTATCTCAAGTCATAACATCATGATAAGTAAATCCAACCAATAAAATAGACACCTAAGCATGTGCATCAAATATTACCATGTCAATCAATTAAGTGCTCGAAGACATTATGCAACTTGTCAAGCTTGAATATGGGAGGGTTGACGAGGTGTCCTATAGGGTAGATCTTTCCCTAGGTCAATGAGTGTTTCCAAGAGATCCCTCTATAAGCCATGTAAAGTGGATGAAGTGTTTAAGGGTCAAGACTCAATGGGCATGAGGTTCATGACATACAAGGGGTTGTAGTGTCTCATTCATGGGTGCCTTTGTAGAGGGTGTGTGGTACCTTTGTTTTCAATGCAATTTTTCCATTCTTTGTTTCTTTCATAAATTTAAGGACAAGTTGAAGGCCACTTCCCTTGCGTGGTTTCCAGATAATGACAGTGTCACCCACGAATACCTAGTGGAAATGAGAAGGTTGGTTCATGATGAGACCCTCTTTCTGTCATCCATGCAACATAGAACCATTACCCTAACTTGGTGACTAGACGATGGTAATTTCATACCACTAGGTATCTATGGACATGATAGGATACCTTGTGATGAGACCTCATATCCTCCAACTAATCTTTTAATCATCCTTAATCATATTTCTTGTGGGTCCCCATTTTCTCAAAGATAAGTGTTTCATTGCTTTCTTGGGTGATCCCTGGTTGAAGCATCTAGAAGGTTTTTACATAGAATTTTGTATTTTACCCAACAACAAACCCTATGGCCCTTCAAACCCTTCTTCCCATAGAATGAGGGATAGCCCCTTCTTCAATACACCCTAAAATCCCAAGAGATAAGGAAATGGGGGAAAATAGTGATGGAAAGTGGTAAGTATGGTCGGGAATGGTACGATGGATCTTCAAGGGAGTTCCTAGTAGAAAACTGATCTAGGTGAATATCGGTGGCCACCCACCTCTTCCAATTGGCTCAAAACAATTTTTTGACAATTTTGGCAATTTACTATTTTTAGCAGTTTTTAACTTCTAGGGCCATTTTGATGGCCTAAATGAAGGTGTTTTAGGATCAATATTCTCAATGATAGCTGAAGGCTCTAATTGTGCCCTCAAAAATGAATCTCCTCAATTATACCTTTCCAATGAGCTATCGTGCACCCCAAACAGAAATCGTATGCCAAAGTTAGCCCCCCAAGAAGTTGATACACCAAACTACCCAAAACGGGGTCCACAAAACTGTTGGCTTTTCATCTTCTGGGGTTAGGGTTTTGGATTTTCTTTATGATAAAAATTCCTTTGGAGCCTCATTGTAAAATCATCTTCTTTCTAATGTGAGTAGCCATCACATCTCTTCTCAGAGATAAGTTTCCACCATTCTAACGAGTCTTTCACTTTGTAACTTTACAGTCTTTGTACATTTTCATGCATTAATAGAAGTTGTGTATTACTGTATCCCTATGTTTATGGTTGCATCTATGATACATTTATGTTATATTATTGGATATCCGCGATATCTCTATACATTTATTTATTTGATCTTTGCTCTCATTTCGTGTCGAAAACAATCTAGATGAGTGGTATCAGAGCAGGCTGCTCTTGATCGTTTTTTTAGTGCGTGTCCCTGACAAGGTCACAGTATAGAAAGTTGGGTCTCGAGCTTGTCTCTCTTGAGGAAAATCTCTCTCACACACCCAAGAAACCCTCCATGGTGGAAGAAAAGAAAAGCGACAGAGCAGACAATTCTATTAATCTGTTTCTTGAGAAAGCTCTCACGCGACAGAGGGATGAAATGATGGATAATTTTCCCCACATCCTTCAACGTTTGCCGATAAAAATAGTCACGTCTCCATCAAGCGACCACTTTGTAAGCACCTCGCCTTTAAAGGTACAAGTTAATTTTTTTATTCCCGTATTTGAAGGACAGATATATGCGAAAACCCTAGACAAATGGTTAAATCTACTAGAAGGTTATTTATCTGTTCACCATTTTTCTGACAGAGAAAATATCACCTTCGCACTCCTTAAAGCTCTCCCCCATGTCAAACATTGGTGGGAAACTTACTGGAAGAAAATTTCCATGGAATATTTTGGAATATATGGGGTTGAGCCCACTTGGGATTTTTTTGTGGATGCGGTTAAGGAACAATATTACCTTGTTGGAAATTATGAAGACCCGTACATGAGATGGACCACGATGCATTAAGAGAGGGGCCAAGCAGTGTCAGAGTTCAAAAATACCTTCCATACTTTGCACACCAAGCTGGGTATCAAGGACTCCGAGTGACATTTGGTTTTGAAATACCGCGGGGCTCTACACAGGTACATCCAAACTGAAATGGATTTTCTGGACATTTCATCACTCGGTGCTTCTTATTGATATGTTGTTAAAATTGAGAAGAAATTTAAGCACCAGAACAAATGGGAGTTCAGATTTGCAAATCTGCAACAACTAAAGTATGAGAAAGACGACCCTAACAAAAAGATTCATGAAAACCAGTCCAAGCCACATGAAAAGAAGGGTCACAGAAAGATGAAGAAGGACATCGAAAAATGGTACAATTCCCACAAAATCCCCTGGAAAAACATCGATGAATGTCGCTCAAAATAGTCAGTGGTGGCCAAGATCAAAGACAAGGAGCTGAACCCTGATTCAGAATCTGATTCAGAAAATACTGATAGAATAGAGATCATCGCCGTAGACCCCACTGGTATTGTCACGACCGCAATTCAACCAGAAGAACCAACAGATCTTGAAAAGGGGGAGCACATTTTTCATTCACAGATGTGGGTGAAGGGGACCTCGCTACATTTTATTGTTGATAGTGGAAGCCAGAAGAACCTCATCTCAGCAGAGGTCATCAAACAATTAGGATTGTCGACAACACCACACCCACAACCATAAAAAATTAGGTGGCTTCACCAGGGATGATATCTTCATGTCAGCCAACAATGTTGATTGTCATATGGCATCCAACCCTTCAAGGATGAGGTATTATGTGATGTTTCCTTGCTGGATGTCTGTGATGTTCTCTTGGGCCAACCATATATGTGGAAGTGCCATGTTATCTATGAGTCTCGACCTCATAGTGTCATTGTTACTCTGGGGCGTCATCTCTACAGGATACCAGAGGTAGTTCCAACTATTGTCCCACCTAAACAATGTCGCAAGGTAGTATATCATACTACAAAATTTAGCTTCTTCACAATTTTTTCAAAAGGTGAACGAAAGGATACTACAACCACTACAACCTTGGCCTAAACACCTTTTATCCAACAGAAACAGGTCGAAAAGAAAGAAAAAAAATGAAAATAGTCGTTCTGCACCCAAACATCTCATGTAGCCCGACTAGTTGAACAGATTCAACCTCACTAGCTATAGGTTCGTGACAACCTTCCACAACGCAACATCTCTAGCAAGGCAAGCAACGCACTAAGATTCAATCGCTTTCCCCTCTCCCCCAGGAACTCAACGCAATGGATACCATTTCTTCCTAAGGAGGTAGGATTGATCCAGGTGGATTTTGGTGGCTACCCACCTCTTCCAACTGGCTCAAAACAAATTTCTGATAATTTTGGCAATTTACTATTTTTAGCAGTTTTTAACTTCTAGGGCCATTTTGAGGGCCTAAATGAAGATTTTTCAGCATTGATCTTTTCAATTATAGTCAAAGGCTCTAATTGAGCCCCTAAAATGAATCTCCTCAATGATACCTTTCCAACAAGCTATCGTGCACCCCAAAAGGAGATCGTATGCCAAAGTTACGCCCTCGGGAACTTGATACACCAAACTACCCAAAAGGGGGTCCACAAAACTGTTGGTTTTTCATCTTCCGGGGTTAGGGTTTTGGATTTTATTTATGATAAAAAGGCATTTGGAGCCTCATTGTAAAATCATCTTCTTGTGAATCTGAGTAGCTATCACATCTCTTCTCAGAGATAAGCTGCCACCATTCTAGCGAGTCTTTCACTCTGTAACTTTACAATATTTGTACATTTTCACGCATTAATAGAAGTTGTGTATTACAGTATCCATGTATTTATGGTTGCATATCTGATACATTTCTTTTATATTTGGATATCTACGATATCTCTATACATTTCTTTATTTTATCTCCACTCTCATTTCGTGGCGAAAATAATCTGGATCAAAAACCCATCCCCAAGGAAGATCACTTACTAGGGCACAATGTCAACCACCAAGGTGAAGTAGGGAAAAAGGAATAATTTCGAAGAATATATCATGAAATCTAGAGTAGTATAAGATACAACATACTTAAATACCTCAAATATTGAAATGATGCTCACCATAATACCTGACTTGTACCTCATGGAGCAAGGCCCACTGCCTTCTGGAAGCCAACTGGTGTGGTAGATGCCATATGAAAATCTACGACCTATGTGGTGGTGAGAGGGGTATCCATATGTGACAAATTATATTTTTAATCATGTAGTCTCTCGACACTCCATATCTGCAACCTGAGGGCCTCGAGACATAATCTCCTTAGTTATCCACAAAATGGGGATAACATCTGGCTCCTACTTGGGGACACGTGCTCATCGTAGAATGCATGAGAACATCAACATCTCCTGGTAGACCCGTGTCTGCCAAAAATTATAGAAAGGGATGAGAGAATCTAGGGTGGTGCTATCACCCTTTATCCATATACATATAAAATCCAAAATGAAAATTAATCTAGAAAAGAAAAATTTTGACATTTTTTTCAAAAATTTCTAAACTAAGCATGAAATCAATATGCAAGTAGAGAAAAATAAAAATTAAATGCATCTAAACTAGTATGAGAAATACATATGCAAATGAAGGGGAAATAAAGATGACCTACCTACTTACCTGGGGGCCTTGGGGCCCTCAAGATTAGGTGATAGATGATGTCACGTGAAGTCATACAACCAGTGCAACTAGTTGATCATCTCATCAAAGTATCTCCCTTGTTCTTAATAATGTAATAGAACAAAGATAAGTCAAGCACACAATAATCATGAGCATAAGTAGACATATATTCAATCATGAAATGAAACTCATGGAGATGGGTGGGGAGGAGTAAATCCTACTGGAAAGAGAAACCATCATCCCGACCATCCTACCAAAAAGTGTAGCCACAAGCCTGATCAATCCATTTCTAAAGAGGGCTACCATATGTAGATGACGACTCGTCTTCATATTCACTTAGAAAACCACTGCTCCTTGAAGGAATAGAAAGGACAAGAGATCCCAAGAAAACTTATGATTTCTCAAACAAGAGGAAACAAGGTAAGGCATAACCTTAGAGAAAAAATCCTCTTTCGGATCTGGGAAACATCTCTTCTTTGTCTTCAAATGCCTGCCCAAAATCTCAACGTGAAAGTAATTCCATTTGGTAGTGTGGTCCTTGGACTGCCTTGGGCTGGCCACAACCTGGTGTCTATCAAAATATGAGCACAATGAATGAAAATCCTCAAGGAACAAGTATACATCTTCAAAAGGGTATGTATCAATGGATGATTGAATATAATCCTGAGTATGCTGCAACAAGTCATCCTTGGAGGGGCAGAACAAATATGTAACTATATCATCACAAGACTGCCAAATATCTGAATCATATATGCATGAAGACCAATCCTCTCAAAATGACACCCCCTCTGCCTAAGAGCTACCTTAAATGTCATAAATAGGGTCCCTATCAAAATTGATACAACTAGGGTCCCATGTGCATCTTCCAGTTTGTATGAAAGTGTCTATAGGCTCATCAACCATATCGAAGGGTACTTTCATAAGACGATTAGTATGACTGAAAATGACCATATTTTTGTCTTCGTGTGTAGGAGGAATAGAGGCATGGACGTCTTCAAATGGATCTTCAAATTATTCATCATCGAGATTGATTTCTTCTTCAACATTATGTGTAGGAGGAAAACAAGGTTGGACAACCTCACCTTCATCAAGTGGGATCAAAGAGAGTGGTGCCTCAATATGTTGCACTTTATCATAATTCTTCTTTCTTCTTATGGACACATCCCTCCATCACCTCTTCATTACAAGAGGCTTGATCCTTAGTGCATAGTTATTTTCTTTCTTTTCTTCAATGGGATCTGTCATATCTAAGGTTTCCTCCGATACTTCTTCACTTTCAAGGTCATGGAATAAAGTATCATCAAGGTCTTCGAAAGGATCACAACTCATTGTGTTCTCTTCTTGATGACTTTCTTCATATGTCTATTCTTTGAACACTTCTTCATCGTCAAGGGAAGGAAATAACTCTCTTATGTGATTTATCATTTCTTTAGCATCTTTATTAGCATCCTTCTCCTTTTCCATTTGTAATAATGCCATCATTGAGTCACAATAAGTTCTGGATGAGGGCTCTGTTAGAATAATAGGTGTGCTCATTTCACCATAGACAAAATATAAATATTGTCACCCAACCATAGGCACAAAGGCTACCCCCGAGCACCTTAACCTTGACATACAAAATAATTTCGGAAGCAAACCCTAGAAACAATAGCCAATCAAGGTAGCATACTTGTCTCCAAGACTAGCATACCAAACAAACATAACCAAAGACCAAGAAAAAATTCCAAACCATAACCAAGCAGAAATTCCAACCATAACCAAAGCCCAAGTTACCACTGCTGCAACTGCAACTCTCCTCCAGTAATGTGCACTACTTGTTCTTATGAAGTTGTGAGAATGAGTGAGTCTAAATGAGCTCTAGCGCCCTCTATTTATACTGCTCCAACTCACTTGACTGGGCCGACTTCTCTTCCTGGAGGCTAATAACTCAATATTAATTATTCTCTTGAGTTGACTTGTCTTCTAGGGTTATTATCCAATGTTTTAGGGTTTCTCTTGCTTCCCATAATATTCTAGTCTTGTCAAAGGTTAAACATAGAGGTTAATACCTCCTGCAACTACCATAATATCAACACTCCCTCCTAGCTAGGGAGGTATTAAAGGAAATGGTATTGAGCACAAACAAACCATTCAACCGGTAGCAACAACATAGCCACACATGCTATCTCGTGATCACATCACGAGCACAAACACCACTATCAATATCATCTGATAAAATAAACTACATCATCTCTCAAGGCCATACTCCATATTAGTAATGGGGCATGATGCTGAAAAAGTCACTCACTCAACAGAGTGATACAAGGACCATTCTTCTAATCCGGACATACGTCCTAGAAGAAAATTTGTCCCAATAGATGTTGAAAGCTCTGCAATGGAATGCAACGATCATTCTTCTAATATGGACCTATGTCCTAGAATAATGTGAGTCCTCTCAGATGTTGAAAGGCACCCTATGGGCTATAGAAACCATTCCAACAGGAATTCCAGTCTTAGACTATTTTCTAATTGGGTCATATGTACCATAGAGATCAATCTCTACCCATATGCCTTAGAAAATATCGATCCTGAACCATTTCTTAATCGGGCTACAAACTATGCCTTAGGAAAATACCAGTCCATGATACATCAACAATATGTCAACTTGAACCATTCTCCACAGAGAGAATTCCTGTCCACCAACACATTGACTATCCATCTAGCTGGCGATCAACTCCAACACTAGTGTTAGTCTCCATGGCAATAAGATAGTAGCATATTGTTGCTATAATACCATCCAATATAACACAATTGTGTCCATCCATAGTAGTATACAACTACTATCCAGTGGTACGCAACCACTCCTAGTAGCACACAACTACTAACCAATGACACATAGTCACTACCAGTGGATCACATCCACCACATTAACATACAACTACTATCCCAAGACATACAATCTCTTCAAAAATCATATCATCTAATATCAACCTGCATAAACAATATCATGATACAAACTGAGTCATCTCAACAATTATTCCACTCACATATGTGAGATATAGAAGAGCATCTTCCCTTAGAAATTTAAACATCAGCCATGAGCTATGTGGACTATTCTTCTCAATCATAGAAGAATAATTGTCCCTAATTTCTGAACCTGGACCATTCACTTAACTGGGCCATTCTTCCACCATTAATCATAGTGCAACTTGGAGAGAATGAGTCTGCCCTAGGGAATGATTGTCTGATTGTTGAACCTAGAACATTCACCTAATTGGGCCATTCTTCCGACATTAATCACAGTGCAACCTGGAGAGAATGAATCTGCCCTAGCGAATGAATGTCCAGAACATTTCTTACGAAATGATCGTCCTGTACCAACCTCCTATAACATACCATTCTTGAAACTTCTCATAATAGTGAACTTCGAAATAATGACTGCCCGAAGAGGTGGAGCATTCTGCTTGACCACTACTCAGAGTGACTATTAATAAGAATGAATGTGCTCGAACATTCCCCCACACTGGCCACAAGGGGAATCGTTGTATATGGTACATCATCAATCTATCCGACCATTTTCATTACAAAAATGACTTTCCACTTTGGACCATTTTTCAAATTGGAAAATGATTGTCCGTCAGAAATCTTGGACCACTTTCCGGATTGGAAAGTGACTACCCAACCTGAACCATTTTCCAAACTGGAAAATGATTGTCCATCAAGAATCTTGGACCACTTTCTGGATTGGAAAGTGACTGCCCAAATTGGACCATTTTACAAACTGTAAAATGATTGTCGATATATCAATAAAATATCAGTGCTCCCTCCCAACCCGGGGAGTAATCACTTCCCTTTCCAATAAGGAATTCATCTGCGCGAGTCTCAGTTTGTCCCTTAAGTACATAAAATTTTCATCTTGGAAATAGGCTTTATCAAAAAAAATATCTGATATATTCTCATCAGTGGAGATGTACTTGAGAACTACTTCTCCCCTCTGGACTTTATCACGAAGAAAACAATACTTGATCTCCGTTGATTAAGGTTGGTTGTCATTGATGTCAGCCCTTGAAGAAAGCCCCACAACACAAAGGTTTGGGTAATGGACCCAATATTTTTTGATGTAAAGACGACTCATTATTGTCTTGTCATGGTTGATAAGAAGTAAATATGGATGAACTCCAAAGTGTTCCCCTTATGGTGAAATCCCTCACGGGAAGACGCTTTGCGAAGTAAGAGAACCCATGCTTAATTGTGGAATAATGAGATGAAGGACAATGAATTTTTTAGGTAAAATATCCTAGATGGATAGTGCTTGTCATTCCATTTTCGGTGGTATGTGGAACGTCACATAACTCCTCACGGTTAGAGAGTTATGGCCATGAGAAGTTGGAGACCCCAGGTTTGGGTAATGGACCCAAGTTTGTTTGATGGATAACGGTATGAGTTATGATATATTTTTAGATAATACTATTCTATATGGATATTACATGTCATATAATTTCTTGTGGTATGTGGAATGCCACATAACTCATAACGGTTTGAGAGTTATGGCCTTACGAAGTTGGAGGACACTCATATGTCATCTAGAATCCCCAAAAGGTCAAAGTAGTCAAAGTGGTTTAAGAGTTTTTAAAAGCTAAATAATAAAGTGAAGTAATGAGTGTATTATAATTCAAAGTGAATACAAAATAAATTATTTCAATAATAAATTTAATGGGAAATTAGAAGTGGGTTAACGCTAAAATAAGGAAAGTCGGGCCAAGTGACCTAGAATATGTTTTTAAGGAAGCTACTTGGAGAGTATAAATAAGAGGCAAGGCTCTCTCATTTTAATCACACTTTAACATATTAAATATATATAGGTGTCTGAAGTAACCAAGGATATTTAAGACAAAATTCTGAGGGAAGGTGAAGAAAAGAAGGCCGAAATGCAAGGAAGGATAAATTCTTTTGATGATGCTTTCTAAGGTATGTTATTTACAGACCATCTCACCATTTTCGCTATAACATTTTTTCTATAATGATTCAGACTGTGAAATTTCTATTTCATTGAGAAAACATATCCAAGTATCTATGGTAAAAAATTCAACTTGTGGGTCATTGTAGTTTTGGATTTACACTCCGTGGAAAATAGGGTTTGTGGCTAGTCCTGAAACTAGTCAAAAACATGTGTTTTGGGTAAAAACGCCATAACTTCTTCATAATAGATCCAAATTCAGTGAACCCAAATGTGTTGGTTAGGATATAGTCTTTAGTTTTTTTTTTAATAGTTTCAGATCAATTCAAAAAATATTCTGTGTGGGGAATGCTCTATAAGGTCGCTCTCTAGAATAATCCAGAATTCAGCAAGGTATGCCATTTTTTCTATAACGCCTTTTATGAGAGTTTCCAAGTAGTGACACCTAGAGGAATTGCATAAAACACATTGAAGGAAATTGTGTATCAATTTCATATCTTTATACATTACAGGTACAAAGTTAGGATTACTTCAAGTTAGGGTTGTTGACTAATCCAAAACTAGGCATGTGAGACTAAAGAAAAGTTTGATGAAAATGCTAGTCTCTTGTTGTTGAAGTTAATGAAGTTTTGCAGGAATGTGATCATATACACCAGGTCTATTACAGATCTACAAATCATATTTGGATGATGAAATTGATGAGGGCTTTTGGTTGAGGTACATGTTGAGTACATGGTTGAGACAAGTAGTTGATGAGTTGGCACATACATGAGGTG
>ML779401.1:411950-434502 GCA_009831015.1 Picea engelmannii
AAGTAGTTGATGAGTTGGCACATACATGAGGTGTATAGTTGATGATGTTGGTACATATTAATGAGTCATAGTTGATGAGTAGTTGACACATGATTGGTACATACTTGGTACATGGTTGGATGCACTTGTTTATGGTACATGTTTATTACATGTTATTTGGTATAGGTTGCTGCGTGATTGATGCACTTGTTTATGGTATAGGTTGATTATAGGTTGAGGTACAGGTTGATGCATGGTTTAGATTTATTGGTACAGGTTTACAATGGTATATCTCATAGTGATAGGTTGGCAGTGGTTCCATCATTCTACTTCTACTTCAATGCGACAGGACGGGGCAAGGACAAGTGGTTGTAGCCACCTTCCGGTTGTAGCTGGAGAACATAGGGGGTTGTAGCCTCCTTCTGGTTGTATCCAGAGAATTGGGGAGTTGGAGATTCCCTCATGTTGTATCCCGAGAAACTAGGGGGTTGGAGCCTCCTTCCAGTTGCAGCTGGAAAACAAAGGAAGTTGGTGCTTCCAATGAATGTAATTCTTCAAGACATATAAGAAAAAACATTCTGTGGTTTTCTCCCGATTTGGGTTTCCACGTAAAACACTGGTGTACTGTGTATGTGTATGTTTGTTCATTTGTTCATTGCTTATTTACTTTGTAGTTATTGGATGATAATGCTTCATTGATATAACACTTGGATTATATAGTTAAAAATGATTAAATTTCTCTATTACTGATTCACCCCCCCTCTTAGTAATCCAACAATCTCAATGTGCTTCGACTTGACATGGAACATCGGGTTCCTTGAGAGATTCACACAACTATTATTATCACAATATATCATGGTTGAATCCAACACCTGATCAAATAGTCCATAAACTAGCTTACGAAACCACACTGCTTTCGTACAAGCATCACAAGATGCAATATGCTCTGCTTCTGCAGTGTTGAGTGAAACAAACTTCTATTTATTGTTATCCCATGATATCGTTGCAAAGCTCAAACTGAAACATGTCCAAGAAGAACTTCTTCTGTCATCTGCGCTCCCTACCTAATCTGAATCGATAAATCCATACAGTTGTATATCATAACTCAAACATTCGACAAAGATATTTCAAGGCATGCTTTGCAATTATTCAATTCTCATGGCTAGGTTCCACTAAGAACTATTTTCAAAGTAAAGAAAATATCCAGATGAGTATTCTCCAAATACATCAACGAGCCTTTCAATTGTCGATACAAGGATGGGTCTGCTGGATCAGAGCCTCTCAACTTCTTCAGATCTGTCAGCATGGGAGTTTGCCATGGATTTTCAATCCATTATCCTGGACTTCTGAAGAATTGTTTTAATACAATTCCTTTGTCATATGAAGTTTTCACCATGCTTCTATTGTACATGAGAGGCTATGTACCAAGTTGCTTGAATCCATATAATGTCTTCTTCCATCTGTATACATGGGTCTCTTTCTGGTATACCTCAAAATATTTAGGTTTCTCTACATGTGCTTCTTCTTCAATTACTCTGTTGATAAGAATAGTCTTTACATCCATCTCCAATCCATGGATACTAAAAGAGATATAATGGCTCAGGTAGAGGTATATCTGGTCACTAGAAAAAGTTGCCATCATAGTCTTTTCCCTCCTTCTAGGAGAACCCTTTAGCCTCGAATATCGTCTTGTATCTATCAAGGCTTCCATTTATAAGTTTTCACAGATTCTTCAATGGATTATATCATTGGGGATTAGCTCCCTCCTAATCGCAGCTTCAAACCCGAATAAACAATATCTAGAACTTCCTTGTTTTTATTCCGAGACTGCATGTTTCTGGAATTCTGCAATCAATTCCCTCTATATGAGAGAGTCCATGCTTCCATCTGCTGCATGTCTCTTTTCTTTCTTCAAAGTGTCATCCTTATAAACTTCTTCTATGACAACTTCTGTAAAGATTTTTCATCAAGGTTTGTCAACATATTTCACAAGGGTACCTGCCCGGAACAAGACAAGAAACAAAACAAATATCCAAGACAATATGTTTATGATAGGAAATCAAAACAAGAATAAGGACAACAATAGAGAAAATTTCTACTATCCTGGAAAGACATCTTCATGATAGCCTTCAATAAATAACCTGCCTGAGACAACAAGAACAATAGTGTTTCTGATACAACATCTTTCACATGGGATAGTTTCTTGGTAGCATTACTAAGATGATCTTGTCTGAGAACAAGAACAAGAAATATCCCCTAGAGGAGGTGTTAGTTCATATTTGCAAATAAGTACACTGAGTAGTATAAGCTACTAAGTACTTATCAATACTTACTTAAGTGACAATAATAAAGATGTCAAACTTGATATGAAAACCTAGAGTCTTACTATTGTTCCACTTGAATTGCTTTTCTTTTGGGACAAGTATCCTTTTTGACCTATCCCTTAAACTTAAAATAATATGCTTTCTTGGAAAAAAATTGAATTAGAGAATATGATCTCAAACTTATAATATCTTGACTAAAGTCAACTTATAACTTTGAATAGAAGTTCATAATGCCATAACAACCAGAGATATATCAAGTCAAACTTGGAAAGTGTGTTGATCTTTTGAATGTGTTGAGTCTCCATTTTGACACTTCTAATTCCCTATATTACCTTCTATTTGAGCCTATTTTACCTATTCCATGTGTATCTAATTGACTGTTTCCTCCATAATACACTCGATGACCTTGTTCATGTGCATAGAGGTAACTTATGATTAAAACATGATTTGTTTAGTTTTATTGAGTTAATTCGATTAACTGCTTGATTATGTATGATACTAATCACTTTGAATCTTAAGCAGCATGATCCGTTACCCAGTCTATTCTGGTACCTAGGCTCCACCTATTCTGGTACCAGCCTGTGCTAATCCGGTACTAGAAATAATTCAAAATTTTGGAAAGCTTCTAGAGGAGAATAAGGCACATGGGTTTTGTTTAGAATGATGTTTTCATGAGGAAACATGTGTCAAAATTCACCCAGATCACGCGTGTGGACCTCCAACTCAGGGGGAATGATTTTGCCAAAATTATAAAAAAAACTCAAACTTCCAACTTGCGCCTCGATTTTCGTGCATATGGTATCATATCTAGAAATTCGAAAACATGGGTTTTTTCCAGAATATGATAAACTAAGTACAACGCTGGCCATTTTGAAAAATTAGAATTGGTTTGGGAGATATGGGTGGAGGACTAACTTGAATCTGCCCAAATTGTTAAAAAACACATATTTTTGGAGATTTATCCTAAAATTGTAAAACTTGTTTTCTTAGTTTGGGGATTTGGTTTCATCCATTCCTCCATGGATTTTATGTATAACTAAGACCTCATAGGTTTGAGTAGAGAGGAATTATCATGATGTAAGAATGACTCTTAAAGGAGAATTGTTATGATGTAGAATGGATTCATGAGAAGACTCTTTTTGTGAACCTACTTGTTGGAGATTAATCCAAGATTGAATTCAGTGATTTTGTCTCTCTTAGAAGTTAACATCTGGTGACCTAAAAGCTTCCATGTTGGCATCGACAAGGGCCACCGATTCAGCTTGGTAAGCTTATTGTAAATTGTTATTGTAGATTTTCATTTCATGTATTTGTTATTTTGATTTCATGATATTTTGTTTGATTTCACTATTCAAATTTGTTGCAAAGTGTGGTAATGCAGGAACAGTTGGATCTCCATATTTAACCATACATGAGATTTAATGGAGCATCTCACTTATTAGTTTAGTTTCTCCAGGAGATAGATCTTAAGTTCATCTTTTCATTTCATGAGCCTCTAATGAATAGATTTGTCACCTAAGAAAGAACCTTTCGATTCACTGTTTGCTTGAGAAGTTTTGTTATCAGTTTTTTCTTCTAAGTTTGGAGTGGTATTGTTGAAGTGTGCCTAGATTTGCTTGCAAGTTGTTGTTAAGAGTAGCAACTACAGATAACTAATTCAAAGTCCATATTTCCACTTCATGAGTTTGTAAATGGACAAGGCATTATCTGAGCAAAATATTTTGAGTGCATGATTGCAAGTTTTGCTTTCTAATTTATGAATTGTGTGAAGAGTGTTATCTTTGAAGTGTGAAAACAGAGTATTGGTTTTTATATGTTTTTTTTTTATTGAACTATACTCATCAAACATAGGAACCTATCTATTATCGACACATATAGCGCATCAACTCTTTTGATTATGAATCCCGATTGATAATTTATGTTTGATAATATATTATGCAAATAATTGCACCAACATTTTGGCGCTGTTGCCGGGAATTTGTAAATGGTAATAGGTAGTCTTAGAATTAGATTTATTTAATGGTTTTGGATTGGTTTTATGGATGACCTATCAAGTTTGGTGTGTTTTTCTTTCGCAAATAGTTTTAAAATTTAGATCTTTAATGATAAATCATGTTTGGGGTGCTGTAAGAACCCCTCGAGTACTAATCTGTGTTGCGAAACATGTATCATCAACCAGCTAGAGTAATTCAAGGATGATCAAGAGCTTGAAGAATGTTCCTCCAAGAACTTTCTCGCATTTTGTTAGCAGCTGGGATATCCACCTCTCAGGAAGAGCATATCTTCACAGTAGTCAAGAATCTAGTTGTCTCTCCACATGAAGAGTTAGAAGTCCTGTCGGATTCCTCTTGTCAATTTGTTGAAGGGAATAAATAATCATGGATAGAATTCAATGGAGAGCAACCAGTAGAACCTAAGATTGAGGAATCCTTAGCATGTCTCTCAGCAGATCCTATATGTACTCCAAAGACTAATCATCTTGAAGAGGATAATCTGCATTGCATGGTAGAGGAGGACATTCGATGTGACCTAAACAAAGAAGAGAAACAAGAATATAGTGATCCTATTGAAATGTGGTTTAAATTAGTTATTAGGTCACACCACTCTTTTATTTATTGCTTGATCTCATCATCAAAGCAGCTGATCCTTTATACTCCGGTATGCATTAAAATTTATCTTTTAAACTTGAGTATGGATATATTTCTAACCCTGTTACGCACATGGCTTCACTGGAAGTATTCCTATACTTGAAGGACATTTTATTTTGTTCAATTAGAGTAGGATAGGTAAATAAATAAATAAATATTGCACATAAGTACAATGCAACCTTTCTTTCATACTTTTCATAAATGGGAATGTCAAAAGCTAATAAAACAATCAGCTTAAGATCTTTTGTTCCTATAGTAGATTTCTTTTTAAAAGTTATGATGATTTTGTTTGGAATCTTATGAGAAGGGAATATCTTCATTCTCCAAATGCACACATGATACTGGAAGGGTTTCAAAAGTGGAGAAGACATCCTTGTCAACAAAATATAACACTTAAGGGAGTGCTTCATGACCTATTTCTTGAAAATTCTTCTTTTTCCTTAAGTTGTCAAAAATGATGCATTCGTGCTTTATCA
Source organism: Picea engelmannii (assembly GCA_009831015.1). Taxonomy (NCBI): domain Eukaryota; kingdom Viridiplantae; phylum Streptophyta; class Pinopsida; order Pinales; family Pinaceae; genus Picea; species Picea engelmannii. The sequence continues at coordinate 417,378 of ML779401.1, forward strand.
TTACCTATCTATTTTAAGACCACTATTTCATAAGGATGATCAATTCAATGATATTTTTAATAGAAGTTGAAACTAAATTCTAATTCCAAACCATTTTATTCATAGCTACTAATTCAAATTTTGACATTTTCCCTAAATTTTCTGTTTATAAGCATGAATAAAAATCCAGTTTTAATTAGTTCTATTGGTTTGTTTTTAGCAGGTGTTCACAATTCTCTGAGCAACCCTTTTTAGAATCTCACATTGTTTGCATGAGGCCATGCAAAACCTTAGGCATGGGGGAGTGGTTGTCGAAACCTTCATATTCTTTTGCAACTTCCGCCGGTGAGGCCAAATCAACATGTTCAGTGCTGGGATTTGTTAGTCATTTCCAGAATTCCGTTACCATTCTATTTCGGTAATGCATAATTGTGTTCATCCAGTATTGCAAACAATGTTTGTCTCTGCGCTATTCTGGTACTGAAGCACAACCCTGCGTCCATCTGGTACTCAGGTGATCCAGTACTGGTTATAAGGTGTTGGTATCTCTAATTGTATATTTAAGTTTTGTTGCTCGATTTAAATGATTCAAGTAATAGGACGTATAAAATGAACATTTTTCGTTTTACTAAAAGAAATTAGACTAATTATGCAATAAAAATATGGTTACTCTCAATTATTGCACACTCCCTACCATGAAATTTTGCAAGCCCTCGTATACATCTCCTCGTATATTATCATTGAATTCCTTGGTGAAGTGGTTGTCATCATGAATGACCAAAAAACATCCATCATGTCACTCTGTCTATACCCCTTGCTCTGTTCCAGTACTGCTCTATTCCGGTACTGTCCTATTCTAGTACTATCTATTACGGTAATGCAGAAACATGTTATGATACCAATTACTTATTTGGTACTTATGCCAAAGTGATATAATCTTTGTCACGTGCTTAACATTGTTTTCACTTTAGGTAATTAGAGGTATGGGCTAATCTCTTCATGTTCTTTCTATCAAGGATCATTTAAGTCTTGTGTTGAATTATTTTTACTCTCATGCACATCTTCCTCCTACATTTATACACTCAACCTTGAATGAATCATCCTTGCTCTCCTTTAAGAAGATATTTTTACATTTCGCTGTATATGATAATGGGTGCACTTGTCCTATTACCTCATTATTTTGAAGAAGTGATTGTTCATTGAAATATCCATTGAAAAGTGGCGACGCCATTATGTATAGTACTAACCTAGTTGATTCAACAAGTTCTTAACCAAGTTTATCTTTACAAGTTTCTCTTGAGAGGTATTGATGAAAACCTCATGTGGTGGACCGCCCTTGCAAAACCGCAATAAACTTTCATGAGAACCCTAATAGGATTAACTTGAGGGACCTCTTAGTCATTATCCGAGATGTTCCATTATACATTGAATAGTTGAGATTTAAGTTGAATGTGGATGATGTCACCCTTGGGATAATTGCAAATAATTAATTATGTGCCTAATAAATATAAAACACTCTCATACCACCTGCCTTCCTTATACTCTAAAACTGTCAATGAACAGTATACACTATTCTAAATCTTTTGAGTAATATAATAAAAAGGAAGTATCAGGAAGTACAAGTAAACCTGCCACGCTACTGAACAGGCCTGCTGGCAGCGGGGCCATGCTTGTATGGTACTAAGGTAAACCCGTCGGGGTACTGAACAGGCCTGCTAGCAGCGGGGCTATGCCGGGTAAAGGGAGTTGAAAAACATAAAGTGACACACTTAAAACTGAACATAAACCCTTGGGTATCATTCTGAAGCAATCATTATCAAATCAAGGCTAAGAGATGACCTTTATATCTCTCAGATGATGTTCTTAAGAAACTTCAAGTATCCACTTTAGAGTTCTATCTTTAAAATAAATAGGTTTGCATGAGAAGTGGGACCTTCATTATATGTAATTCACCTTACCTAAACAAGAAGAGCTTCATCTCTAAAAAATTGGATCTGAAACAAGTTCATCATCTTGGGATGTATTATTTTATGTGTTCCTCTCTTCAAATGATATCTAAATTATGCTTATATCACTTTTGTTTGAAAGGTAATCTAGCCAGGGGGGCCTATTAGTCAAAGTCATTATGAAAACTCTTGGCCACTATCCTATAATCGTATTAGAGTCACATCCATCCCTTTCTCCTAACTTTGATTGAAAACAGATTGGATAAGATTTAACTTCAGGGAATGCTTGATCGAGTGAAGAGTATCATCAATTGTGAAATTTTGAAGATCATTATTGCATGAAGACATGCAATGACTTAAGCATGGGGGAATGTTGAGTTTCCATTTTGACACTTCTAATTCCCTATATTACCTTCTATCTGAGCCTATTTTACCTATTCCATGTGTATCTAATTGATTGTTTCCTCCATAATACACTCGATGATCTTGTTCACGTGCATAAGAGGTAACTTATGATTAAAGCATGATTTGTTTAGTTTTATTGAGTTAATTCGATTAAATGCTTGATTATGTATGATACTAATCAATTTGACTCTTAAGAAGCATGATCCGGTACCCAGTCTATTCCAGTACCAAGGCTCCACTTATTCTGGTACTAGACTGTGCTAATCCGGTACTAGAAATAATTCAAAATTTTGGAAAGCTTCTAGAGGAAAATTGGGCACATGGGTTTTGTCCAGAATGATGTTTTCATGAGGAAACATGAATTAGAGTTCACCCAGATCTCACGTGTGGACCTCCATCTCAGGGGGAATGATTATGCCAAAATTATAAAAAAAACTCAAACTTCCAACTTGCGCCTCGATTTCTGTGCATATGGTATCATATCTAGAAATTCTAAAACATGGGTTTTGTCTAGAATATGATACATTGAGTATCCTAAGGGTATTTTTTCAAAATTAGAATTGGTTTGAGAGATATGGGTGGGGGACTAACTCGAATCTGCCCAAATTGTTATAAAACACAGATTTTTGGGGATTTATCCTAAAATTGTAAAAATTGTTTTCTTAGTTTGGGGATTCGGTTTCATCCATTCCTCCATGGATTTAATGTATAAATAAGACCTCATAGGTCTGAGTAGAGAGGAATTATCATGATGTAAGAATGGTTCTTAAAGGAGAATTGTTATGATGTAGAATTGATTCATGAGAAGACTCTTTTTGTAAACCTAATAGTTGGAGATTAATGCAAGATTGAATTCATTGATTTTGTCTCTCTTAAAATTTAACATCTGGTGATCTAAAAGCTTCCATGTTGGCATCGGAAAGGGCCACCGATTCAGCTTAGTAAGCTTATTGTAAATTGTTAGTGTAGATTTTCATTTCATGTATTTGTTATTTTGATTTCATGATATTTTGTTTGATTTCACTATTCGAATTTGTTGCAAAGTGTGGTATTGCAGGAACAATTGGATCTCCATATTTCAGCATACATGAGATTTAATGGAGCATCCCACTTGTTAGTTTAGTTTCTCCAGGAGATAGATCTTAAGTTCATCTTTTCATTTCATGAGCCTCTAATGAACATATTTGTCACCTAAGAAAGAACCTTTCGATTCACTGTTTGCTTGAGAAGTTTTGTTATCAGTTTTCTCTACTAAGTTTGGAGTGGTATTGTTGAAGTGTGCCTAGATTTGCTTGCTAGTTGTTGTTAATATTAACATCTACAAATAACTAATTCAAAGTCCATATTTCCACTTCATGAGTTTGTAAATGGACAAGGCATTATCTGAGAAAAATCTTTTGAGTGCATGATTGAAAGTTTTGCTTTCTAATTTATGAATTGTGTGAAGAGTGTTATCTTTGAAGTGTGAAAACAGAGTATTGGTTTTTATATGGTTTTTTTGATTGAACTATACTCATCAGACATAGGAACCTATCTATTATCGGCACATATAGTGCATCAACTCTTTTGATTATGAATCTTGGTTGATAATTTATGTTTGGTAATATATTATGCAAATAATTGCACCAACAGAATGCACTAAATCTAAGATCAGTGCTTTGGACAAGATCCCTTATACGTTCCCTGCAAACACACTCATGTTAATGATACAAATTAAAAGAACATGTATAAGGGCATACCTTTGCTACCCAACTGTGATGGTAAACCTTAGAATGACTTAGTTGGACCAGAGGTTTAGCTGCTAGAGGATTGGTAAACCTCATAATGTTCCCTTTAGTAGATTTCTCTTGGGCACAACATACACTTTATTCATGCTAGGTCATTTTTCTTCATAACTGTATTTCATTTTAACTTTTTGATTGGTGAACCTTATATTTTGACTTGGTCAAATGTTGACTTTGACCAAAATTCCAAACTTGACGTCTTGGCTTGCTGAGAGTACCAGGAGGTGCACTAGACTAGGGATCACTAGGTTATCTAGGAATTAGGTCAAGTGCTTCACCTAAGGTGCGTCAGCACGAGGGTTAGGGTTTCATTGCTGCCAAAAAAACTTTGGTTGCAACTGCAACTGCAAATCCTCCCAATCTACCTTCCAATGGTTAGAATGTCTGAATATAGTGTTGGCCAATAACCTGTTAGAAGAATAGGTGTGCTTGTTTCACCATAGACAATATAGCAATAGTGTCACCCAACCATAGGCACAAAGGCGACCCCCGAGCACCTTAAGCTTGACATACATAATAATTCCATAATCAAACCCTAGAAACAACAGCTAATCAAGGTAGTGTACCTCTCTCCAAGGCTAGCGTACCAAGAAAAGATAACCAAAGACCAAGCAAAAAGTCCAAACCATAACCAAGAAAAAAGTCCAACCATATCCAAAGCCCAAGTGACCACTGCTGCAGCTGCAACTCTCCTCCAGTCATGCACACTACTTTTCTTTATGCAGTTGTGAGAATGAGTGAGTCTAAATGAGCTCTAGCGCCCTCTATTTATACTACTCCAACTGACTTGACTGGGCTGACTTCTCTTCCTGGAGTCTAATAACTCAATATTAGTTATTCTCCTGAGCCGACTTGTCTTATAGGGTTATTATCCAACGTTTTAGGGTTTCTCTTTCTTCCCAGAATATTCTAGTCTCGTCAAAGGTTACAAGTAGAGGTTAATACCTCCTGCAACTACGATAATATCAACAGGTTCATTCCATGGTGCCATAATTCCATTGACTGAAAAGGCACCTAAAAGGAGTCGCTAGGTGAGATTAAGTCTCAGCAAAGGAGGAAAGGGGAAAGGAGGAAATGTGGGTTCGTGGAAGGTGGAGTCGCCAAAAGAGCTTCAAGACGAGCTCATAAAAAAAGGTGGAAAGGGAATGTCCCTTGAGTAGAGTCTCTAGGCAAATAAGGGATAAAGGATTCGGGATAACTTACCAAAGTTTCGTTAGGGTTCAGAAGAACATTCAAAATATTCCCCAACAATGGTGTCAAAATGTTATCGCACAAGTTGTAGGTTGGGAAAATCTCGACCCAACCACCAAGTGGCTACAACTTTAGGAAATTATACCCAATGTCACCTTGATATAGGTCCTGTGCTTCAAGGGTGACTAGGTCACTCTAGGGAGGTGATCCCAGTGACCCTAGAGGGAATGGAGGGGGGAAACGGAAATGGAAAGAGTGAAATCCCTAGAGGTCAATATTTGAGATGGAAAAGGAAGAGTGATAATGAGTCTTAGGTTGTTTTGAGGTTGCCAAATCCTTGGATGAATTGTTGAGAAGTTGGTACCTGCCCGAGACACAAGAGAACACCACTATGCAGTATAATATGTTATTTGGATCAGCAAGCTAGTCTTGTTTTCCCTGATTTTCAGCAATAAATGACAGTATAGATCAACAATAAAACAAGTACTAAAGATGCTAGAAAGATTTCTCAGATTCAAATGGAATATGCTAAAAAAAAAGTAGATAGTCACTAGAGAATTTCATGATCTATAGCATGAGACTTTAGCAATGAATTATGGCTGTCATAAAAGATGTATGCAAAAAAATTTCATGACAACAGTGAAAACAACCACTAAAACTTGCTAAGAAACCACTCAAAAATTATATCAAAGCAAGTAGAATAAATTGGCAAATTCTTAGCAACTTTTGACGGTGAAAACACAAGTTATGAGTGACTTTAGGTTAGGAATTCTGCGGTGAAATTTCCAGCCTTATATCTTAATCAATCTAAGACTTATTGCATACAATTTACCCAATAAAATCAGCCCCTAGTTAGCTCAACAAGTGCGGCTAGGCTAGTAATAGGCTAGAGAAGATTCTTAGGCCTAGGCTAGGGTTAGTTTAGGAGATATTTAGGGTTAGAGGCTAGGGTTAGAGCCACCCTAATGGTTGTAGGTTAGATTTACTACATCAACAATGACTTGTGGTTGAAAGAGGATGCCTCAATGAGGCAAGGGAACCAAAGGCTCAAGGAACACTTTCCCAAAGAGGTAATCTTAAAACTTGGAAAATTCACGTTTACCAAGGAAACACTTTTATTTCTCCAATGCAACAAGTAAATGACTAGTGCCTTAAACAATGGGTTAATGGAGTCAAGTGAAGAAAGAGATATAGGTACTACCTCCTTCGGGGTGTAAATCCCCTTACTCCCCAAGCCAAGTATCTCTAGCTAGGGTTTAAGCTAAGAGGGTGCATGCCCTTATAATTCTCTTAGCAAACACTTATTAAACCAACAACATATAAGCATAAAATCATGGAGACTATAGTGGGGGTATATTCCCTAATACTTCCCACCTAGCTCTAGTAAATTAACCTTGACTTGAGAAACAAATGATAGCACAATGTAGAAAAAGCTTACCAATTCAAGGAAAAAGTTAAGACAAACCACCATAAAATCTAGAGAAATTTCTTCCAAGGATATCATATCACTTCCATCAACCAATAATCCAAGAAATAGCCATAAATAAGAGCAGAAGAGAGAGAACTAGCCAAAGAGAGTGAAAATTTCAGTCCAAGTACTTCTCCAAGATGGGAGAGTGATGTTAAAATGAGATCTTATGATCTCTTATTTATACAAATTATTAATAAGATGGTTTGTCCACATAATTAAGGGTAAACCACAAGACTAGGGGTCAAAAATCCTAATCTTTCCCCTTTTATAAAGTAATATTAAACAATTCACTTTAATTACACTTTTGCAGCCTAGTTTATAAAGACCTCACCTCTTTAGGGGACGTTTTGGCACTAGGAGAAGGTCTTTGGTGACGACGGAGTCTTTTGTTCACATTTTGAATAGATTGTGAAGAGGCTAAATTTTGCTGTATGAGAGATTACCTTGTAGGACTGTTTTGGTGTGACAATAGTTGGAACTACCTCTGGTATCCTATAGAGATGATCCCCTAGAGTAACAATGAAACTACAAGTTCGAGACTCATAAATATCATGGCTCTTACACATATATGGTTGGCCCAAAATAACATCACAGAAATCCAATGGGGCAACATCACATAATATCTCATCCTTGAAGGGTTGGATGTCGTATGCCAATTGACACTGCTGGCTGACATAGAGATTTCATCCATGATGAAACCACCCGATGTTGTATGGTTGCGGGTGTGGTGTTGTTGACAATCCAAATTGTTTGATGACCTTTATTGAGATGAGGTTCTTTTGGCTTCTGCTATCAAAAATAAAATGTAGTGGGGTCCCCTTCACCCACATCTATGAATGAAAAGGCGCTCCCCCTCTTCAAGATCTGTTGGTTCTTCTGGTTGAATTGTTGCGACCGCGACAATAAGAGTGGGGTTTGCGCCGATGATCTATCTTCTCCCATTATTTTCTAAATCAGATTCTGAATCAGGGTTTGAATCCTTTTCTTTGATCTCAACCACCAATGATTGTTTTGAGAGATATTCATCTATGTTGTGCCAGGGGATTTTGTTCAAATCACACCACTTTCTAGTGTCCTTCTTTATCTTTCTGTTACCCTTCTTTTCATGTGGCTTGGACTAGTTTTTTGGAGGTTGGTTGTTAGGAACTTCTTTACCATACTTTGGTTGTTGCGGATTTTTAGACCCGAACTCTTGTTTTTTCCGGTGCCTAAATTTCTGCTCTATTTTGACAACATATCGATAGGCATCTCCTAGTGATGAGATGTCTAGGAAATTCATTTCGGTTTGGATGTACCTATGCAGAGACTAGGTATTTCACAACCAAATTCTTTTCGAAGACTTTTATACCCATATTGGTGCGCAAGGTATGGAAATCATCTATGAACTCCAACACTGTTTGGCCCCTCTCTTGCCACAGTGTAGTCCATCTCATGTACCGATCGTCATAGTTACCAACAAGGTAATATTGTTCCTTGACCACATCCACAAAAAAATACAAAGTGGGATCGACCCCATATATTATATAATCCTCTATGGAACGTTTCTCCCAGCAAGTTTCCCAGCAATGTTTGACATGGGGGAGAGCCTTAAGGAGTACGGAGGTGATCTTTTCCCTATCAGAAACATTGTGAACATAAAAATAACCTTCTATCAGATTTAACCATTTTTCTAAGGCATCCACATCGATCTAAAATTTAAATACGAGAATATAAAAATTAACTTGTACCTTGAAAGGAGAGGTTCCTCCAAAGTGGCCGCTTGATGAAGACGTGCCTTCTATTATCGGCAGGCGTTGAAAGATGTGGGAAAAATTCTCCATCATTTCATCCATCTATCGCGTGAGAGCTTGCTCAAGCAACATATTAATAGAATATTCTTCTATGTCGTATTTATTTTCTTCCACCATGGAGGGTTTCTTGGGCATGTGAGAGTGATTTTCCTCAAGAGAGACAAGCTTGAGATCCATCTTGCTATACTCATACCTCATCGGAGACATGCACTGAGAAACAATCAAGAGCATTCTGCTCTAATACCACTGATTCAGATTATTTTCGGCATGAAATGAGAGGGGAGATATAATAAAGAAATGTACAGAGATATATCAGATATCCAATAATATAATAGATATATATCAAATATATAACCATAAACACAAAGATACAATAATACACAATTTCTATTAATGAGCGAAATGTAGAAAACTGTAGAAATATAGAGTGAAAGGCTCACTAGAATGGTGGCATATTATCTCTAAGAAGAGATGTGACCGCTATGCTCATTCACAAGAATATGGTTGTTACAATGAGGCTCCAAATGCCTTCTTAACATAAAGAAAATCCAAAATGCTAACCTCGGAAGATGAAATCAACTAGTTTTGTGGACCCTTTTTTGGGTAGTTTGGTGTATCAATTTTCCTGGGACGTAACTTTAGCATACGATCTCCATTTGGGGCGCACAATATATCATTGGAAAGGTATCGATGAGGAGATTCATTTTTGGGGCTCAATCAAATCCTCTACTAATCATTGAGGTGCTCAATCATGAAAATGTTGTTTAGGCCCTCAAAATGGCCCCGAAAGTTTAGGACCTGAAAAATGCTAAAAATAGTAAATGGGGTCCCTATCAAAATCGAGACAACTAAGGTCCCATATGCGACTTCCAGTTTGTATGAAATTGTCTATAGGCTCATCAACCATATCGAAGGGTACTTTCATAAGACCATTAATATGACTGAAAATGACCATATTTTCGTCTTCGTGTGCAGGAGGAATAGAGGCATGGACATCCTCAAATGGATCTTCAAATTCTTCATCATCGAGATTGATTTCTTCTTCAACATTAAGTGCAGGAGGAAAACAAGGTTGGATAACCTAACCTTCATCAAGTGGGATCAAAGATAGTGGTGCCTCAATATGTTGCGCTTTATCATAATTCTTCTTTCTTCTTATGGACACGCGCCTCTTCATCACAAGAGGCTTGATCCTTAGTGCATAGTTATTTTCTTTCTTTTCTTCAATGGGATCTGTAATATCTAAGGTTTCCTCGGATACTTATTCACTTTCAAGGTCATGGAATAAAGTATCATCAAGGTCTTCGAAAGGGTCACAACTCATTGTGTTTTCTTCTTGATGACTCTCTTCATATTTCTGTTCTTTGAACATTTCTTCATCGTCAAGGGAAGGAAATAACTCTCTTATGTGATTTATCATTTCTTTAGCAACTTTATTAGCATCCTTCTCCTTTTCCATTTGTAATAATGCCATCATTGAGTCACAATAACTTCTGGATGAGGGTTCTGTTAGAATAATAGGTGTGCTCCTTTCACCATAGACAATATATAAATATTGTCACCCAACCATAGGCACAAAGGCCACCCCTAAGAACCTTAACCTTGACATACAAAAGAATTTTGGAAGAAAACCCTAGAAAAACTAGCCAATCAAGGTAGCATACCTATCTCCAAGACTAGGATACCAAGCAAAGATAACCAAATACCAAGCAGAAATTCCAAACCATAACCAAGAAGAAATTCCAACCATAACCAAAGCCCAAGTTACCATTGCTGCAACTACAACTGTCCTCCAGTCATGTGCACTAATTGTACTTATGCAATTGTGAGAATGAGTGAGTCTAAATTATCTCTAGTGCCCTCTATTTATACTGCTCCAACTCACTTGACTGGGCCGACTTCTCTTCCTGGAGGCTAATAACTCAATATTAATTATTCTCTTGAGTTGACTTGTCTTCTAGGGTTATTATCCAATGTTTTAGGGTTTCTCTTACTTCCCATAATATTCTAGTCTCATCAAAGGTTACACATAGATGTTAATACCTCCCGCAAATACCATAATATCAACACTCCCTCCTAGCTAGGGAGGTATTAAAGGCAATGGTATTGAGCACAAACAAACCATTCAACCGATAGCAACAACATAGCCACACATGCTATCTCGTGATCAAATCATGAGAACCAACACCACTATCAATATCATTTGATAAAATAAACTACATCATCTCTCGAGGCCATACTCCATATGAGTAATTGGGCATGATGCTGAAAAAGTCACTCACTCAATAGAGTGATACACAGACCATTCTTCTAATTCAGACATATGTCCTAGAAGAAAATTTGTCCCAATAGATGTTGATAAGATGACTCATTATTGTCTTGTCATGGTTGATAAGAAGTAAATATGGATGAACTCCACAATGGTCCCCTTATTGTGAAATCCCTCATGGGAAGACGCTTTACGGAGTAAGAGAGCCCATGATTAATTGTGGAATAATGAGATGAAGGACAATGAATTTTTCAGGTAAACTATCTTATATGAATAGTTATTTTCATTCCATTTCCGGTGGTATGTGGAACGTCGCATAACTCCTCACGGTTAGAGAGTTATGGCCATGAGAAGTTGGAGACCCCAGGTTTGGGTAATGGACCCAAGTTTTTTGGATGGATAACGGTATGAGTTCTGATATATTTTCAGATAATACTATTCTATATGGATAGTACATGTCATTCCATTTCTGGTGGTATGTGGAGCGTCACATAACTCCTCAGGATTTGAGAGTTATGGCCTTATGAAGTTGGAGGACACTCATATGTCATCTAGAAGCCCCAAAAGGTCAAAGCACTCAAAGTGGTTTAAGAGTTTTTAAAAGATAAATAATAAAGTGAAGTAATGAGTGTATTATAATTCAGAGTGAATACAAAATAAATTATTTCTATAATAAATTTAATGGAGAAATTAGAAGTGGGTTAATGCTAAAATAAGGAAAGTCGGGCCAAGTGACCTAGAAGATGTTTTTAAGGAAGCTACTTGGAGACTATCAATAAGAGGCAAGGATCTCTAATTTTAATCACACTTGAGCATATTGAATATATATAGGTGTCCAAGGTAACCAAGGATATCTAAGCCGAAATTCTGAGGGAAGGTGAAGAAAAGAAGGCCGAAATGCAAGGAAGGATAAATTCTTTTGATGATGCTTTCTAAGGTATGTTATTTACAGACCATCTCACCATTTTCGCTATAAATGTTTTTCTATAATTCTTTAGACTATTAAATTTATATTCCATTGTGAAAACATATCCAAGTATCCATGGTAAAAAATTCATCTTGTGGGTCATTGTAGTTTTGGAGTTACACTCCGTGGAAAATAGGGTTTGTGGCTAGTCTTGAAACTAGTCAAAAACAAGTGTTTCAGGTAAAAACATCATAACATCTTTATAAAAGATCCAACTTCTGTGAACCAAAATGTGTTAGTTAGGGTAAATTCTTTAGTATTCTTTGTAACATTTTCAGATCAATTCAACAAATATTCCGTGCGGGGAACGCTCTACAAGGTCGCTCTCTAGAATAAGCCAAAATTCAGCAAGGTATGCCATTTTTGCTATAACTCCTTTTCTAAGAGGTTCCAAGTACTAACACCTGGATAAATTTTATAAAACACATTGAAGAACATTGTGTATCAGTTTCAAATATTTATATATTACAGGTACAAAGTTATGATTACTTCAAGTTAGGGTTGTTGACTAATCCAAAACTAGGCATGTGAGACTAAAAGAAAGTTTGATGAAAATGCTAGTTTCTTGTTGTTGAAGATAAGGAAGGTTTGAAGGAATGTGATCATATACACCAAGTATATTGCAGAGCTACAAATCATATTTGGATGATTAAATTGACGAGGGATTTTGGTTGAGGTACATGTTGAGTACATGGTTGAGACAAGTAGTTGATGAGTTGGTACATACATGAGGTGTATAGTTGATGATGTTGGTACATATTGATGAGTCATAGTTGATGAGTAGTTGAAACATGATTGGTACATACTTGGTACATGGTTGGATGAACTTTTTTATCATATAGGTTGATTACAATTTATTTGGTACAGGTTGGTGCATGGTTGATGCACTTGTTTATGGTACAGGTTGATTACAGGTTGATGCATGGTTCAGATTTATTGGTAAAGGTTTACAGTGGTATATATCACAGTGATAGGTTGACAATGGTTCCATCATTCTACTTCTACTTCAGAGTGGCAGGACAGGGCAAGGACAAGTGGTTCTAGCCACCTTTTGGTTGTATTCGGAGAACATAGGGGGTTGTAGCCTCCTTCTGGTTGTAGCTAGAGAATTGGGGAGTTGGAGCTTCCCTTAGGTTGTAGCCTGAGAAACTAGGGGGTTGGATCCTCCTTCCAGTTGCAGTTGGAAAAAAAAGGAAGTTGGTGCTTCCAATGAATGTAATTCTTCAAGACATATAAGAAAAAAGATTCTGTGGTTTTCTCTCGATTTGGGTTTCCATGTAAAACGCTGGTGTACTGTGTATGTGTATGTTTGTTTATTTTCTCATTCATTATTTACTCTGCAGTTATTGGATGATAATGATTCATTGATATAACACTTCGATTATATGTTTAAAAAGGATTAAATTGCCCTATTACTGATTCACCCCCCTCTCAGTAATCCAACAATCTCAATGTGCTTCGACCTAACATGGAACATCGGGTTCCTTGAGAGATTCACACAGCTATTATTATCAAAATATATGATGGTTGAATCCAACACCTAATCAAACAGTCCATAAACTAACTTACGAAGCGACACTGCTTTCGTACAAGCATCACAAGCTGCAATATGCTCTGCTTCTGCAGTGTTGAGTGAAACAGACTTCTATTTCTTGTTATCCCATGATATCGTAGAAAATCTCAAACTGAATCACATCCAAGAAGAAATTCTTCTGTCATCTGCACTCCCTACCCAATCTGAATCGATAAATCCATGTAGTTGTATATCATAACTCAAACGTCCGACGAAGATATTTCAGGGCATGCATTGCAATTATTCAATTCTCATGGCTAGGTTCCACTAAGAACTATTTTCAAAGAAAATAAAATATCCAGTTGAGTATTCTCCAAATACATCAATGATCCTTTCAATTGTCGATACAAGGATGGGTCTACTGGATCAGAGCCTCTCAACTTCTTTAGATCTGTCATCATGGGAGTTTCCCATGGATTTTCAATCCATTAGCCTGGACTTTTGAGGAATTGTTTCAATACAATTCTTCTGTCATAGGAAATTTTCACCATGCTTCTATTGTACATGAGAGGCTATGCACCAAGTTGCTTGAATCCATATAAGGTATTCTTCCATCTGTATACATGCGTCTCTTTCTAGTATATGAGAGAGTCCATGCTTCCATCTGCTGTATGTCTCTTTGATTTTTGCAAAGTGTCATCCTTATAAAATTCTTCTATGACAACTTCTGCAAAGATTTTTCATCAAGGTTTTTCAACATATTTCACAAGGGTACCTACCCGAAACAAGACAAGAAACAAAACAAAGATCTAAGACAATATGTTTAGGATAGGAAATCAAAACAAGAATAAGGACAACGATAGAGGAAATTTCTACTATCCTGGAAATACATCTTCATGATAGCCTTCAATAAATAACCTACTTGAGACAACAAGAACAATAGTGTTTCTGATACAACATATTTCACATGAAGGATAGTTTCTTGGGAGCGTTCCTAAGATGATCTTGCCTGAGAACAAGAACAAGAAATATCCCCTAGAAGAGGTGTTAGTTCTGTTGATGCTGAGAGGGGAGTGAATCAGTATCAAGTACAATTTAAAACCTTTTTAAACTTATACTTAAACCATTCAACTATATCCAATGAGCAATGAACAATAGTATAAGAGTTACACTAATACACCATAATACACCATGCACAATATATGAGAAATAATCAATAGTTTATTGTTCAAGGGAAGTAATGACTTCCAAAGGTAGCTACAACGTCCAAATGTAGAGGGAGGGATAAACCTCCAAGAAGAAGATACAATTCTCCAATATAAAGAGAGAGATGAACTCTCCATCCTTTCCCCTTCCTTCCACCCAAGAATATATGAGAGATAATAAAACTTTACATTAAATCATCACCATCAACCAATCATCACATAGAACCTAATAATGCTTCCTGCGACTTCTTCAATTTATGCAATTCTTCAATTCTTGGAGTACTATGATCCTATAGATAATATTACTCAATGTAGTCTCTGAAACTCCTCCAATTTTCACTCCTTGAATCCTCCCCAAACAGAGGTTATAGAAAGAATGGAAAACTTTATTCAATTCTGGTCTTTTCAGAAGACCCAACTTGTACAACATTCCCCACGCTCAATATTTAACATCCGATTATGAAACTTGCTTACAAGAAACTAGAGTCCATAATATTTCCAATGGAATTGGTCCCACTGCATTTGGATTCTGTAGAAAAAGTTATGATTGTTTTACCTGGAACACCTGTTTATTGACTAGCTTCAGGACTGGTCACAAACCCTATCTTCCATAGAGTGTATCTCCATAATTATAGCGAATCAATAGCTGAAATTTTTACCAGAGGTACCTTGATATGTATTCTCAATACCATAACGATTTCACCATCTGAATCATTCTAGAAAAAAAGTTATAGTAAAAATGGTAAGATGACCTGAAAATAACATACCTTAGAACACATCACCAAAAGACTTCATCCTCCCTTGAAATCCGACCTTCTTTTCTTCTTATTACCTCTAAAATTTGACTTGTATCAAAATGAATGTATAATGATGTTTATTTATACCATTTATGTCACTTCCTTTTAACATTAGGGCCGACCTGACACTTTCTTATTTTGTAATGCTTTTCTTTAATTATTTTCAGGGCCTACATGTACTTCCTTCTTCAATTCACTTTGTCATCTTCAAAAATTCGTTTCTCCTCAACCATGAGGATCGACGTGACATACCACATACCACTGGAAACAACATGATGTATACTATTCATTCATGGGTATTGTATATGCATGTGCATTGTACTTCATGTCCAAATACCTTTATCAATCTTGCGGTCCAAAACCCATGACTAGGGTTGACATCAATGACAACAACCAATGTTACAACAATCTCCCCCTTTGTCATTGATGGCAACACTCATGCTCCCCTTATCGTCATGATCCCAATTTCTCTCCCCCTTTGACATCAATGGAAAATGTTAGGGTTGCTCCCCCTGAGTTTAATGGAAAATTGTAACTCTCCTCTTTGGGGTTGCTCCCCCTGAACATGTGGCACTCCATAATACTTCATCCTTATTTTTGGTCTTGGGGACATTTTCTTCCTTAGAATCCTTTTGTGTGGCTTCTGTCTTCGACAATCTTCATTGTTTGGAATCTCTTTCCTTCTCCATACTGTGGTTGGAATAGGGACATCTTCATTCATATATCTGCAATCTCATGCTTTGTGACCAAGATAATTGCATTTGTAGCATACAATATTTGTTGGAAGATTGATTGTTGTGATTGATGTCAACCCTAGTCATGGGTTTTGGACCGCAAGATTGATAAAGGTATTTGGACATGAAGGAAAATGCACATGCATATACAAAACCCATGAATGGATAGTATATATCATGTTTTTTCCGGTGGTATGTGGCACGCCACATGGATCCTCATGGTTGAGGAGAAATTAATTTTTGAAGATGACAAAGTGAATTGAAAAAGGAAGTACATGTAGGCCCTGAAAATAATTAAAGAAAATAATTACAAAATAAGAAAGTGTCAGGTCGGAAATAATGTTAAAAGGAAGTGACATAAATGGTATAAATAAATATCATTATACATTCATTTGATACAAGTCGAATTTCATAGGGAAAAAGAAGTAAAACAAGGCCGGATTTCAAGGGAGGATGAAGTCTTTTGGTGATGTGTTCTAAGGTATGTTATTTTCAGGTCATCCTACCATTTTTGGTATAAATTTTTTTATAGAACGATTCATATGGTGAAATATCTATGGTATTGAGAAGACATATCATGGTACCTCTGGTAAAAATTTCAACTCTTGATTCGCTATAATTATGGAGATACACTCTGTGGAATATATGGTTTGTGACCAGTCCTGAAACTAGTCAATAAACAAGTGTTCTGGGTAAAACAGTCATAACTTTTTCATACAGACTCCAAATGTAGTGGGACCACTTCCATTGGAAAGTTTACAGACTTTAGTTTCTTGTGTGCGAGTTTTAGAATCCGATGTTAAATATTGAGCGCAGGGCATGCTATACAAGTTGGGTCTTCTGAACAAACCAAAATTGAATAAAGTCTACCATTCTTTCTATAACCTCTTTTTGGGGAGGATTCAATGAGTGAAAATTCGAGGAGTTTCAGAGAATACATTGAGTAACATTATCTACAGGATCAGAGTACTCCAAGAATTGAATAATTGCAGAAATTGAAGAAGTTTCAGAAAGCATTATCAGGTTCTATGTGATGATTGGTTGATGGTGATGATTTAATGTAAAGTTTTATTA
>ML779401.1:436997-467217 GCA_009831015.1 Picea engelmannii
AGGATGGAAATTTATTTTAAAATGTAGAAACCTTGGCGAATATTACTAATCCTTCATATGCCAACTATAAATGATTGGCGATATTTTTGTAAAAATATTCAAATTTCTAAGGATTTTATATAGTTTTTATAAAATTTTGACGACTTTTAAGGTAAAATAATTTTAACCTATAGAATTTGGGTGAATCATTTTTAAAATAGCGAATCTCGGTTTTGGAAAAACCATGGAAAATTAGCCCATGAGCGAAATTTAGCCCCTAAAATCATCCCTGAAATGAATGTATAATGATGTTTATTTATACCATTGATGTCACTTCCTTTTAACATTAGGGCTGACCTGACACTTTCTTATTTTGTAATTCTTTTCTTTAATTATTTTTCAGGGCCTACATGTACTTCCTTCTTCAATTCACTTTGTCATCTTCAAAAATTCATTTCTCCTCAACCATGAGGATCCACGTCACGTGACACATACCACTGGAAACAACATGTTGTATACTATCCATTCACGGGTGTTGTATATGCATGTGCATTGTTCTTCATGTCCAAATACCTTTATCAATCTTGCGGTCCAAAACCCATGACTAGGGTTGACATCAATTACAACAACCATTCTTCCAACAAGTTCATATTTACAAATAAGTACACTGAGTAGTATAAGCTACTAAGTACTTATCAATACTTACTTAAGTGACAATAATAAAGATGTCAAACTTGATATGAAAACCTGGAGTCTTACTATTGTTCCACTTGAATTATTTTTCTTTTGAGACAAGTATCCTTTTCGACCTATCCCTTAAACTTAAAACAATATGCTTTCCTGAAAAAAAATTGAGTTAGAGAATATGATCTCAAACTTATAATATCTTGCCTAAGGTCAGCTTAGAACTTTGAATAGAAGTTCATAATTCCATAACAACCAGAGATATATCAAGTCAAACTTGGAGAGTGTGTTGATGTTTTGAAAGCACTTAATCCAAGATCACTGCTTTGGACAAGACCCTTATACGTTCCCTGCAAACACACTCATGTTAATGATACAAATTAAAAGAACATGTATAAGGGCATACCTTTGCTACCCTACTGTGATGGTAAACCTTAGAATGACTTAGATGGACTAGAGGTTTAGCTGCTAGAGGATTGGTAAACCTCATAATGTTCCCTTTAGTAGATTTCTCTTGGGCACAATATACACTTTATTCATGCTAGGTCATTTGTCTTCATAACTGCCTTTCATTTTGACTTTTTGATTGGTGAACTTTAGATTTTGACTTGGTCAAATGTTGACTTTGACCAAAATTCCAAACTTGATGTCTTAGCTTGTTGAGAGTACTAGGAGGTGTGCTAGGCTAGGGATCACTAGGTTATCTAGGAATTAGGTCAAGTGCTTCACTTAAGGTGCCTCAACACGAGGGTTAGGGTTTTGTTGCCGCAACAAAAACTTTGGTTGCAACTGCAACTGCAAATCCTCCTAATCTACCTTCCAGTGGTTAGAATGTCCGAAGATAGTGTGGGCCCATAACCTGTTAGAATAATAGGTGTTCTTGTTTCACCATAGACAATATAGCAATATTGTCACCCAACCATAGGCACAAAGGCCACCCCTGAGCACCTTAACCTTGACATAAAGAATAATTCCAGAAGCAAACCCTAGAAATAACAACTAATCAAGGTAGCGTACCCCTCTCCAAGGCTAGTGTACCAAGAAAATATAACCAAAGACCAAGCAAAACGTCCAAACCATATCCAAGAAGAAAGTCCAACCATAAACAAAGCCCAAGTGACCACTACTGCAGCTGCAACTCTCCTCTAGTCATGCACACTACTTTTCCTTATGCAGTTGAGAGAATGAGTGAGTCTAAATGATCTCTAGAACCCTATATTTATACTTCTCCAACTCACTTGACTGGGCAGACCTCTCTTCCTGGAGTCTAATAACTCAATATTAGTTATTCTTTTGAGCCGACTTGTATTATAGGGTTATTATCCAACATTTTAGGGTTTCTCTTGCTTCTCGGAATATTCTAATCTCGTCAAAGGTTACACATAGAGGTTAATAGCTCCTGTAACTACCATAATATCAACAGGTTCATTCCATCGTGCCATAATTCCATTGACTGAATAGACACCTCAAAGGAGTTGCCAAGTGAGATTAAGTCTCAGGAAAGGAGGAAAGGTGGGTTCATGGAAGGTGGAGTCGCCAGATGAGCTCATCAAAAAAGGTTGAAAGGGAACATCCCTTGCATAGAGTCTCTAGGAAAGATAAGGGATAAAGGATTTGGGATAACTTACCAAAGTGTCGTTAGCTTTTAGAAGAGTATTCAAAATATTCCCCAACAACAATGCCAAAATGTTATCGCACAAGTTGTAGGTTGGGAAAATATCGACCCAACCACCAAGTGGCGACAACTTTAGGAAAATATACCCAATGTCACCTCGATATAGGTTCTTCTCTTCAAGGGTGACTAGGTCACTCTAGGGAGGTGATCCCGGTGACCCTAGGGGGAATGGAGGGGGAAATGAAAATGAAAAGAGTGAAACCCCTAGAGGTCAATATTCCATATGGAAAAGGAAGAGTGATAATGAGCCTTAGGTTGTTTTGAGGTTACCAAAGCCTTGGATGAATTATTGAGAAGTTTGTACATGCTCGAGACACAAGAAAAAACCACTATGCAGTATAATATGTTAGTTGGATCAGCAAGCTAGGTTTTTTGTCCCTGATTTTCAACAATAAATGACAGTATAGATCAACAATAAAACAAGTACTAAAGATGCTAGAAATATTTCTCAGAGTCAAATGTAATATGCTTGAAACAAAGTAGATAATCACTAGAGAATTTCACGATATATAACATAAGACTTTAGCAATGAATTATGGCTATCATAAAATATTTATGTAGAATTATTTTGCAGCCTTATGGATGTAGAAAAATTTTCATGACAACAGTGAAAACAACCACTAAATCTTGCTAAGAAACCACTCAAAAATTATATCAAAGCAAGTATAATAAATTGGCAAATTCTTAGCAACTTTTGACGGTGAAAACACAAGTTATGAGTGACTTTAGGTTAAGATTTCTGTGGTGAAATTTCCAGCCTTATGTCTTAATCAATCTAAGACTTATTGCATAAAATTTACCCAATAAAATCAGCCGCCAGTTAGCTCAACAAGTGCACCTAGGTTAGTAATAGGCTAAGGAAGATTCTTAGGCCTAGTCTAGGGTTAGTTTAGGAGATATTTAGGGTTAGAGGCTAGGGTTAGAGCCACCCTAATGGCTGTAGGTTAGCTTTAATACAACAACAAGAAATTACACAATAAACTAATATTAAACAATGCACTTTAATTACACTTTTGCACAAAGAAAATCCTAGTTTATAAAAACCTCACTCCTTTAGGGGACGTTTTGGCACTAGGAGAAGGTCTTTGGTGATGGAGGAGTGTAGAAATGCTTTCCAAAGACACATGTCAAGAATCCAAATAACTTCCTTCATGGACAAAGCTTATATCCCCTCAAAATGTCCTTTTGCCAATGCATATCAACCTCACCACCAAACCCTAAACCCCTAGGTGATGCCATGCCTCTAAAGGTGACGTTTTGCCTCTCCTATGCAGAATGTTTGGCATGTGGGGGATAGGTTGTGTCATCCAATTCATCTTCTATGCCTCCGAGGTTTCATGTCTTTCATCCGGCATGCGGGCCCTTGGCATCCACGTGTGGGCTTTAAGCCCCATGGAAGCCCAAGCTAGGCTTGTTCTTCCAAAACTATCCACCAACTAGGTCCTGCAAAGAAAAATAAGCACACCCTCCAAGGATATCAAGTCATAAAATCATGATAAGTAAATCTAATAAATAAATGATCCACCTAAGCATGTGCATCAAAGATTACCATGTCAAATAGTTAAGTGCTCAAAGACATTATGCAACTTGTCAAGTTTGAATATGGGAGGTTTGATGAGGTGTACTATTGGGTAGATATTTCCCTAAGTCAAGGAGTGTTTCCAAGATATCCCTCTCTAAGCGATGTAAAGTAGATGAAGCATTTAAGGGTCAATACTTAATGGCCATTGAGTTCATGACATACAAGGGCTTTTAGTGTCTCATTCATGGGTGCCTTTGTAGAGGGTATGTGGTACCTTCGTTTGCAATGCACTTTTTCCAAGTCCATTATTTTTCCATTCTTTGTTTTTTTTATAAATTGAAGGACAAGTTGAAGTCCACTGCCCTAGTGTGGTGTCCAGATAATGACAGTGTCACCCAAAAAATACCTAGCAGAAATGAGAAGGTTGGACTGTGATGAGACCCCCTTTCTCTCATCCATGCAACTAAGAGACATTACCCTGGCTTGGTGACTAGATGATGGTAATTTCATACCAATAGGTATCCGTGGACATGATAGGTTTGCTCGCGATGAGGCCTCCTATCATCCATCTAACTTTTTAAGCATTCTTAATCATATTTCTTGTGGGTCCCCCTTTTCTCAAAGATAAGTGTTTATTTTCTCTCTTGGGTGATCCCTGGGAGAAGAATATACAAGGTTTATACATAGGATTTTATCTTTTACCCAACAACAATCCCTCTAGGCTTTCATCACCTTCTTCCCATAGAATGAGGGACAACCCCTTCTTGGGTCAATACACCCTAAAATCCTAAGAGATAAGTAAATGGGGAAAAATAATGATGGAAAGTGGTAAGTATGTCTGGGAACAATATGATGGCTCTTCAAGGGAGTTCCTAGTAGAAAACTCATCCCCGTTGAAGATCACTTACTAGAGCACAATGTCAACCACCAAGGTGAGGTAGGGAAAAAGGCATAATGTCCAAGCATATATCATGAAATCTAGAGCAGTATAAGATACAACATTGAAATGATGCTCACCATAATATCTGACTTGTACATCATGGAGAAAGTCCCATTGCCTTCCAAAAGCTAGCTGGTGTGGTGGATTCCATCTGAAAAACTACGACCTCTGTGGTGGTGATAAGGGTATTCATCTATGCAAAAGGATACTACTGGTCATGTAGTCTCTTGGCACTCCATATTTGCAACCTGAGGGACTCGAGACATAATCTCCTTAGTTATCCACAAAATTGGGATAACATGAAGTAATGGTCTCCATTACATTGAGTTCTCGGGGGAGAGGGGAAAGTGCTTACTAAATAGCTAATTTGGTGAGTTGATTTCCTTGCTGGAGAAGTTGCACTACTTAGCTTGTTGAAGGTTTTCACAAACCTGTTGCTGGAGGGGTTGAATTTGTTCAACCAACTTGTTGT
Organism: Picea engelmannii; assembly: GCA_009831015.1. Lineage (NCBI taxonomy): Eukaryota > Viridiplantae > Streptophyta > Pinopsida > Pinales > Pinaceae > Picea > Picea engelmannii. Next base: position 442,270 of record ML779401.1, read on the forward strand.
ATCTTGGCTTGACTTGGCAGTGTGTAGGTACCATTGTAGGTGAAGAAACAATATCTTCTTTCTCTTCTGCAATCTTCTTCTATTGGAAAGAAAGGTCTTGGGCCAAGGCTGCAGTGGTTGCAGTGTCCTTTTCTTCACCTTTTGAATAGATTGTGAAGAGGCTGAATTTTGTAGTATGAGAGATTACCTTGTGGGACTATTTTGGTGGGACAGTAGTTGGAACTACCTCTTGTATCCTGTAGAGATGACCCCCTAGAGTAACAATGACACTACTAGGTCGAGACTCATAAATATCATGGCACTTACACATATATGTCTGGCCCAAAATAACATCACAGACATCCAATGGGGCAACATCACATAATACATAATCCTTGAAGGGTTGGATGTCGTATGACAATTGACACTACTGGATGACACATAGATTTCATCCATGACGAAACCACCCGATGTTGTATGGTTGTGGGTGTGGTTGTTATCAGACTAATCGGTAGGTGTGGACACTAACAGATCTCCCTAGATCCACCTGGATCTAGAAAAAAACAGGACAGGACATGACTCTTTCCCTATGTTTTGACCATTGCATTATCTAGTAGGAAGTAACAAGTAACATACCTTTGTATCGCTTCCTAGGGTCTCTGTTTCTCCTGCTTCGCTCCGGTGCTCTCATGATGTCAAGACCAAGACAACACAAACCAACCAAAGTGAAGATAGCAAAATATATTCAACTGTCAACTTATGTGTATGATCAAGCAATTTCACAATAAAGTGAGAATGACTTTATGGGAAAGGGACATGCCACTATATCATATTGATTGAAAGTAGAATATTACAACCTGATCACCTTGATGTCGCAAGCTTCCTTTCGATGGCTCTTGGCTCCAACACACACACTTTCTCAATCCTTGCATGAAGAAGATCAAATCCTCTTGATAGACTTGCTAGAGTCTCCAAGCTCTTGTTCAAGCTAAGTCCTTCACACAATTCTTTCACCAATTCTCCAACGAATCTTGCTTAACCTTTTCCATGAGAATTCCATCAATATATATGAGAGAATGAGATGGTTACTTGGATAAGAATGATCCCACAATATCAGAGAATCCAGTACAAGGATAACCATTTGAATGCCAACCCATTCTTCTAGAAGATTCCCTTCTAGAACCATCAAGAATTCATCTTTTTCCAAGATTTAGAGAAGGTTCACACCCTAGCTATGTAGCACAGTGTGAGAAGTTCACACCCTAGCTTAAGGCAGCCTGCGAGAATGGGCCATTCTCCCACCCTGGGATACTAGAAACCTGCGAACTCTCTTCAAAAGTGAGTTTTATGGGAAGAGATGAATGTCACTTTTCTCAGGAGAAAGTTCTTATGAGGAGCCTGAGTACACCATCAAGATTGACCAAAATCGTGTGTAACAGAATGCCCCCCAAAGTATGAGGCCGGAACCAGTGACAACCGAAAGACTTTGTAAACTGCATGTGTGTGTCGGAAACCAGGAGCACACCTAATCGGAAACCTGCGAACAACCAAGCATCTGCAGAATATCAAATATACTCATTCTGAGGTAGGCATTCCCATACTCAGATCACAGACGAATGACATTGTAGACATAGGTCATGTCCACCAATCATACACTATGGATCCATACTGTCAAAATATAGCATAGCCACCAGGAATACACTGTGGATCTTTGCGAGAAAATTCAAATTAAGACGACATAGCCATGAGACATACAAAGTGGATCTATGTGTCGCAAATTATACATACTCCATCGCAACTTGGACAAAGAGATGATATCCAGGGTCTTCAATCTCGTCACCCAAAAGTATGAATCTAAGCATGTGATTACATGTGTTGAAGTCGAACATGGCATAAACCACTTGATTACCGGTCATTGATGAAACTGTTAACAAGTGCGAGGGAAATCACCATTGATGTCAATGACTCCCAAGGTACTCTAGTACAATCCATCGAGTGTTAATGAATGAGTTGAAGTTGAACATTTGACGAAATCTTTTGATCAGGGGTCAATGATGTAAACCCACTGTCGAAAGTGAGAAAACCTACCATTGAGGCATGCAGGTTCCAAGGTACCAAAAATTTCTAAGTCTTGATTCCGGATAATGAGCTGAAGTCGATGGAACAAAACTCATCACAGGAGGGCCTTGATGTATCCCCCATCAATGAAATGAAATGAGTAACAGATTTTGAAAGTGAAGCAGAGTATGATGTAAATTGGACTGGACACAGGGAAGGCCGACACAAAGAGAATGGACAACTACAGATGGTCGACTCAATAGAGGTTTCAGATGGACTTCTCTTGAACATATGAAAGACATGACCAATGATTTGGCAGCATTGACTCAGAGACGACACATGGTATGACCTTGTAGCAAATTGAGTGAAAGACAAATGGATTTCCCAAACCGGCTTCAAATAATGAATAGGGGGTGTCATGTTCAAGAGTGACGCTTACTGCCAATCAATATGAAGATGAAAACATATCCCTTTCCCAAATTTTCCCCCACCATTTCTGGCGAGTACCTCTTTATTTTTACACAAGCTTGAGGAGGATAACATATGCTTATTGATATAAGCTTATCCTTTGGATAAGTCCTTCAGATTATATTTAACGAACCTTAGGAAGGAGTGGTTCGGTCCCATTACGGGTCTGTCAATGTTTGTTTAACGAGTCCAGAGATAGAAAACTCGAAGGTTTTTCATGATTATAGAGTCTGGAAAAACACTTAAAAGAGAACTCTCTCAGTTTCTTTTTCATAAAATAGTCTGATGAGACCGAAAAAGAGATAAATTATCGCCCAACAGATGCTTTCTTCAAATACTTTATCGAGTGTGAAAATAGCAAGGTCGCTCGGCTATCTTTTCATTTTTAGAGAGTCTGGAAAGAGCTTAAAGAGGAATCCAGGGGGGTTCCTTTTTTGTATAACCATGTTGAGCCCGAAAAAGTGATAAAAGTATGCTCGATCGTGTTCTCATGTATTTTCGAGCGTGAGAACGGATAAAGACCAAGCTCGAGGTTTTATACAAAAACCATAAAAAACAAACAAAACATGCGATGAAGAAGAAAAAATATGTCTGCATCCATGTACTTGAACATCGAAGTTGTTACGCCTGCAAAAGTTACACTCAAAAGGGCATTAGGGATTATGTTTTAATAAATAAATAATTATAAAAATCCAAATAACATGGTAAAAGTAAATATAAAGAAGTAAAACTCTTTTTACCATATCATTTTCACTTTTTCACTATTTGAGCCCAAAAACCCCTCTTTTACCCTCAAAATTCGGCGTCCGATTGCGGGAGTTACGAGCATCCATTCGATGAGCCGTCAGCGACAGTGAGGTAGGCTCTTTGTCCTCTACTCTTTCATGGTTTAAATTTTCATTTTCATCGGTAAACACACATTTTTGAGTTGGTTTTGTGAGCCATCCTTGCGCTCATCCATTCTCGCAGGTGGGCTACACGGGACCTGCGAGAATGGGTCATTCTCGTAGGTGAGCCCACAGTAGCCTACGAGGTTCTCTCACTGTGCCTAAAGGGCACTTATGAGAACCGCAAAGCATAATTTGTTTTTGAAGTTTTGCTCAATGAAAGAAAACCAATTGGTGAATAGAGTTATTAATCTTCTTTTTGTGCTTCTTTTGCAGGTAGTTGGCCATCACAATGGTTCTGGAATGGCACAAAAGGGAGCACGAAGAAGACAATGCCATTGCCAGAAATCATCCACCCACTATTGCCACTTTGAGAAACTGTTTTCTTCTGAAGTACTTTCGTATCTCGGGCATGAGGGCCCAAGTCGGGTTATTAGAGTACCTTGTGCATATGTGGGATCCCGATCAGCAAGTATTCCATGTAGGGATCCACACACTGTCCTTAGATATTGAGGACATTTACTTCTTGACTGGATTGTCATGGCATGCGTACCACATGAGCCTAACTGGTAGCAGAGGTGGTGGGCTACCCATGAGTGAGTACTGTCGCTTACACTGTATTCCAGAGGCAGAGAGGAAGAAAGGGAAAGTAGCTATTTGGGGAGTGCGAGATTTGACCCTTCGCACTATTTTGTTCACCATTTCACGTATGGTCGGGAGCTCCACTCCTCACATGGCGCTCTAGAGTTAATTTCAGTATGCTATAGAGTGTACTCAACCTCGGGTTTTTAACTGGGCAGATGCAGTGCTTCATAGCATGAAAAGGCAGTTGACCAAATGCAGACGAGGCAACCTGAAGCAATTTGGGTATGGATATTTGTTAGTGTCATTCTTTCTCGAGGGGGTTCCATTACTGAGGCTGCAGGTGGAGTGGAATTTACCGGCTCCCAGGGATCCAAGAATGCTGAGATGGTGTCAGCTCATGGCCTGACACATAGCTGGACCAATAATCAAGTATGATGATACCTTCTTTGACTGGTTGCGACCACAGATGTTGATGGTCGACAATTATGCTTATGCCGGGTTGGATTTCCAAGGAGATCCGGACTTATTCCTACCAGAGGATGCTCAGTGGGGGGAACTTAGTAAGAAGTACAAACATTTTTTTCTTTTTAAATGTTTTTGTAAATTTTATCATATGCAAATGTTTTTTTTTTATATGTTCATCCAAAGATTAAATACAAAATTCATTTTTTGATGACACAGATGTGGGACATTACTGACCTCCTGGTACTTCTCCCATTCAGTGGCAAGGAGAGGTAGCGCCAGTGCCACAATGGGACACCGAGGATTATCAAGCAGTGGAACAAAACCTAGAGGGTTTGACAACAGATATTCCAGACATGCCTCTTGGAGAGGTTTCATGACGTTATCATCATCACACAGTAGGAGTGTCAGAGTCCATAGGTTGACTGCTCTGTAGGGTTTCCGGGGCAGTCATATGTTACTGTGAACGTCATCCATGATGTCATTTTGTAGAAGCTATGAGCTTCAGATTTTGATATTTTGGTCTTCAGACAAGACTTTTTGTAAAAACAAACTCTTTTGATCGTTATATATACACATGGCTTCTACCGGTTTATCTTGTGTTGTGAAAATTAATGTGATTGATTTATAAATGATCCAAATGTCTGTCTAATACATAGTTAGCCAATGCATCAGTTAATGTATTTAGACATCTAGGAATATGTTGATATTCAATATAATCAAAATAACATTCCAAGAGGTGAATTCGCAAATACACCCGTAACAAAGTAGGACTTCGAATAGTATAGACATTACTTAACTGTAGTACTACAAGCTGTGAATCGAGTCGCACAACCAAATGACGGATTTCGAGTGAGATAGAATCAATCAACAATTTGATAATGGCGCTATACTCTGCAATATTGTTGGTCGCACGGCCAAGACACACACCTCGTAAGGAGACAAGTTCGTTTGTCGGGGCATAAATTTCCCATGCAACGGAAGCAAGGTTCTAAGTACTACGGCTAGCGCCATCAACGTAGCCAATATAGGGTAGCGAAGACTCCGACATCTAGAAATAAAACACAACGTCACATAAGGGTAGAGACCAGATAACGACAAAAGAAAGCTACAGTAACACACAAGAAGTATGATACAATAAAAATACAAGTACTCATGCACAGATGATTTTATGCATAGTACTTCTTCAAGCACAACCCATTCCTGGGTTCACTCAAAGGGATACCATCGTAATCTACTAGCTCATAAGCTCCTTTTTCCAAAACTCGTCAAACGATATAAGGACCTCGCCACATGGCTTCGAATTTTCCATCTCCTAGCATATCTCGATCTTGTTCATAGAGGAGAACGAGATCTCCTTCGGAGAAAACGCGAGGCTTGACATGTTTTTCGTATTGGGCCTTGACACATTTTTTCTGAGCTTCTATGACTAGAGTAGCATCGCGTCGAGTTTCTTCTAATCGCATAAGATACAATAGATGTTCTTCCTCAACAGAAGTGTTTGGTAGGAGTTCAATAGCTAGTTTTAAAGAGGGTATCTTGCATTCAATCGGGAGAATGGCTTCCAAACCATAGACTAACCAGAAAGGTTTAAACCCAGTAGCGGACTTAACGGATGTCTGGTAAGCCCACAATGCCGAAAACAACATTGTGTGCCAACTTGTTTTGTGAATCCCTATCATTCGTCGGAGCATAGTTATGAGAAATTTGTAATTGCTTCGACCTGGCCATTGGCTTGTGGGTAATAGGGCATTAAGTTATCATGGCGAAGACCCAACTTTTCAGTAAGTTCGGACATCATGAATTTTCTAAAGTGGCTACTGTGATCAGTGATGATAGCTTGGGGAACACCAAAACGAGCTATGATGTGATTAAAAATGAATAATGTTGCAGTATTTCCCGTGTTGTCAAATGTCGGCATCGCCTTGGCCCATTTCATAAAGTAATCGATGGCTACAATAATGTATCGATGCCCCCCGACCGAGTGAGGGTGATATGTCATGAAATCGATGCCCCATTTCGTAAAGGGACCAACGGAGACCACGGGGTGAAGAGGAGCGGGATGTGACCTTATCTTCTGATTATAGGTCTGGAAAGTATGGCATTTTTAAATGACGATTATGCAGTCGTTAAATAAAGAAGGCCAAAAATACCCTTCTCGTAATATCTTCTTGGCAGTAGCATACCCAGACATATGACCACCACAGGCTCTAGAATGGCAGTCATTCAGAGCTTTTTCGGCTTCGTCGAATGTTAGGCAGTGTCGAAAAGCAAAGTCAATCCCTCGACGATAAAGAGTATCCCCAAGGATAATATATTGATGGGCTTGATAGCGTATGCGACGTCGGTCAGTGCTAGACAAAGTTGGCTGAAAAGTCTGGGTTTGGAGATAGATAATAATATCACCATACCAAATATAATCAGTGCTGATAAGGAAAAGGGATTCATCGGGTAATGAATCCGCTGCTACATTTTTCGTTTCAGAATAGGGAAAGTCGCATATCAAATTAGAAAATACTAAGGACTTCTTGGACTTGGCACATTCGAATTCCAAGTCAAACTCCTGGAGTATCACAATCCATTTGGAGTACTTGCCCCCTAGAAATTGACGTGTGAGAATATGTTGCATAGGGTTGCAGTTAGAAATCACTGTAGTCTTGCGCGAGAGGATATAGTGCCAGAAGCATTGGATGGCTTGGATGGTAGCCAAGGCCAGTTTTTTGACATGTAAATACTTGATTTCAATAGGCGTTAGACTTCGACTAAAGTAGTATATAACATGTTCGTCGTTAACATCATCCTCTTGGATGAGAACCATACCAATGGTGTAATCCGAGGTAGAAAGGTAGAGGAAATAATCGCAACTGTAATCGGGGGGAAAGAGAAGCAGAGCACGTGTTAGGGACAATTTCAAAGCTTCAAAAGCATTGTTGGCGATGGTATCCCAGACGAACTCTGAACCCTTTTTTAAGAGCCGCGTAAATCCACAAGTTATCTTGGCATAATTTGGGATAAAACGACGAAGAAAGTTTACTTTCCCTTGCAAACTTTGCAACTGGCGAAGTGTAGAAGGAGGAGGGAGATTAAGGATCGCCTCAACCTTTAAAGGATCCACCCAGATCCCTTGACGCGAAATGATAAAACCTAGAATTCGGCTGGATTCCAAGCAGAAAACGCACTTATGAGGATTCAAACGTATATGGTAGAACCGACAGTGGATGAAAATGGCTCGGAGGTGGGTTGGATGATCGACTCGGCGCATTGAGTGAGCGGGTAAATCATCCAGATATGGTTGAACGATGTGCTTGATATCATGGAAAGCATAAGACATAGCGCGTTGAAAAGTGGCGCCATCATTCTTGAGACCGAAAGGGAGTTGGCAAAAGTGCCCCAAGGACAAATAAAAGCAGTCTTATGTTGATCCTCGGGAACAATGTTGATTTGATTATACCCGGAGAAACTATCCATCAGAGAGAATATTTCACTTCTGGCGCAATCGTCGACAATCTGATCGACGAAAGGGGTAGGAAATTTGTCTTTGGGACAACCTTTGTTGATATCCCTATAATCAACGCATACACGAATTGTGCCTTGTTTCTTGTCGATCGGGACAAGATTGGAAACCCAGTCTGTGAGAGCCACCAGATAAATAAATCCAGCTTTAATAAGTTTCTCGACTTCGAGTTTGATAGCATCCACTTTACGTGGGTGAACTGGACGAAGGCGTTGCTGGATGGGTTTAGCATCGGGGTATGTCTTAATTTCATGTATCACAATCTCAGGGTTGATACCCGACATTTCTTCATAACTCCATGCGAAGATGTCACAAAACTCTTTGAAAAGGGATGTGTAGGTGATGATTTCTTCAGAAGAACACGAAGCTCCGATATGGACATTTTCTACAATTCCAGGTTTGATGGATATGTCGAGGGGAATAGTGGGTGAAATATTGCTTAAGTTCCCTTCAGAAAACACATCGTGTGCGGATTCGGGAATGGTGGAGATGACGAAAACGGTGGACGGGGTCAAGATCCGTTGGTAGTTCTCCATGGTATGTTGCTCCAGAAAGAGGATGGAACAATGATGTCCATTGTCCCAAGGGGTGTCCTCCATAACATACATGATCATCTCGTTTGTCGGAAAAATGACATGGAAAGGATCGGGAGACAACTCACCAAGAGAGGGGGTAGAAGGTGTTGCCGATTGAATGGATTGATAGGTGGATTCGACCGGACTTAATGGCATTTCGTTGCCATAATGAAGATAATATCTAGGGTCAGGTACTATCCACGGGTCATGAGATGCAGGAAGTTCATGAGTCAAGGTGGAGATCATGTTGATTGAAGCAACGGACGAGCGTGGAACATCGGGCAGTGGAATGGGGAAAGTACCCATTAACGAAGAGTCTTTAATAAGGCCTACATCGTTGTTCTCATAACTCAATGGGGTTTTAACGATGAATGGTATGTTGCTAGTATGGGTGTCAGAATTAAAGAAGGCTAATTGGTCGATGGTGACGACCTTTCCTTGATGTGGGAAACGTACAACACGGAAAAGAGTCGACACAACTACGAGCATGGAATCGATCCAGCTACAACCAAGCAGAAGATTGTAATCAAGGGGAGTGTCAAAGACTTCCACTTTGAAATCGGAGCCATTGAAGGCTTTAAGAGTGTTCTGGGATTCGTTCAAAGAAGGAGAGCCAATGGCTTTCCAGCAAGCAAGTGACATGACACATGTTGAGGCACCCTCATCGATAATGGTTCGACAAATGTTTTTGTCAGAGACAATCACTTGGATCTGGAACGCGAGTTGAGGGGGTAACCGTGGAATGTGATCTTCCAAGTCAAAAATTATTAAATTCATATCCATCGGGTCGATTTCAACGATAGCTTTCAACAGTGCCTTCCGTTGTGTGGGACAACTTTGATGGACTTCGAGGGTTGACATCGCAGAGGGTGCTTGGGCCAGGTCTTCAACAATGCTGTAGTTCTGGGCAACACGAGCATGAGGATTGAAAGCCGATTTTTGAATGATGCCTTTTGGGGGGGGGGTTTGAAGAACTATGTTGAGGCTCGATCATTCGAGATGAAGAGGACCGTTGGTAGGTGGAGTCGTGGGAGAGGGTTGTACCAAGGAAGGAGGTAGATCATCAACCTTCTCTTTAGAGGGAGAATAATCTTTGGCTCGAGTAGTGAGTGCAACGTCGCTCTACTTTGAATCGCCAGTACACATCAATACATAGGATGTAGTAGAAGATGAGGGTTGTTCATGAATGAACAACTGAGCCTGTTGTTGAGACGAGAAGGGTTGGGACAAAATGATTGGAGTAGGTGGTTTTGGAGCTCCTTGAAGGAACTTAGTGACCTTGGCGCGTTGTGGAAAATCCTTCGTGTAGTGATCATAACCACATATAAGACAAGGGTATCGAGGTTTGCGCTTATCCCGATCATCAACAGGTGTAGTTTTGGTTCGCTTTGCTTGAGAAGTATTTTTTTCCTCCTTATTGTTGCCCCTTCCCTTTTTAGATTTTTTTTTACCGGCTGGGGTAGATTGAACTGCATTTACCTCAGAGGTCTTTCCGGTGGGAGGGGCAGGAGACGGAGCATTTTGAACATTAGAAGAAGCAGGTTTGGGTTTTTTTCTTGAGGTGAAATGTGGTTGGGCCAGGAAAGTGCCAATCACACCATTGGCTGCATGCAAAGTAGTTGGAGTAGTTGAAGTGGCGGAAGTGGAAGGATGAGGTAAGTCAGGTAGTAAGTCGTAAATGGTACCTGTTTGTGAGTAAACGAGGTCAAGGTATTGAGCACGACTTATGGCCTGCTCCTCCGTGACTACTCCACCCATGGTGATGTCACGACCAATGTCATTCACAAATGACTTTGTGAACCATTCTGCCAGCAACTGATCGGGGAGTTCGAGTTTAATGAGACTTCGTCTCCGTCGCCACTCATGAATGTGATCTGACATATGAGTGGCTTTATGTTTTTTTAAAGAAGTCAAAATCTTGGTCCCTGTGTCATAACGAATCGGTAACTGGTAGTGTGTGAGGAAATCCATAGCTAGGGTGTTGAAGTCAGAGAAGAAACCTTGTGGAAATTCTATATACCACTTCGCAGCAAAACCTGTGAGGGTTCGTTGAAAAGGATGTAAATGAATAGAGTCATCCACCAATGAGTTGGATGAACACCATAGGTGAAAATTCATAACGTGATTGTTTGGGTCCTCTCTCGCTTTGCCGTCAAATTTAGGGATGTCTGATGGTAGCTTGGCGGGTATAGCAGGGAATTGGGGAGAGTGACAAATTGGATCATTTAAAATCCTTGACAAATTCGGAAGATCCAAAGTAGCCAAAAAGGGTAACTGTCGATTCACCTGCGGGTACTGGTGGCTTTGGGGAGGAAGCCCTGTTGGCAAACCAGTAGGATTATAAGCAGTGTGCATATAATGTCAAGACCCAGGCAAATCCGGTGGTGGTTGGAGAGGATAGTAGCTCATGGGATTGTATCCTGGAACAGGGACGTGAGTTTGAGCAGTCAACCCCCAAATGGGATTGAAAGTACCTGGATAAGGTTGGCCCATACCAGGGGGTATCACAGATGCAGTTGGAAACTGCTGCCCCCCAGTCGATTGAGGAAGAAGTTGTATAACTGATTCCAATACTGGGCCAAGGACGGAGGTATGTTTTTCCCATAAGGTGGGGTCGGTCCTCCCATCGAAGGTGGTGTTCCAATTGAGGGAAGCATTCCAATTGGGGGTTGTGTTCCAATTGGGATTTGCGTTCCAAAAGGAATTTGCCCACTGAGAGGGGGTTGAGTCATACCACCTTGGTGAAATTGTCCACCGACGGGAATCTGGTAAGTTGGTGTGAATGACGGAATAGTGCCACTAGGATTAAGACTGCCAGTGGAGGAGGAGAGAGGTCCTCCAAAAGGAAATTGAGGGAGTGTCGGAATAAAACCGGGAAGAGAGTGCCCAGAATAAGAAGGACCACTAGGAGATCCGGATGGGGTTTGCGTAGGAGTGGGAATGGAAGCATTCAACGCACGATATCTGGGTGGTAGTGTCAGAGTGACATTGAGCGTACGCGGTGTGCTGATGGGAGAGATACTAACCGCAATAACCCCTGTTGGAGCACTCCTAGTATCTGTGTGATGGGCCATTTCGATAGGGATGGTAAAGTGATAGGCGGTAGTAAACGATACTGTCTCTGGACTAGAGATTTTAGAAATCACAGGTGGGGTGATTTCGGAAATCACAGGTGAGCCTGGACCAAAAAGGTACCGTATAAAAACACCCGTATACCAAAAAAGATCTTGGCCTTCTATGCCCGAAAAGGGTCCAACTGGTGATCCAGAAGACGTAACAACTAAGTCTCTGGAAGAATTCAATCGCATAAACGGTCGCTCAGAATCAAGGTGAAGTCGAAAGTCCTCTCGAGTATTAGTAATTCGGAAATGTTCTAGAGAGTCAGTTCGTTCCACTTGTAGCTTGGTGACGACTGGGACTTCACTTTGCTAAGGAGAGCCCTCAGGTGTACTTGTAGGCAAGGGTTGAGAACCTTCCAGATGCTCTGGAGATAAACCCTGCATTCTACGTGAACGACGTGGAGGAGCTATTGTAACCGAGTGACAAACTTCATGAAGAAAATCTTATGGTAAACTTTGGTAAACAAACAACACGCGCTAGTAAACAAAATTTAGGAAGAAACACCAAGAAAACAAGACCTTCTAATTCAGAAGTCACTAGTTGGTGATGAAATCCAACGTCACAACAACGAGACGAGAAGGGGCTGGGCTAGGGTGGAAAAGTTACACTGACGACCTGCTTAACGGACTTACACCCTGGTGCAAGCTCCCACACATAATCGTGGGTATACCCTTCAAGGAGCCCGAGTGAGTTTGGCCAACGTTGATTCCAGGTACCGTGAAGACTTTCCCCTTCACAGTCACCTTGTGTAAGAACCTAGAAATATAGGCCACTAAGGTTACCACCGACAACAATAAATCCTGGGGGGACAGTCAACAGTCTGATCCACACACAAGGGTAGGGTATCTAGCCCGAAATCAACTCAAACGGCTTCCACTCATCATTGTGGGTATACCTCCAAGTGATCCCCATAATACGTGCAATCTCTACACTGATATCAACAAAGCAGGGTGAGTAACTCTGTCAATATCAATGCGACCTCGTGTTTGACCCTTGTGTGAGAAGGGATTCCCAGGACAAGATGTTGTAAATGGAATTTGACACTCCTTAACACAAGATGCTATTGTGTGTTTTGTGCTTTGGAGAGTGTTTCTCTCTTCCTATTCCAAAGCGCTAGCCTAGCTAAATGTTGGTGTAATAGAGCCCTAGAAAAGAGTTACTAGTTAAATTTTACAATTGCGCAGTGTTATTAAGGGCTGTTGTTACTCAAAGGAAGCGGAGATGAAACTAATGTTGTATAAGACTCTGACCCAACGATGCATGGATAAAAATGAAATATAACAATTTTCGTTCAATGAATCCTATATATGGGAGGGAAAGAGAATTTTTCCGGATCAAACTTGAACTATAAGACACAATTTCCTTTAAAATACAATTGCAACAAATCACGCAAAAAATAACAATTCTCTATTGTTTCTTTTTCAATAATTTCAACAATTGATTTTCAATACTTTCGAAGACGAAAATGATTTTGAAAGAAAAAACATTGTTCACTTTTTAAAAAGGACCTACACCATATGGTGAGAGTGAAGAAAACCAAAAACTAATGAACAAGCAATAGATAACCCAAACCAATCTTTCAATGGAAACAAAAATAACAAGCAAACCAAACTAGTTTTTTCAATTGCATAAGAAAAGTGATCTTTCAAAGAATAAGCAAATGATAAAGACAAAGAAGCTCAACTTTCAACCGATCACCGGTTCTTAACCAAACAAGCACATTCAGATTCCAAAATCAGAGAGTATAGCTTTGCCAAGAAAAGTCAAGAAAAATGGACAGGAAAAGCCTTTGAAATCCTAAGACTGTTCGTGCACAAAATAAAGACAAGAAAAACATCAACCAATGGTCCAAGAAACTCTTTTTAGGCACCTAAACTGATCTGGGCAGTTGAAGATGCAAAAACTCAAATCCAAAATTTTGAAAAAGGGGGTTCGTAGGCTAGCAATATTACATAGTGCGAGAATGAGTGATTCTCGCAGATGAGCTTTGAGTAGAGTGTGAGAACCTTGCACTGAACCTAAAAGCAGGGTGCGAACATAATATATTCTCACAGGCCACAGTGGAGTGCAGTGCGAGAATGTTTGAAACTAATCAAATTTTTGGAAAAAGACATAAAATTTGAAGAGGCCTCTGGACCCAGAGGGTCTATTAGGGTATCCTAAAGACTCAAAGATTGATATGAATGGAGAAAAGTAAGGCAAGAACAAATGGCCAAGGAAAAATACCAAAAACCACAAGGAAAACGGGTTATATCCCCAATGGAGTCGCTAATTTTGTTATCGGACTAATCAGTAGGTGCAGACACTAACAGATCTCCCTAGATCCACCTGGATCTAGAACAAAATAGGACAGGACATGACTCTTTCCCTAAGTTTTGACCATTGAATTATCTAGTAGGAAGGAACAAGTAACGTACCTTTGTATCGCTTCTTAGGGTCTCTATTGCTCTCGCTTCGCTTCGGTGCTCTCGTGAGGTCAATACCAAGACAACACAAACCAACCAAAGTGAAGATAGAAAAATATATTCAACTGTCAACTTATGTGTATAATCAAGGAATTACACAATAAAGTGAGAATGACTTTATGGGAAAGGGACATGCCACTGTATCATATTAATTGAAAGTAGAAGATTACAACCTAATCGCCTTGATGTTGCAAGCTTCCTTTCGATGGCTCTTGGATCCAACACACACACTTGCTCAATCCTTGCATGAAGAAGTTCAAATCCTCTTGATAGACTTGCTAGAGTCTCCAAGCTCTTGTTCAAGCTAAGTCCTTCACACAATTCTTTCACCAATTCTCCAACGAATCTTGCTTAACCTTTTCCATGAGAATTCCATCAATATATAGGAGAGAATGAGATGGTTACTTGGATAAGAATGATCCCACAATATCAGGGAATCCAGTACAAGGATAACCATTTGAATGCCAACCCATTATTCTAGAAGATTCCCTTCTAGAACCATCGGGAATTCATCTTTTTCCAATCTTTAGAGAAGGTTCGCACCCTAGCTATGTAGCACAATGCGAGAAGTTCACACCCTAGCTTAAGGCAGCTTGCGAGAATGGGTCATTATCGCACCCTGGGATACTAGCAACCTGTGAACTCTCTTCAAAAGTGAGTTTTATGGGAAGAGATGAATGTTAATTTTCTCATGAGAAAGTTATTCTGAGGAGCCTGAGTACACCATCATCAATACACCATCAATATTGACCAAAATCATGGGTAACAGTGGTGTTGTTGACAATCCCAACTATTTGATGACCTCTGCTGAGATGAGGTTATTCTGGCTTCCGCTATCAAAAATAAAATGTAGTGGGGTCCCCTTCACCCACATCCAATGAAAAAGGCGCTCCCCCTCTTTAATATCTGTTGGTTCTTCTGGTTGAATTGTTTCGATCACGACAATAACAATGGGGACTATGTCGATGATCTGTCTTCTCCCATAATTTTCTAAATCAGATTCTGAATCAGGGTTCGACTCCTTTTCTTTGATCTCAACCACCAATGATTTTTTTGAGAGACATTCATCTATGTTGTGTGAGGGCATTTTGTTCAATTCACACCACTTTCTAGTGTCCTTCTTCATATTTCTGTTACCCTTCTTTTCATGTGGCTTGGAGTAGATTTCTTGACGTTGGTTGTTAGGATCATATCTACCATACTTTGGTTGTTGCAGATTTGTAGACCCAAACTCCTGTTTTTTTCAGTGCCTAAATTTCTTCTCTATTTTGACAACATATCGATAGGCATCTCCTAGTGATGAGATGTCCAGGAAATCCATTTCGGTTTGGATGTACCTATGTAGAGCCCCAGTATTTCACAACCAAATTCCATTTGGATACTTTTATACCTATCTTGGTGCGCAAGGTATGGAAAGCATTTGTGAAATCCGACACTATTTGTCCCCTCTCTTGCCACAGTGAAGTCCATCACATGTACCGGTCGTCATAGTTACCAACAGGGTAATATTGTTCCTTGACCGCATCCACAAAAAAATCCAAAGTGGGATTGACCCCATATATTCTAGACTCATCTATGGAAATTTTCTCCCAACAAGTTTCCCATCAATGTTTTACATGGGGGAGAGCCTTAAGGAGTGCGAGGGTGATCTTTTCCCTATCGAAAAAATTGTGAACATAGAAATAACCTTCTAGTAGATTTAGCCATTATTCTGGGGCATCCACATCGATCTGAAATTCAAATACAAGAATATAAAAATTAACTTGTACCTTGAAAGGAGAGGTGCCTCCAAAGTGGTTTCTTGATGAAGACGTGCCTGCTATTATTAGTAGGCGTTGAAGGATGTGGGAAAAATTCTCCATCATTTTATCCCTCTGTCGCGTGAGAGCTTGCTCAAGCAACATATTAATATAATCTTCTTCTATGTCATATTTATTTTCTTCCACCATGGAGGGTTTCTTGGGCATGTGAGAGTGATTTTCCTCAAGAGAGACAAGCTCGAGATCCAACTTTCTATACTCAAACCTCATCAGGGACATGCACTGAGAAATGATCAAGAGCAGTCTACTCTAATACCATTGATTCTAGTGAAAGGCTCACTAGAATGGTGGAAGATTATCTCTAAGAAGAGATGTGACCTCTACGCTCATTCAAAAGAATATGGTTGTTACAATGAGGCTCCAAATTCCTTTTTAACATAAAGAAAATCCAAAACGCTAAGCTCGGAAGATGAAAGCCAACAGTTTTGTGGACCCTTTTTTGGGTAGTTTGGTGTATCAATTTTCCGGAGGCGTAACTTTAGCATACGATCTCTGTTTGGGGTGCACAATATCTCGTTGGAAAGGTATCGATGAGGAGATTAATTTTGGGGTATCAATCAAATCCTCTACTAATCATTGAGGAGCTTGATCACAAAAAGTGTTGTTTAGGCCCTCAAAATGACCCCAAAAGTTTAGGACCCAAAAACTACTAAAAATAGTAAAAGGGGTCCCTATCAAAATCGAGACAACTAAGGTCCCATATGCGACTTCCAGTTTGTATGAAAGTGTCTATAGGCTCATCAATCATATCGAAGGGTACTTTCATAAGACCATTAGTATGACTGAAAATGACCATATTTTCGTCTTCGTGTGCAGGAGGAATAGAGGCATGGACATCCTCAAATAGATCTTCAAATTCTACATCATCGAGATTGATTTCTTCTTCAACATTAAGTGCAGGAGGAAAACAAGGTTGGATAACCTAACCTTCATCAAGTGGGATCAAAGATAGTGGTGCCTCAATATGTTGCGCTTTATCATAACTCATCTTTCTTCTTATGGACACGTGCCTCTTCATCACAAGAGTCTTGATCCTTAGTGCATAGTTATTTTCTTTCTTTTCTTCAATGGGATCTGTCAGATACTTCTTCACTTTCAATGTCATGGATTAAAGTATCATCAAGGTCTTTGAAAGGATCAAAATTCATTGTGTTCTCTTCTTGATGACTTTCTTCATATGTCTATTCTTTGAACACTTCTTCATCGTCAAGGGCATGACATAACTCTCTTATGTGATTTATCATTTCTTTAGCAGCTTTATTAGCATCCTTCTCCTTTTCCATTTGTAATAATGCCATCGTTGAGTCACAATAATTTATCGATGAGGGTTCTGTTAGAATAATAGGTGTGCTCATTTCACCATAGACAATATATGAATATTGTCACCCAACCATAGGCACAAAGGCCACCCCCGAGAACCTTAACCTTGACATACAAAATAATTTCAGAAGCAAACCCTATAAACAATAGCCAATCAAGGTAGCGTACCTATCTCCAAGACTAGCATACCAAGCAAAGATAACCAAAGACCAAGCATAAATTCCAAACCATAACCAAGCGGAAATTCCAACCATAACCAAATCCCAAGTTACCACTGCTGCAACTACAACTCTCCTCCAGTCATGTGCACTACTTGTCCTTATACAGTTGTGAGAATGAGTGAATCTAAATGAGCTCTAGCACCCTCTATTTATACTGCTCCAACTCACTTGACTGGGCTGACTTCTCTTCCTGGAGGCTAATAACTCAATATTAATTATTATCTTGAGTTGACTTGTCTTCTAGGGTTATTATTCAATGTTTTAGGGTTTCTCTTGCTTCCCATAATATTCTAGTCTCGTCAAAGGTTACATGTAGAGGTTAATACCTCCCGCAACTACCATACTATCAAAACTCCCTCCTAGCTAGGGAGGTATTAAAGGCAATGGTATTGAGAACAAACAAACCATTCAACCGATAGCAACAACATAGCCACACATGCTATCTCGTGATCACATCACGAGCACCAACACGACTATCAATATCATCTGATAAAATAAACTACATCATCTCTTGAGGCCATACTCCATATGAGTAATTGGGCATGATGCTGAAAAAGTCAATCACTCAACAGAGTGATACAAGGACCATTCTTCTAATCTGGACATACGTCCTAGAAGAAAATTTTGTCCCAATAGATGTTGAAAGCTCTGCAATGGACTGAAAGGATAATTCTTCTAATCTGGACCTATGTCCTAGAATAATGTGAGTCCTCTCAGATGTTGAAAGCCACCCTATGGGCTATAGAAACCATTCCAATAGGAATTCCAGTCTCAGACTATTTTCTAATTGGGTCATATGTACCATAGAGATCAATCTCTACCCATATGCCTTAGAAAATATCGATCCTAAACCATTTTCCTAATTGGGCCACAAACTATGCCTTAGGAAAATACCAGTCCATGATACGTCAACAATATGTAAACTTGGACCATTCTCCACAGAGATAATTCCTATCCACCAACACACTGACTATCCATCTAGCTGGCAATCAACTGCAACACTAGTGGTAGTCTCCATGACAATAAGATAGTAACATATTGTTTCTATAATACCATCCAATATAACACAATTGTGTCCATCCATAGTAGTATACAAGTACTATCGAGTGGTACACAACCACTCCTAGTAGCACACAACTACTAACCAGTGACACACAATCATTACCAATGAATCACATCCACCACATTAACATACAACTACTATCCCGAGACATACAATCTCTTCAACAATCATATCATCTGATATCAACCTGCATAAACAATATCATGATACAAACTGAGTCATCTTGACAATTCTTCCACTCACATTTGTGAGATATAAAAGAGCATCTTCCCTTAGAAAGTTAAACATCATCCATGAGCTATCTGGACTATTCTGCTCAATCATAGAAGAATAATTGTCCCTAATTTATGAACCTGGACCATTAACTTAACTGGGCCATTCTTCTGCCACTAATCATAGTGCAACTTGGAGAGAATGAGTCTTCCCTAGGCAATGACTGTCTGATTGTTGAACCTAGAACATTCACCTAATTGGGCCATTCTTCCGACACTAATCATAGTGTAACCTGGAGAGCATGATTCTGCTCTAGCGAATGACTGTCCATAACATTTCCTATGGAAATGATCATCCTGCACCAACCTCCTATAACAGACCATTCTTGAAATTGCTCACAACTGTGAACTTCTAAATAATGACTGCTCGAAGAGGTGAAGCATTCTGCTTGACCACTACTCAGAGTGACTATTAATAATAATGAATGTCCTTGAACATTCCCCCACACTGGCCACAAGGGGAATCATTGTATATGGCACATCATCAATCTATCCAACAATTTTCATTACAAAAATGACTTTCCACTTTGGACCATTTTTCAAACTGGAAAATGATTGTCCGTCATAAATCTTGGACCACTTTCTGGATTGGAAAGTGACTGCCCAACCTGAACCATTTTTGAAACTGGAAAATGACTGTCCATCAAGAATTTTTGACCACTTTCCAGACTGGAAAGTGACTGCCCAACCTGGAACATTTTCCAAACTAGAAAATGATTGTCGATGTATCAATAAAATATCAGTGCTCCCTCCCAACCCGGGGAGTAATCACTTCCCTTTCCAATAAGGAATTCATCTGCACAAGTCTCATATTGTCCCTTAAGTACACAAAATTTTCATCTTGGAAATAGGCTTTACCAAAAACAATATCTGGTATCTTCTCATCAGTGGATATGTACTTGAGAACTACTTCTCCCCTCTAGAATTTATCATAGAGAAAACAATACTTGATCTCAATGTGCTTCGACCTAAAATGGAACATCAGGTTCCTTGAGAGCTTCACACAGCTATGATTATCACAACATATCATGGTTGAATCCAACACCCGATCAAACAATCCATAAACTAACTTACGAAGCCATGCTGCTTTCGTACAAGCATCACAAGCTGCAATATGCTCTACTTCTGCAGTGTTGAGTGAAACAAACTTCTATTTCTTGTTATCCCATGATATCGTGGCAAAGCTCAAATTGAAACATATCCAAGAAGAACTTCTTCTGTCATCTGCACTCCCTACCCAATCTGAATCGATAAATCCATCCAGTTGTATATCATAACTCAAACGTTCGACGAAGATATTTCAAGGCATTCTTTGCAATTATTCAATTCTCATGGCTAGGTTCCACTAGGAACTATTTTCAAAGAAAATAAAATATCCAGCTAAGTATTCTCCAAATACATCAATGAGCCTTTCAATTGTCGATACAAGGATGGGTCTATTGGATCAAAGCCTCTCAACTTCTTCAGATTTGTCATCATGGGAGTTTTCCATGGATTTTCAATCCATTATCCCAGACTTCTGAAGAACTTTTTTGATACAATTCCTCTGTCATAGGAAGTTTTCACCATGCTTCTATTGTACATGAGAGGCTATGCACCAAGTTGCTTGAATCCATATAAGGTATTCTTCCATCTTTATACATGGGTCTCTTTTTGGTATACCCCAAAATCTTGAGGTTTCTCTACATGTGCTTCTTCTTCAATTACTCTGTTGATAAGAATAGTCTTTACATCCATCTCCAATCCATGGATACTGCAAGAGATATAATGACTCAAGTAGAGGTATATCTGGTTACTAGAAAAAGTTGTCATCATAGTCTTTCCCTCCTTCTAGGAGAACCCTCTAGCCTCAAATATCGTCTTGTATCTATCAAGTCTTCCATTTATAATTTTTCACAAATTATTCAATGGATTATATCATTGGGGATTGGCTCCCTCCTAATCCCATCTTCAAACTCGAATGAACAATATCTAGAACTTCCTTTTTTTTATTCTGAGACTGCATGTTTATGGAATTCTACAATCAATTCCCTCTATATGAGAGAGTCCATGCTTCCATCTGCTGCATGTCTCTTTGCTTTCTGCAAAGTATCATCCTTATAAACTTCTTCTATGATAGCTTCTGCAAAGATTGTTCATCAAGGTTTGTCAACATATTTCACAAGAGTACCTTCCCGGAACAAGATAAGAAACAAAACAAAGATCCAAGACAATATGTTTATGATAGGAAATCAAAACAAGAATAAGGACAAGGATAGAGGAAATTTCTACTATCCTAGAAAGACATCTTCATGATATCCTTCAATAAATAACCTGCCTGAGACAACAAGAACAATTGTGTTTCTGATACAACATCTTTCACATGAAGGATAGTTTCTTGGTAGCATTACTAAGATTATCCTGTCTAAGAAGAAGAACAAGAAATATCCCCTAGAGGAGGTGTTAGTTCATATTTGCAAATAAGTACACTGAGTAGTATAATCTACTAAGTACTTATCAATACTTACTTAAGTGAAAATAATAAATATGTCAAACTTGATATGAAAACCTGGAGTCTTACTATTGTTCCACTTGAATTGCTTTTCTTTTGGGACAAGTATTCTTTTCAACCTATCCCTTAAAATTAAAATAATATGCTTTCTTGACAAAAAGTTGAGTTAGATAATATGATCTCAAACTTATAATATCTTGACTAAAGTTAGCTTATAAATTTGAATAGAAGTTCATAATGCCATAACAACGAGAGATATATCAAATCAAACTTGGAGAGTGTGTTCATATTTTGAATACACAGAATCCAAGATCACTTCTTTGGACAAGATCCCTTATACGTTCCCTGCAAACACACTCATGTTAATGATACAAATTAAAAGAACATGTATAGGGGCATACCTTTGCTACCCAAGTGTGATGGTAAACCTTAGAATGACTTAGTTGGACCAAAGATTTAGCTGCTAGAGGTTTGGTAAACCTCATACTATTCCCTTTAGTAGATTTATCTTGGGAAAAACATACACTTTATTCATGCTAGGTCATTTGTCTTCATAACTTCCTTTCATTTTGAATTTTTGATTGGTGAACCTTAGATTTTGACTTGGTCAAATGTTGACTTTGACCAAAATTCCAAACTTGATGTCTTGGCTTGCTGAGAGTACCAGGAGGTGCGCTAGGCTAGGGATCACTAGGTTATCTAGGAATTAGGTCAAGTGCTTCACTTAAGGTGCCTCAACACGAGGGTTAGGGTTTCGTTGCTGCATCAAAAACTTTGGTTGCAACTGCAACTGCAAATCCTCCCAATCTACCTTCCATTCGTTAGAATCTCCAAAGATAGTGTGGGCCTATATCCTGTTAGAATAATAGGTGTGCTTGTTTCACCATAATCAATATAGAAATACTGTCACCCAACCATAGGCACAAAGGCCACCCCCGAGCACCTTGACCTTGACATACAAAATAATTCCAGAAGAAAACCCAACAAACAACAACTAATCAAGGTAGCGTACCTCTCTCCAAGGCTAGCATACCAAGCAAAGATAACCAAAGACCAAGAAAAATGTCCAAACCATAACCAAGAATAAATTCCAACCATAACCAAATCCCAAGTGACCACTGCTGCAGCTGAAACTCTCCTCTAGTCATGCGCACTACTTTTCCTTATGCAGTTGTGAGAATGAGTGAGTCTAAATGAGCTCTAGCGCCCTCTATTTATACTACTCCAACTCACTTGACTGGGCCGACTGTTATAACCCTAAATTGCACCACACATGCTTACCTGGCATCAGGCCTACTCATATCCAGTCCTTGCCAAAGCCATGCTGAATAAACTCTTGAAAATCCTCTTAAAACAAGTAAAACGCTCCCTAACCCACTACTGCACGCATTGGAATGCTGGCAGGCCCACTACTGCATGCGTTGGAACGCTGGCTGGCCTACTACAGCCCGCGTTTACCTAACAAAGCACAAAAACAGGAAAGTTGCCAACGGGACGAAAAGCTTTGGGTCAGTTAACTGGAACTCCTAGCCATGCATGGCCAAGAGTTCGTCCAAAACCTTAGCTCCTTCTAGCCTATAAAAGGAGGGGTAGGGGTACTATTTGGAGGAGGAAAAAGATAGCAAAGAAACTCTGCCCAATTGTCGAATCCATTTGTCCCAACCCTTTAGCCTTTCCTCAAGCTTAAGGAGAATTCAAGCAAAGCAGTTGGAGGACAAAGAAGAGGAGGAGCCCAGGATCAGGATCGAGGAACGATGGTCGGTATCTATCATTATTGTAAGTTGATTCATCTTGAGATTAATAAAATAATACTTTTCCCATCCCAATACATGAGTGATATATATTTTATTCGATTTATGCTTAATCTCTAACCCTTAGGTAGAAAAATAGCATGCATGCGTAGTGTTTTGTTTTGATTGCAGGATTGTCTTTGGAAGGAGCAGCGAAAGCAAGAAGATAAAGCGCAATGGAGGATCTACATCAAACATCGATATAAAAGGTTAGTAGGCCTTTTCCATGCTTGTGTGTGAAAAAGGGGTTTGAGTATTGGGGTGATAGGTTAAAAGTGTTTTCTTTGAGGTCATGATCTGCGTATAAGTTCAACCCTAGCTTGTTAGTCCGTAGGGTATTATTTCCCAACAACACCGACTTCTCTTCCTGGAGTTTAATAACTCAATATTAGTTATTCTCTTGAGCCGACTTGTATTATAGGGTTATTATCAAACGTTTTAGGGTTTCTCTTGCTTCCCGAAATATTCTAGTCTCGTCAAAGGTTACACGTAGAGGTTAATACCTCCTGCAACTACCATAATATCAACAGGTTCATTCCATGGTTCCATAATTCCATTGACTGAAAAGACACCTCAAAGGAGTCGCCAGGTGAGATTAAGTATCATCAAAGGAGGAAAGGGGAAAGGAGGAAAGGTGGGTTCGTGGAAGGTGGAGTCACCAAATGAGCCTCAAGACGAGCTCATCAAAAAAGGTGGAAAGGGAACATCCCTTGGGTAGAGTCTTCAAGTGTTAAGCCCTAATATTTTCTCATTACCCCTTAATTGGGGCATATTAGATTAGTAATGTTATTTTATTTATGTCGGCTTTATTCCATTAGTTGGAATTATACCTCCTAGTCTCCTAAATATACCAAGGAGACATTTTCATTTGGAATCATCTTGTACTTAAACATTTAAGAGGGGTAAAAGGAGGTTTCTCCATTGAAGAGGTTTATTATCTGAAATTATCTCTTTTTAAAGGTGTTGAGTACTTTTTTTGAGGTTTTTCTATGCTATATTGATATTTGGTTCTTAACATATGGTATCAGAGCTCAAGGTCTTGGGGTTTCGCTGCTACATCTGAGACACCTTGGAATTTTCACTATAACTTGTTTTCTACAACATTTCAGAAGGAACGACTTGGAGGATATTTAGTAGATGGATCAAGGTACGTTGGGTTAAAATTTTAGCTCCTGAGGCCTTACAATTTCAGAGATACAACCTGCACAAGATAGGATTCTGGAATCATCCTGAACTGGGTCATTGTAAAAATTTCGCTATAAACAATTTTTTGTAACGTTTTAGACCCTGAAATCTGGAGGATATTCACATAAATTAGTAAGGTATCTATGGTAAAATTTTTAGCTTCTGGGTCATCTTAAATTTGTAGATACACCCTGTGTAAGATAGGGTATCTGACTAGTCCTATTGACTAGTCTCAAGAAGGTGTTCCAGGTAAAAAAATCATAACTTCTTCTTAGAGTATCCAAATTGAGTGGGACTAGTTTCATTGGATCATGAACAGTCTGTAGTATTTCTGGTACAAGTGGTATAATTTTATATCAATTATTTTGTGCAGGGCACGCTATACAAGTGAGATTTCCTAGAAAGGCCAAAAAGAGGCAAGTTGTGGGGAAGTTACCGTAAATTCCACTTGGCACATCCAATTTTGATCAGACCTGTGGAATTGAAGAGAAAAAATATCATAGAACTACGTAAAATAATTTTTCATACCCTGTGTTGAGTCCATTTTTGTGCTTCCACAAACCATCATTTTTCCTCTTTATTTGTCATTTTTCCTTCACTTTATCCCATATTTCTCATAGAATAGCCTATCCAAGGTATATTTGTCATCTTTTAACTTCAGAATTGAATTTTC
>ML779401.1:473961-559096 GCA_009831015.1 Picea engelmannii
TATCACCAAAGTACTATGGCCCTTATAAGGTGTTGCAAAAGATTGGTACTATGACATACAAATTGGAGTTGCCTGCATCTTCACGAGTACACCCAGTTTTCCATGTTTCATGCTTAAAGAAGGTTATAGGCGACAAGATCCCACTTCAAACTATATTTCCAAAACTGGACGAGGAAGGAAAAATCATATTGGAGCCTGAAGCCATCACTGACACAAGAATTCACTAGCTGAGGAATAGATCCATTTCAGAGTATCTCATTAAATGGAGGAAACTATCGGTTGAAGATTCCACTTGGGAAGATGAGTATTTTATATAGAAGCATCCAAAGTTACTCAAGCATTGCAGACAACACTTGTCTCAAGGGGAGGGGCATGTTAAGCCCTAATATTGGCTCATTACCCCTTAATTGGGGCATATTAGATTAGTAATGTTATTTTATTTATGTCGGCTTTATTCCATTAGTTGTAATTATACCTCCTAGTCTCTTATATATTCCAAGGAGATATTTTCATTTGGAATCATATTTTACTTGAACATTTAAGTGGGGTAAAAGGAGGTTTCTCCCTTGTAGAGGCTTAGTATCTGAAATTATCTCTTTTTCAAGGCGTTGAGTACTTTTTCTGAGGTTTTTCTATGATATATTGATATTTGGTTCTTAACACCAGGCAAGATAAAGGATAAAGGATTTGAGATAACTTACCAAAGTGTTGTTAGGGTTGAGAAGAGGATTCAAAATATTCCCCAACAATGGTGCCAAAATTTTATCGCACAATTTGTAGGTTGGGAAAATCCCAACCCAACCACCAAGTGGCGACAAATTTAGGAAATTATACCCAATGTCACCTCGATATAGTTCCTGCACTTCAAGGGTGACTAGGTCACTCTAGGGAGGTGACCCTAGGGGGAATGGAGGGGGGAAACAGAAATGGAAAGATTGAAACCCCTAGAGGTCAATATTTCAGATGGAAAAGGAAGAATGATAATGATTCTTAGGTTGTTTTGAGGTTTCCAAAGCCTTGGATGAATTGTTGAGAAGTTGGTACCTACCCGAGACACAAGAAAAATCCACTATGCAGTATAATATGTTAGTTGGATCAACAAGCTAGGCTTGTTGTCCCTAATTTTAAGCAATAAATGATAGTATAGATCAACAATAAAACAAGTAATAAAGATTCTAGAAATATTTCTCAGAGTCAAATGGAATATGCTTGAAACAATGTAGATAATCACTAGAGACTTTCACGATCTATAGCATGAGACTTTAGCAATGAATTATGCTTGTCATAAAAGATGTATGCAGAAGTGTTTTGAAGTATTTTGCAGCCTTATGTCCATAGAAATTTTTTCATGAGAACAGTGAAAACAACCACTAAAACGTGCTAAGAAACCACTCAAAAATTATATCAAAGCAAGTAGAATAAATTGGCAAATTCTTAGCAACTTTTGACGGTGAAAACACTAGTTATGAGTGACTTTAGGTTAGGATTTCTGCGGTGAAATTTCCAGCCTTATGTCTTGATCAATCTAATACTTATTGCATAAAATTTACCCAATAACATCAGCCCCTAGTTAGCTCAACAAGTGCGCCTAGGTTAGTAATAGGCTAGGGAAGATTCTTAGGCCTAGTCTAGGGCTAGTTTAGGAGATATTTAGGGTTAGAGGGTAGGGTTAGAGCCACCCTAATGGCTGTAGGTTAGATTTAATACAACAACAAGAAATTGTGGTTGAAAGAGGATGCCTCAATGAGGCAAGGGAGCCAAAGGCTCAAGTAACACTTTCCCAAAGAGGTAATCTTAACACTTGGAAAATTCACGTTTACCAAGGCAACACTTTTATTTCTCCAATGCAACAAGTAAATGACTAGTGCCTTAAACAATGGGTTAATGGAGTCAAGCAAAGAAAGAGCTAGAGGTACTACCTCCTTGGGGGTGTAAATCCCCTTACTCCCCAAGCCAAGTATCTCTAGCTAGGGTTTAAGCTAACAGGGTGCATGCCCTTATACTTCTCTTAGAAAACACTTATTAAACCAACAACCTATAATAATAAAATGATGGAGACTATGGTGGGGGTATATTCCCTTATACTTCCCACCTTTCTCTAGCAAATTAACCTTGACTTGAGCAACAAATGATAGCACAATGTAGAAAAATCTTACCAATTCAAGGAAAAAGTTAAGACAAACCACCATAAAATCTAGAGAAACTCCTTCGAAGGCTATCATATCACTTTCATCAACCAATAATCCAAGAAATAGCCATAAATAAGAGAACAAGAGAGAGAACTAGCCAAAGGGAGTGAAAATTTCAGTCCAAGTACTTCTCCAAGATGGGAAAGTTATGTTAAAATGAGATCTTATGATCTCTTATTTATACAAATTGTCAATAAGATGGTTTGTTCACATAATTAAGGGTAAACCACAATACTAGGGGTCAAAAACCCTAATATTTCCCCTTTTATAAAGTAATATTAAACAATTCACTTTAATTACACTTTTGCATAAAGAAAATCCTAGTTTATAAAGACCTCACCCCTTTAGGGGACGTTTTGGCACTAGGAGAAGGTCTTTGGTGATGGAGGAGTGTAGAAATGCTTCCCAAAGCCACATGTCAAGAATCCAAATAACTTCCTTCATGGCCAAAGCCTAAATCCCCTCAAAATTTCCTTGTGCCAATGCATGTCAACCTCACCACCAAACCCTAACCCCTCTAGGTGATGCCATGCCTCTAAAGGTGATGCTTTGCCTTTCCTATGAAGAATGTTTAGCATGTGGGGGATAGGTTGTGTCATACAATTCATATTATAGGCCTCTAAGGTTTCATCTCTCTCATCCAACACGTGGGTGCTTGGCATCCACTTGTGGGATTCAAGCCCCATGGAAGCCCAAGCTAGGCTTGTTCTTCCAAAACTATCCACCAACTAGGTCCTGCAAAGAAAAATAAGCACACCCTCCAAGGATATCAAGTCACAACATCATGATAAGTAAATCTAATCAATAAATGAGCCACCTAAGCATGTGCATCAAATATTACCATGTCAAACAATTAAGTGCTCAAAGACATTATGCAACTTGTCAAGTTTGAATATGGGAGGTTTGACGAGGTGTCCTATTGGGTAGATATTTCCCTAGGTCAAGGAGTGTTTCCAAGAGATCCCTCTCTAAGCCATGTAAAGTGGATGAATCATTTAAGGGTCAAGACTTAATGGGCATTGGGTTCATGACATACAAGGGGTTTTAGTGTCTCATTCATGGGTGCCTTTGTAGAGGGTGTGTGGTACCTTTGTTTGCAATGAAATTTTTCCAAGCCCATTATTTTTCCATTCTTTGTTTCTTTTATAAATTTAAGGACAAGTTGAAGTCCACTGCCCTAGTGTGGTGTCCAGATAATGACAGTGTCACGCAAAAAATACCTAGCGTAAATGAGAAGGTTGGACTGTCATGAGACTCCCTTTCTCTCATCCAGGCAACTAAGATCCATTACCCTGACTTGGTGACTAGATGATGGTAATTTCATACCACTAGGTATCCATGGACATGATAGGTTTGTTCGTGACGAGGCCTCCTATCATCCAACTAACATTTTAAGC
Organism: Picea engelmannii; assembly: GCA_009831015.1. Lineage (NCBI taxonomy): Eukaryota > Viridiplantae > Streptophyta > Pinopsida > Pinales > Pinaceae > Picea > Picea engelmannii. Next base: position 477,548 of record ML779401.1, read on the forward strand.
ATTCTTAATCATGTTTCTTGTGGGTCCCCCTTTTCTCAAAGATAAGTGTTTCTTTTCTTTCTTGGGTGATCCCTGGGAGAAGAATATAGAAGGTTTATACATAGGATTTTATCTTTTACCCAACAACAATCCCTCTAGGATTTCTGCATCTTCTTCCCATAGAATGAGAGACAACCCCTTCTTGGGTCAATACACCCTAACATCCTAAGAGATAAGGAAATGGGGGAAAATAGTGATGGAAAGTGGTAAGTATGGTCAGGAACAATATGATGGATCTTCAAGAGAGTTCCTAGTAAAAAACTCATCCCAATTGAAGATCACTTACTAGGGAATAATGTCAACCACCAAGGTGAAGCAGGGAAAAAGGCATAATGTCCAAGCATATATCATGAAATCTAGAGCAGTCTAAGATACAACATACTTAAATGCCTCAAATATTGAAATGATGCTCACCATAATATCTGACTTGTACATCATGGAGAAAGTCCCACTGCCTTCCAGAAGCTATCTAGTGTGGTGGATTCCATCTGAAAAACTACGAACTCTATGGTGGTGATAAGGGTTTTCATCTATGCAAAAGGATACTACTAGTCATGTAGTCTCTTGGCACTCCATATTTACAACCTGAGGGCCTCGAGACATAATCTCCTTAGTTATCAACAAAATTGGGATAACATGAAGTAATGGTCTCCATTACATTGAGTTCTCGGGGGAGAGGGGAAAGTGCTTGCTAAATATGAAACTTGGTGAGTTGCTTTCCTTGCTGGAGAAGTTGCACTGCTTAGCTTTTTGAAGTTTGTCACAAACCTGTTGCTGGAGGGGTTGAATTTTTTCAACCAACCTATTGTATCTTGGCTTGACTGGGCATTCTATAGTTACCATTATAGGTGAGGAAACAATATCTTCTTTCTCTTCTGTAATCTGCTTCTGTTGGAAAGAAAGGTCTCGGGTCAAGGCTGCAGTGGTTGCAGTGTCCTTTTGTTCACCTTTTGAATAGATTGTGAAGAGGCTGAATTTTGCAGTATGAGAGATTACCTTGTGGGACTGTTTTGGTGGGATAGTAGTCGGAACTACCTATGGTATCCTATAGAGATGACCCCCTAGAGTAACAATGACACTACAAGGTTAAGACTCATAAACATCATGGTTCTTACACATATATGGTTGGCCCAAAATAACATCACAGACATCCAATGGGGCAACATCACATAATACCTCATCCTTGAAGGGTTGGATGTTGTATGACAATTGACACTGTTGGCTGACACGAAGATTTCGTCGATGATGAAACCACCCGATGTTGTATGGTTGCGGGTGTGGTGTTTTTGACAATCCTAACTGTTTGTTGACCTCTGCTGAGATGAGGTTCTTCTGGCTTCCACTATCAAAAATAAAATGTAGCGAGGTCCCCTTCACCCACATCTATGAATGAAAAAGGCTCTCCCCCTCTTCAGGATATGTTGGTTCTTCTAGTTGAATTGTTGCAGCTGCAACAATAATAGTGGGGTATGCTTCGATGATCTGTCTTCTCCCATTATTTTCTAAATCAGATTTTGAGTTATGGTTCGACTCATTTTCTTTGATTTCAACCACCAATGATTTTTTTGAGAGACATTCATCTTTGTTGTGCCAGGGGATTTTGTTCAAATCACACCACTTTCTAGTGTCCTTCTTCATCTTTCTATTACCCTTCTTTTCATGTGGCTTGGACTAGTTTTCTGGAGGTTGGTTGTTAGGAAAATCTTTACCATACTTTGGTTGTTGCGGATTTGTAGACCCAAACTCCTGTTTTTTCAGGTGCCTAAATTTTTGCTCTATTTTGACAACATATTGATAGGCATCTCCTAGTGATGAGATGTCTAGGAAATCCATTTCATTTTGGATGTACCTATGCAGAGACCCGGTATTTCACAACCAAATTCCATTCAGAGACTTTTATACCCATCTTGTTGCACAAGGTATGGAAATCATTTGTGAAATTCGACACTGTTTGGCCCCTCTCTTGCCATAGTGTAGTCCATCTCATGTACCGGTCATCATAGTTACCAACAAGGTAAGATTGTTCCTTGACTACATCCACAAAAAAATCCAAAGTGGGATCGACCCCATATATTCTAGACTCCTCTATGGAACTTTTCTCCCAACAAGTTTCCCAACAATGTTTGACATGGGGGAGAGCCTTAAGGAGTGCGAAGGTGATATTTTCCCTATCAAAAAAATTGTGAACATAGAAATAACCTTCCAGCAGATTTAACCATTTTTCTAGGGCATCCACATCGATTTGAAATTCAAATACGAGAATATAAGATTAACTTGTACCTTGAAAGGAGAGGTGCCTCCAAAGTGGTCACTTGATGAAGACGTGCCTGCAGTTATTGGCAGGCGTTGAAGGATGTGGGAAAAATTCTCCATCATTTCATCCCTCTGTTGCGTAAGAGCTTGCTCAAGCAACATATTAATAGAATCTTCTTCTATGTCGTATTTATTTTCTTCTTCCATGGAGGGTTTCTTGGGCATGTGAGAGTGATTTTCCTCAAGAGAGACAAGCTTGATATCCATCTTGCTATACTCAGACCTCATCGGGGACATGCACTGAGAAACGATCAAGAGCAGTCTACTCTAATATCACTGATTCAGATTATTTTAAGCACAGAATGAGAGGGGAGATATAATAAATAAATGTACAAAGATATATCACATATCCAATAATATATATATATATATATACAGTAATACACAATTTCTATTAATGAGCAAAATGTACAAAACTTTATAAATACAGAGTGAAAGTCTCACTAGAATGGTGGCAGATTATCTCGAAGAAGAGATGTGACCGCTATGCTCATTCACAAGAATATGGTTGTTTCAATGAGGCTCCAAATTCCTTTTTAACATAAATAAAATCCAAAATTCTAACCTCGGAAGATGAAAGCCAATAGTTTTGTGGACCCTTTTTTGGGTAGTTTGGTGTATCAAATTTTCGGGGGCGTAACTTTAGCATACGATCTCCGTTTTGGGCGCACAATATCTCGTTGGAAAGGTATCGATGAGGAGATTCATTTTGGGGGATCAATAAAATCCTCTAATAATCATTGAGGTGCTTGATCGCGAAAAGTGTTGTTTAGGCCCTCAAAATGGCCTTGAAAGTTTAGGACCCGAAAACTGCTAAAAATAGTAAATTGCCAATAAATTGTTTTGAACCAGTTGGAATAGGTAGGTGGACACCGATATCCACCTGGATCAGCCTGACTCTATATTTGTTACCTCGTTCGTCTGACCTACTCTTGACACTTATGCATTTCTTTGTAATCTCTTGGTACTTAGTCATTCTCGATACTTAGTCAATTCTTCGAAATCTTACCGCAGGTCTATGGAATTTTCCCGACTCTATATCTATGACCTCATCTGTATGACTCATTCTTGATACTTATTCATTTATTCTAAATCTCTTTGTACTTATTCATTCTTTATATTTAGACGATTCTCAATATTTCACTGCAAGCTGCATGTCTACACCGTTTCCCTGATTCTTATATTTGCGACCTCGACCATCCAATTGATTCTTGACACTTAGTCGATTTTTCGAACTCTTGTCGCAGGTATCTTACACTTAGTCAATTTTTTAACTTTCACCTTGGGTTTGTGATACATCGTGGTTCTTCTCTTATAAACTCTGTCCATCCAACTCATTCTTGATACTTAGTCATTTTTCAGATCTCACAACACTTTGTGACATCTTCGTTCTTCTCATTCATGACCTTGTCCATCTAACCAATCTACTCTTGATACTTAGACATTTTTCGAGACATCTATGTCCAACCGATTCTTGGTACTTAGTCATTTTCAATATCTCACCTTGGGTTCGTGGGTTTGTGCTCTTTTCTTCACATACTCTCTATTCTCTGTCATGCTCACTATCTCCGCCATGTCTTGATACGTAGTCATTTTTCAAGATCTCTTATGTTGATTTTGTAGATGAGGTGGATTCCGCGTGGACACATTCTTCATGTACTAGATGACATGGAATCAATATGTGTCTTGACACATGGCACTATATGTGGCATCTTCAAAACTACATATTATGGCACTAACATGTACTCCCTCTGATGTGGCACTCATCTGACTGGACATATGGAGCTGACGAGGAATCCCTCTGATGTGGTATTCATTTGACTAGACACATGGCATTGATCGTAGTCCATCATCGATCACATCTACACTGAATGATGGGTTGAATATAAGTCAGACAAAACACTAATGTGGGCTCCCTCTTGCAAATGGCCACCCTCACATGACCTAACATGCTATCAAAAGTATCATAGATTTCTCTAAGACTAGGAGCATTTGAATTAGTGTAATATATGCCCTACACAATAGGGTCTAATAATGACACCAAATAACCACAATATTACCACCAATCATTGTCCAACACTTGAATCCTGACCTTCTTTCACAATTCTATCTTGTATTTTGTTCTTTACGAATGGGGGTTGGGGGAAAAAAACAAAAGAAATCTATAACTTTTCTGAACAAATCATCTAAATTAAATCAGAAAGAAGGGATGCCCCCCCTTCCAGCCTTTCATTTACCATCCAACCAACCTATATTCATTGCACTTTCATCTTTCATTTGCATGATGTGGCTCCCCTGCTCCTCAATAAGTATTTGCCTAGTTATTTATATTCTCTATCTTGATTGGATTTCCTAGTTGTCCTCCCTATATCGCCTGAGTAAATTGGTAAAATAAGTCTCCTATTGGGGTTGTAATGAAGTCTCCTAAAAATAGGCCTGGCTAGGAGATATTGTTGGATTTGTCAATTATGTTATGGTCAAAGTACTACTCATAGTCACTTGATTGAATTAGGAGAAGCAGTATGTATTATTGCATACCTCATGAACCGTTGTGCCAAAGCTTATGAATGATGGACAAACTTTCTCATATATATTTTGTGGCTTGTCTGGTGTGACTAGGCTTGTGGTGTGGGTTCTAAAGAAATCCTAACATAATTAAAAAAAATTATGAAGACAATTTCCATCTTCGCACATGAAATTGAAGATGAGGGTCTAGGAATAGGCACAGATTCGAGGACCTATTCCTATACCCCTTGTTGATTTGTCATCTGTTATTGTTTATTTGATTCCTCAACCACTAATAATTATAACCCTTCATCATCTATTAAGGTCACAATGGTTCTAGTGGTAAATACTATTAATACCACTAATGAAAATGGCTCCTATATCTTCTCTAATTAATATTAGTACGAAATTTATCTCCATAATTGTAAATTATGATCGAATCTATGGAAGCATTGGTTTATACATTCCTATTCATATCGACCCTAGGGATAATATTTTTCATTATATTCTTCTAAGAACCACCCAAAATTATGAATAAAGGGGGGAAATAATTTTGCTTCTCCAAATATTCATTCTTTTTTTCCCATAGTGAGAGAGAGAGTCTATCCTATGGGTTCTGATATCTTTCTTCTTTTTCATAAATAAGGATGGCCATCTTCTATAGGAGAGGTTGTTGGTGTCATAGGAACACAAACCAACCTCCTTAATTTCGAGGTCACTCAATCAATACTAAGGAACTATACTATACAACCCATTAGTAGCCCAAAGGTCTGGAGAGGATCTTTGTTGGAACAAGGGAAGACCCAGGGTTCAACGCTTCAACAACGCACCAACAAAACCCTAACTACCAACCATTTAGGCAACACCTGCGAAGAAGATGAAGTCTCACCCGAGGTAGAGGAAGGGGTGGTTGCAGGACTCCAATGTCTACAACCTTAGCTGGGACACAGATATGTGATTACAATACTCTAACAAAGCACTTAGTAGTTGTCATTCATTAGTACTTAATATTTGTCTACAACGCAGATAAACCCTAATTACAATGCAACGCAGTATTCAACAATATTGAACACATTCAAGTACTAAGCACATCAACATAGATCAGATCTAGCATTCATTCACATCACTGAGCACTAAGATATTATATCAGATGCTTCTAAAATTCATAAAGATAACAACACTAATAATAAATCAGATCAAAGGCACAAAGCAATAATCGAAATGCACAAAGCAACCATAACACATGATATACGTGGTTCACCCCCAACCTGGGGCTACATCCACCAACTCTTCTTCTCTTTATTGTCTTCTGTCAATCTTCTACATGCACAGAGCCATACGATACTACTCCACATAGGACATGAGATATACATGCACCTCGCCAGATCATACTTCCCCGAGCTAGGTTACAACACAAAGCCTTTACACAATCTCTTACAGTCACCTGCACTTAGCCTTGCAAGTCTCATACAGTATGCACAAATCATTTACAAATACCACTTGCACTTAGCACATTGGCCTTCACTTGCCCTTAGCACTTAGCATCACACACTTGCGCTTATCATTGCACCACTTACTTACATCACCTAGATTTCTATTTATACATTACAAAATGGGCCTAAACATGGGTAAACCCATGGGCCGACATCCCCATACCCGTTACATAAGCCCAAAAATAAAAAATCCCTAAAAAGGGGCTGAGATCCCGTGATCTCTACTTTGACTTGCGCTCTGCCTTCGACAACCTTTCAAATTCCCAAAATAGGTCAAACCTGACCAAGGATATCCAAAAATTGGTCAAGGGCCAATAGACCCCCAACACTCACTTGTGACGCGTCCCGAGTCACTTTTCTTTGGTTAATTTTCCCTCAAAATCCTCGAGCTTGGCTCGAGCTGCTTCGACCTGTTGTTGTACCAAGGCCTCCTGCTTGGAGAACTCCTCAAGAATTGCCTCATTCACAGGTCCTTCCAATCATTTCTCAACTGTAGTGACTACCTATTCTAGTTCTTCTCCTCGTCCTTCAATCTCTTCGAACAGTTGGCAAGCTGTGTCCTGGGCTAACTGGATCCTCTGAGTCACTTCCATGAATTTTCTCTGTATGGTATGGAATTTGTGTTGGACAGTGCATTGTTCCTGGGATCGTTTCATTCTCTCAACTGTTGACGAGAGATTCAATTGTGCCTGAACTGTTGTTGCTTTCTGCTTGGCCTCCTAGAGTTGTGACTCCAGTTTCTTTAGTTCGGGATCCTCAGTGAGTCGCTCATAAGTTTGTGTGCTATGATCACTTAGCTGTTTACATTCCATGGAGAAGTCCTTGATTCTCTCAACTGCGCTCCGAGCAATTGCTTCTCTTTGATCCCGCACATCCTGCAGAGTGCTTGGCACTGTTTGTAGCTACAGATTTGTTATTCTATGTTGAATCTGTTGAATGGCTTCAAGAATCCTTGCCACTTAATTCTCTACTGGGTCTTCGACTAGTTGTTCTAAGCCCATCATAGAGCGAAGTGCTCTGTTGATTGCTTCTTTTACTCCAACCTGCTCCATGAGCAACTATTTTTTCTCATGTTGGATCTACATCATCAGGGGGATTTTGTGGTGGTGTTACTTTGCCTTGCTTATTCTTATATTCTTCCCCTTCTTTCTCTTATTTGTCCACTTCTTCACCACGTCCTTCGCCACGTGAGTCTGAAGTAGTTTCTTCTAAGATTTTGTCCAGTTGTTGTACCTCTTCTTTCTTTTTCTTCCTTATACTGCTGGGTGCATCATACTCTTCACGGGTAACCACCGGGTTTCCAATGAGTTCTGGGTCGGATAGTTCTGCCTGGTCGATTGGTATAAGGTACTTTGTGGGCCATTCCTTAGTGATCACCTTCATATCTTCCACAACGATCTTATAGTATGACTATAGCTCTTATTTACTCTCGTCTATGTGTGCATTGATATATATAAAATGCCTATCTGCGTGAAACTTCATCATGGGCCTGAATCTGTCCAAAGTGTTCAGTGTCATATGGGGGAATGTCTCAATATCCCATTTCAACTACAAGTAGTAGGTATGGAATATTGTGTTCAACTGCCATTGTTTTCCCATATCGCTCGAATACCAAAGCGTGGTAAACTTCGCAGCAAGCGGCTCGAACGACTCAATGTCAGGGAAGGTCGCACCTTCTGGCATCTCCCAAGCTGTAAATGCGACGAGGATCAGGATCTAGCTAAAGTGGAACTCATATCCATGATCTTGAGCTTTGCGGCAATCCAATTCTAGCTAGTTGACTAAGTAACTAGCCCAGTTCATCTGTAATCCCTCCACACACTTTCCCGCGAGGTCAATGAAAAACCCCGTGACCTACATGGGTATTTTCTTCCTTACTATCTTACCAATGATCAACTGGAAATCAAGGCGCACTACGCCATTTTGAATGGAGGCTACCTTGTATCCTCACGTTCCCTTCTCTACATCGTCATAAGTATCTTTAATCCTCTGTGCCAGGGCGCGATCTGCAGCCTTGCCTGGGTAAAATTCCTATGGGTTGGGTCCCTGCATACTTAGGCTGGTGATCCTATGGATTAGCGTCAGATCGATGGTGATGAGTTTGTCTATCCATAAGTAACCATCCTGGAAGCATGACAACAGGAGTTTAACACATGCGTTAACCTCTTGGTGCCTTCCAAAATGTGGGATTTTCATTACGTTCAGGATAATGGACTGCACGATGTTCATGGTCCATGGTTGGGGAATGATTTTCAATTTCTTTCCCTTCTTCTTGGTCAAGTACTTGTGAGGCGCAAGCATGCCACAGGTCTTGCAGTCTCCTAGATTATAGTCACTGATCTTCAGAGTTGGAATTCTCTCCAATTGTGATCTGACTATGTGTATCCCCTTCGGGAGGTACGCCATGATAACTGTGTAGTCGAAATCCCTCGAGACACTATCACGACTCACCACACCAGCTAGAGGTGGGATGTAGTTGGGAAGGATGGTTGGGATTAACTTCATGTTTTCTAATTCATCTCTATGCTTAGTCCTTTTCTCTTCTACAGCTCGGATGGTCCGGATCTGCAAGCAGTTGATGAGGAGGATTGCACTCCTCTCATCGATGAGGCTTGAACTCCTGTGGAAATCACTCTCTCTACCATTATATCGATTAAAATTTCCTCTACTGATTTTCCACAGCATCGAGCTCGTACAAGATGCACACTCGAGATCACATATCTCAGGCTGATGAACAATTTTGCAATGCAATAGAATGGATGGAAAGGTCTCAATAAGCATAACACAGTAACAATGAGTCTTCTAGTTGGCTCATATACAATTTGTGAAAGAGTTCTCATTGCAACAGTCGACGAGATAAGTAGACAACGATGTAACAGATCATTCCAATGAACAAGAAGCCTTCATCAATGCAGTTCTTTCTATTACGGCGTAGTCCCAACGATCCGATGGCGAGCTTTATGATCATAACTGTTGTTCTAATTGTTCAAGAATGTCAATCTATAATGCCTCCAACAGCCATATCACTCCACCATGGCGAAGTGCCAATCTGAGTTGCTTTGATATTCCAGCAAAGTTCAAATTCTGGAGACCTTCCTTCTGTGAAGTCTTCTCTGGAACTTCTTGTAATTTCTCCAACTTTGTTTTCTTCTTGCTAAGCTTTCTATTCTTCTTCCCTGTGATTTGCGTTACTGGGTTCCTCTTCCCATTATTATTCTTATCTTCCCTTGGAATAATAACTTTGTTATGTTGATGGTCTTTCGTAGGGTTAAAGGCTAATACTTCTTCTCTGTTTGGGGTAGGTGCTCTACTCTCTTGTACAAACGGGTGTTTCAAGTCTGCTTGTGTTCTTTCAACTTCGACATCTAGATTTCTGGTCCTCAGTAGCTTCGATTGGTTTTCTTGTTCTTCCAGTAAGTGTGTTATTCTCTTAGACATGAAGTCCCTTAATTCTTGATTTTTATGTTCTATATCTTCCTCTTCTTTTCTCCGGATCTGATCTTTCTCAATCCAGGTTTTTCCTAGTAACATGGAAAATGGGGCATTGTTCTCAATAAATTTAACAACCTCAAATTCTTCATCTGACAAAGTTCCATGAGCACTCATAGATATCTGAGTAAGTCTTCCACATAGGGTTATTATCTTTCCTCTAAATAATCATATTCCTCCCAATGAAGGAATCATAGCAGGTTTTCCTAAAATTTCCCAAGTTCTTTTTATCATAATATTCACTTGTGTTTCCTCATCCAGGACACAGTCTATGTTGAAGTCTCTTATTTTTGTTTCTATGCACTCTTTCTCTTTGAATATCTCTGATAAGTTGATGTCTATGTGGTCATTCAGGGTTTCTTTCATTTTTAGTAGTACAGTCTCTGATTCTTTCTGGGGTTCTGCCATGGTCTCAGTTTTTTGGCCTTCCTCATGGTTTTCTTGTCTCATATTAATTATTTCAACCTTAGCAATCATTCTAGGGAAATCCAGAACGTCATGGTCCATATATTTACAACAAAGACAACTAGGTATTCTATCAAGGCAATCCTTAGTAAGATGGCCCGACCTTCTACATCTGTAAAAAAGGGTTAATCCTCTCTTTCTCTTAAAGGATCCCCAACCTTTCTTGTACTGCGCGCTAGGATCATAGTAACTAACCTGCAGAAAATTCTTCCTAGGATTTTGCATCCATTTGTTAGTTCAAACATTCTTTCTATGCATAGGAATAACATATCTTTCATTATTTCTATTAGATCTACTCATATCAAACCTTCTTTCTTCTAGTTGTGCCCTAGTTTTTAGACTAGGACAAAATTTATCAAACATACCTAGATCCATACTATTGAAGCAAAATTTTCCACTTATCTTACCTTTAACAGAGCACAAAGCTTTCAGATCTTACCTCTTTAATAAAAAGTTTTCACTGATCTTACCTTTATCAAAGCACAAAGCTTTCAGATCTTACCTCTTTTCTTCAAATAAGACTTATTTTCTTAACACAGAGCTTTCACAAGTCAAGTAGAATATTGTGCACTAAAGCAACATATCTATGCACAAAGCTTTCTTTCTTTTCCTCAGTTCCTAGAAATCATAGTTTCAGGTCCCGACAACAAAACCATTTGTTGGAATAGGGACATACCCAGGGTTCAACACTTCAAAATTGCACCAACAAAACCTTAACTACTCACCCTTTTGACAACACCTACAAAGTTGATGAAGTCTCACCCAAGGTAGAGCCATGGGTGGTTGCAGGACTCCAGTGTCTGTAACCTTAGCTAGGACACATATATGTGATTACAATACTCTAACAAAGCACTTAGCAGTTGTCATTCATTAGTACTTAATCTTTGTCTACAGCGCAGATAAACCCTAATTACAATGCATCACAGTATTCAACAAGATTGAACACATTCAAGTACTAAGCACACCAACATAGATCAGATCTAGCATTCATTCACATCACTGAGCACTAAGTTATTATATCAGATGCTTCCAACATTAATAAAGATAACAACACTAAGCCTAAATCACATCAAAGGCACAAAGTAACCATAACACAGGATATACATGGTTCACCCCCAACCTGGGGCTACGTCCACCAACTCTTCTTCTCTTTATTGTCTTCTATCAATATTCTACATGCACAGATCCACAATATCCTACTTCGCATAGGAGAGATCTGTGTGCACCTCGCCAGATCCTCCTTCCCTGAGCTAGGTTACAACACAAAGCCTTTACACAATCTCTTACAGTCACCTGCACTTAGCCTTGCAAGTCTCATACAGTATGCACAAAGCATTTACAACTACCACTTTCACTTAGCACATTGGCCTTCACTTGCCCTTAGCACATTGGCCTTCACTTTCCCTTAGCACTTAGCATCACACACTTGCTCTTAACATTGCACCACTTACTTACATCGCATAGCTTTCTATTTATACATTACATAATGGGCCTAAACATGGGTAAACCCATGGGATGACATCCCCATACCCGTTACATAAGCCCAAAACCCAAAAATCCCTAAAAAGGGGCCAAGATCCCACGATCTCTGCTTCGAATTGCGCTCCACCTTTGATAGCCTGTCGAAGTCCCAAAATAGGTCAAACCTAACCATGGATCTCCAAAACTTGGTGAAGGGCCAACAATCTCATGGATTCGTATTGAATGAATCTATTTCCTTCCCAAAATATTTAGGTGGATTTCTGCATATTTTGTAACCTTCATTCATAGCTAGATTAATTGGACTTTCAGGGAATTTAATCATACTCTCAATCCTCACCATTAGGGATTTCTCCTTGCATGTGAATGTTTCCTAATTAGCTGAGTTATTGGATGATTTATTTCTTTTGTGCCTAATCTCTTGTTCTCTTATATAGGGGACACATCCATCTTTTCTTCTATGAGAAGAAGATAAAAAATAGAAATATAATTCGAAGCCCAGGAGATTTCCTAATGAGAATAGCCTTACCTTAATCCCATGAGCCTTAATAGACCAGCCTTAATCCCTTGATCATTTTAAGATAATGTCCTCCCAGAAGCAAGCATAGTTAGTTATTGGGGATGGGCTAATACTCGGTTTGGTGGGTCTACCAAGGGCATTGGCCTTTCTATGTATGTTAGTATTGATGTCCATAACACTAGTGTTATGCCTTGCACTAGATTTGGTGGCACCTTTCCCACTTTGGACTCACAACCAGGAGATGCAATGGTGGTTGTACCACCAACATATTCTCCAATAAGAGAAAATAACTATCATATCTAGTATCAGTGGCCTTAAGAAATTCCTTCCTTGTGTGAAATATGTACATGGCTAAGGCAGTGTGGTAGTTGTAGATAAACATCTACACATCTCTAGTAGTTGTCACCAAGTTCGATACCCACTAGATTTTTCCAATGTCCTTCATTGCATTGTTGAGTGAATTCACACAACAAGCAGTCCAATAAATATGCTTATATATGCTCTGAATTAATATCCCAACCAATCTACAATTTTTTGTTGCATCTGTCACACCTGCACCACATTGTCAGCTCTGACATCCTCTATAGCACCCCAAAGAAGCTTAAATTGGAAAGTTGCATCCTTGCGCTTTCCAGAACAATCAATGGCTCTAAGAAAGATTGGACCTAATATAGACGTCATTATGAATCCTGAATGTGGGTAACACTTTTGTGAGAATTAGGTCACGAAAAAGTTGCTAATGAAAATTTTCAGTTGAACTCTTTAACCTTTTCGAATAAATAAATGACACACATTTTCAACCGAAATATTTTTTTCGGTCGAAAGTTAAATCTAATGGTGCCCTCGACATTCATGCATCGACTAACAAATGTTTGCATTTTCAAATTTTCGGCCAAAAATAGATTTTTGTATGAACATTAGTCATTTTGTTAAATCTAACTTTCGGTCCAAAAAACTAACTTTCGGATGAATTATTAATTCAACCGAACACCTACAACTATGACAATGTTTAGAAAATTGTGATTTATCTCCAGTTTACTCCAACTTTGGAAGGAGCAGACTCCTTAACATATTATGAATCTAGTTTTGGAACTGATACCAACATTTTTAGAATTGAATCTACTTTCATTTGATACAATTTGTATTCAATTTAATTGTTTTTTAATAATTTTAATTAATTTTTGAAAAAAATGTTTGCATATTTTTTTAGATGAAAATATGATTCAGTGAAATGAAAAATCAATATCTGAAATAATACACAATGGAAAATTATGTAAAATTTATATTATATAACCTTTCACTATCCTCTTCAAAGTGTTATTTTTAGCTTTTAATTTTAAATACGAATTAATGCAGATACATGGTGTCATACTAAATGTGTTTAAAATCTGCAACTTATTCAGATTGGTCAAATTCAAAAAATTGTAGTAATTATAATATTCATCCGTTAAATTCAAAACTATAGTCATACATTAATAGAGGTTGTTTAGATTTTTGCAACATATTTCATTTTTCATAAACAAAAGTTTAATAATGAGTACATTGACACAAAAAAAAAACTCATTATCATTCCTTTCATTTTTAAGGAACATATTTTCAAACAATTGCCAAATTGACATATAAAATGTCAATAAAACAAATTCGAAAAATAATCAATAGAAATCTAAAAGAATTCTTGACAAGTTTTGTTTTTATTGTAAAGTGAAATTCTAAATTAAAAAAATACTTTTGTTTACCATACGTTGAAAAAATTGTGAAAATATAATTTATTTTCTCAAAAAACAAGGAAAATAGACACCCACATTCATGATTTTCTTTGTGACATATCCACCCATCCATAATAATAGAGCACCCCGCCCTCACCCATGCCTATCTCAATTGCTCCTTTTGCACAATATCTTTTTTATACTTTTCGAGTCTAAAATTGTTGTTTTTAGCTTATGCTCACTAAGGGGTACATATGAGGGTCGTGTTATTGCAATTGATAGGACAATTTCCTTATAATAAGAAGATCAAGTAACACGGAAGGGAATTCTATTAGCAAAAATAATTTTTCCAATGACATCATCTGTGTCATCTCGTTGTTGAATATTATATATTCCAATGAATGTGGCATGTATTGCATAAGACAAGATGTATAACTCTTATTTTTTTTATAAAACATTCGTAACCGTTGACGGTGGAGGCATAACAATGGATGGGATATTGGGAGGTGACAATTATACTAAAAAAATCCCTTTTACATCCACTTTCCTTTGCAACCTCAAAATTCAGGTTTTTTAGTTGTTGTTAGCTTTAGGCATACAATTACTCCTTTAGTTAGAATCCCCAAAACATGTTGCCTAACCCTACTATAATTTCCAACCTAGGGATGGCCACAAATATTGCATGTCCAATTATGTGAGCCACCACTATCCTTTGACCTAATTCTTTCTCTTGTAACATAGTTACTGTCTTGATGAGAACCATTCAAAGTTTCATTTTTTTAGAGATTGCATTAGTCGTTATTTTTACCCCCATTTTGAAAACTGGTGTGATTGGTAGTACCCTTTTTTTTTCAAGGTTAAAATTACCACCTTTTACAACCATGGCCTTAACAACATCATACTTTTTTCCAGCAAAACCATTAAAATCAACCCTGGAAGTAAAAAATGGCCTTAAGAGAAACACCTTTTTTTGGGAGTCAAAATTAAAACTTCTTTGAAACAATGGCCTTAACCAACCTGTACTGTTGCAACCAAAACCTTAAAATCAACACCAAAATCGAAAATTGGCGCTCCTAGTAACACCCCCCTTTTTTTTGAGGTCAAAATTGCAACTTGTTTGAAACCCATGGCCTTGACAACTGGTACGCTTACAACTAAAATATTAAAATCAACCCCTGAATCAAAATGAAGTGCTACAAGTAATAGAAAAACCCCAAAACAAGGGGAAACACATGTTTCTTTTTAATAAAAAATTTCATTAAAAAAATCCCCTACAATCATTTTAATTAAAATTTTAAAAAATAACTACCAATTTTTATTTATTTTTAAATCTAAAATACATTATTTAAAAAAATTGAAATACAATTTAAAATAAATTAAAAACATAAAATAACAGATACACACATGGAAGAACTAAAATATTATATTATAATAAAGGCTACAAACTAGATAGCAGCATGTAGATTGGTCTATCCGGTGATTGAAAAAGACGAAAAAAAAGGTTTTGTGTTGCTACCTGGAGGATTTCACAATAGACTACATAGCATTGGCTCCAAGTGTTCTTGCAAGTAACATACTAGATAAAATTTCATAAAATCCCAATAATTTTTAAAAACATAAACATACTTTTGACTTAGTGAAAGACTTGATTGTTGTTGGGTTCCTCTTGGCCTACATCCAAGGGTAGCAAATTTTGTCGTTTTGTGTCCATAGGTTCCTTTAACAGTTGAATTGTTTCCTCTTCTTTCCCTTCCGCTTGAATAGAGATATTATATACCCTATTATTGGATGTTGCTGATAGATATTTCTTGCGAAATTTCAAGGCCAAATTTATCAACATGTTACAATTGACATCAAGAGTATATGTTCTCCACTTCTAGTGAAACAAAAGCCTCATTAATCTTAGCTATAATGGATAAATGTTCTCTTATTTGCATGGGTGATCTCCTCATTCCTTTTCAGAATGCGTCGAAACTCTATGATGTCTTTTTTTTTTCCATTTTAATGGGCTTTGTCTAATTTGAGGGAGGCGATGCATGAATTAAGTTCTCTGAGTCATTGTGATACCCAATTCATAATAATTTTTTTTGACTGAAACATGTAATATTTGTATTAGAAAAGAGTTGTGTAGAGCATAGTGATAAAAAAATACATAGATTTTAGTTGTTCATGTTCATTAGAAAAGAACATTGTTTGTGTTCCCTCCCTACTTAGAAGATACCCATAATTCCCACATAGATTGAAATTATCTTTCCATGTATAAATGGCTACAAAGGAAAATAACAAAAAGTCAGATTTATGAAGCATAAATTGCTAATGCAGGTGTACGGATGTGTCCAACTCATTTCCATCTACACCAACTGTTGCTTGTGGGACATATTGATCCTCTTCCTGTCCAGATTCAGGTAAGTCATTCTGTGGTTGATCTATGTTGCATCGTCACATACTCGGGGAGTTGGGACAATGATGGTAGTGCGGGCGATATGCTTGAAGCTCACTTGTATGCCAGAAAATGAGAATGTTTTTCCAACTTGCTCATTCTCTCCGAATTCGAATGACAAAGCCGCTTGAACTGGGTCATAAATCCTACAATTCCCACGAACAAAGAGGCGGCGCCATAATTTGGAATAATAACAACCTCGACGGGTGAATGAATCTTGTTGACGCGAGTGGATTAGAATCTGTATCCATGGCTTTCTTGAGACAATGGATCCAGGCATGGAAACATAATGAGTACAGAAGTTCACACGGTGCCAAGAGTAGGCCCATAAATATTGAGGATACTTGGCTGCGACAGAATTGATTGGAGGGATGAGTAAGGAGGCCACATGTTCCTTGCATGAGAGTGCCATCTGGTGAGTCCACATAGACCGTGGCATGGGTTCCAGGTCACCCTTGAGGTCCCAAAATGTTCTAATTTGGAAGAGAAGTAAGACAAGAGGAAAGGAGTATACTTGACCATGATTTAGAATTGATCTTGTTTGTTTTATACAAAAACAAATTCCCTTGGGTTACCATCGGTGCCACTTTTTAGTAACTTAGGGGAGGAGTTCATGAATGATTATGTTTTTTTTG
This sequence comes from Picea engelmannii, assembly GCA_009831015.1. Classification (NCBI taxonomy): domain Eukaryota; kingdom Viridiplantae; phylum Streptophyta; class Pinopsida; order Pinales; family Pinaceae; genus Picea; species Picea engelmannii. The sequence continues at coordinate 494,632 of ML779401.1, forward strand.
GTTTTTAGGATTCTCTGGTCCATATTTTTATCATCCTTGGCGAGTGAATGTGCTATGGAGTTATGTCGCCCGAGGACATGGTAGTAACTAACCTTTTCAAATTCTTTCTCAAGAGTTCCGTTGTGAGAAAATATAGACTCAAGAGTTTTGGTAGTAACTGAACTTTTCAAATTCTTCCTCAAGAGTTCCGATGCGAGAAAATATAGACTCAAGAGTTTTGATGCGAGAAAATATAGACTCAGGAGTAGGGTGGAAAATTTTAATTTTCCTTCTAAGTACCTTTATTATTAGATCAGAGTCCCCTATTACCACCAGTTTAGCCAAACTTTTGTTAGAGATAAGATGCATGCCCATATAGACTGCGAACACTTATGCATTGTTATTAGTGGATTGAACTAAACCCCATGAATAATCTATACATTGTTGTCCATGAGAGTCAAAAGTCACTCCCCCCGCGCCTTCCGCCCTGAATACCCAATTCATAATTATAAGAATATGTTTCTACAAGATTATAATTTGAAATATATAACTTGGACGATTTTTCCTAGTTGAGGGTGAGACAAAGTATAAAATTAATACTAGGATCTAGAACTAGGAATGAAAGGTATAGGGAATCGATCCAAATACTAATGCCACTCCTTTGTAATTGTATTCTATGAGCTCGTAGATGCAAAACCAAACCCGAATCCCAGAGTCTAGATTTCACTTGTCACTAATTCCCACTAGAACAAAACCTGAAATAACCTTCGAAAGGAGTTGATTTTTTTTTTGAATAAAGATTGATACTATGTTGCACATGCAGATAAGTCTTGGATTTAACCTTAAACTCTCGACTAACCATCAAATTTATTGTCCAATGCAGGAAATGATTCATGGAATTGCAGAGTAAACCAACCATAAGCTCGACGACAAGTAGACATACCGTGGGTTTTGTTGGCACCAATTCTAGGTTGATCTTGTAGTCAATTCTCCTCTATGGTTCCAACATTATCCCACAAAAATTGTGCAAAATAAGACCACGATATTATTCGCATGAGGCAATGTTTATTGTGCACATGAAACTAGTACTAGCTGGTGTCCTCTACTCACCATTTCTGATGACATTAACTTGATTGATTATCTTCATATCCATTTGTGGAGTTAATATATGTTGGTGTATGAGATTGTCCATGAATTCACTAGGGGATTTGGCTAAAATGGAGGACCTCATTTTTTAATAGGTCCCCAAAGCCTTGGGATAGCACCCTATTAGCCCAAAAATCAACATCTGAATTCAATCTTCTTAACACATGGAAGAAGGAGATGCCAATGAAAGGGCCTAATTGTTTGTTGATTCAAGCAATCAAAATTGATAACATGCTATATGATGGGGATATTATACCCAAAATTGTTTTAGTTATCATCATGGAGTCCCCTATTACCTTAAGATTCTCAATTTGAGCATCTTTAGCCACTAAGAATCTCTAATTAAGAGATTGCAATATGGGCGAATAAAGATAAGAAATCATATGCCTTGATTGCTACTTATGTAAGTGAAGAGGTGAGTCATCACATCAGATATATATATGATATTATTGGGGTGCTTTGAAGAAGTTGAAAGATTTATATGATTCACATTTAAAATTGGAGCTAATTCAATTGCAGTTGAAGCTCTTCAACCTAGAGTTGAAGGATAATGATCACATGGATTTAGCACCAAAATTAAATCCATGGTGCATGAAATATATGCTATTGGTGTGAAGATAGACATTTGTGTCATGACCTTCATCCAATTCCTTTACCCCACATATTCTCACTATCTTAAATCACTTCAAGCTAGTGGATAATTGAAGTCCCTCAATTTTGACTATTTGGTGGAGAAAATTGCAGAACATGAGAAAAATTTCAAGAAGAAGACAATTCATCCCATTGGAGAGACTTTGTTCCTTTCTCAAAAAGGGAAGAATCAATAACATGATTCTTCTAGAGGAGAAAGTAGTAATATAGGATCTGGACAAAATTATTTTAGAGGGAGGGGGTAGGCATAATCAAGGTGAGAGATCTGATCTTCACTGTTTTCATTGTGGAAATAATGGACATGATGAAAATACATGTAGGATCCCATGGGATAAGATAAAAGAAAAGTAGGAACAAAAGGAATAAAAATCGATATTTTCGTAATTTGCTCATTTTGTTATTACTCATTGCAATATTGGCATAAATGAAGATTTGTTCAAAAAATCACAATTGCTTCTTTGAGAGATGCATGGTTGCTTGACACCAATGCTACTTGCCAAATGAATTTCTGGAGAGACTTATTTGAGGAATTGAATAACAATGTAGAGGGTGGAGTATACTTTACAGATAGATATAGTCTCAAACCTACATGAATTGGCACCATCATGTTCAAATTGCATGGATTCCCAGATTTTATTCTGCATGATGTTCTCTATCTTCCTGAGTTGCGGAGGAACCCATTGTATCTTATGCACATTTGATAGAAAGGACATACTATTCACATGTTTAATGGAAAATTTGAAATAAGGAGGTCTTCCGACAACATGGTCATCATGACAGGATGGGAGGATAAGAGATTATCGAAGAAAAAAGGGACATTTGAACATGCACAGAATTTTGCATACCTCTCTCACCATGATAAAGGTACATTTTCATCCAGTCTCTTATGACATGATATATTTTGGCACATCACTTATGATAGTATTCGTATATTGAAGAAAAATGGCGTTTCTGGGTTTCCTACCACTCCAAGGAATTTGGAGCAATGTGATGCATGAATCCTTGGTAAACATAGCAAGCAACCCTTTCACGATTCCACTTTGAGAGCATGTAGAAAGATAGAGTTGATACACTCTTATTTGTGTGACCCTATGCTTGTTGCATCTACTTTTGATAATAAATATATCATGAATTTTATTGATGATTACACTAGGACGTGTTGGGTTTATTTGTTGAAACAAAAATCTCAAGAATTTGAAACATTTTTTTTTTTTTTGTATGGATTGAAAATGAAGCACAATCTCATATTGGCACTCTTCATACTGATAATGGATGGGAATATACTTCTAATGAGTTTATAATCTATCTTTTCCAACATGGGATTAAGCATCAAACCATTATTCCATACAATCCCCACTAGAATGGTGTAGGAGAAAGAATGATTAGAACACTCTTGAATATGTTATGTTCAATGTTATTTTTCAAGAATATGAAGTTAATGTTTTGTTTTGATGCAGTTCCATGTATAGTTTATTTAAAAAACAAAAATCCATATCATGCTCTTGAGAACAAGACTCCTTATGAAATGTGGTATGGCCACGTTCCTTTAGTGAGGTGATCCAGATTTAGGAGCAGAACGAACTGATTAACAGACTGAATACAATAAACACAGAGATATGAAGAACAACATAGATATCGAGTGAACAATATCTTCTATTGAATAAATGAAATAGACTGAAACTATAAAACTGCAGAATTGAAACACTTACTTGAATGGTGGTAGTTATCTATGAGAAGAGATGTGGCTGCTACGCACATCCATCTGAGAAGAATGATTACAATGAGTCTCCAGAGGCCTTTTTGATATTACTCATGAATTCCAAAACCCTAGACATCCAAAAATCTAACCCTAGGAGGTGAAACGCCAAAATTCATGTGGGCCCCTATGGGTAAGTTGGTACCTCAACTTCCCGGGGTCGTTACTTTTACATACAACCTTCGTTTTAGGCGTGTGATAGCCCGTTGGAAAGGTATTTCAGAGAACTACACATTATGCCTTCAAACTCCGTCTCTTTATACAATTTGACTGTGACGAGCCAAAAAAACATTGCCTATGGCTCCAAAATGGCCCTATAAGTACAACAAGATGTGTTGACATGAAAACATACAAAACAAGACTGTTGGATTAGGTGAGAGGCCACCAGTATCCACCTGTAATATCTGTAGGGCCTCTAACAACCCTAGAAGTGTAGAACTCACAATTACAAAGAAGTACAGAAGAACATGTTGAACTAAAAACGAACAAGAGGAGCCAATTGGAATAGGTGGGTGGCCACCAATATCCTCCTGGATCAATCCTCCCCGCTTAGGAAGCAATGGTATCCATTATGTTGAGTTACCTCATCAAGTGAGGAAACTTCTGTTGGATTTGGCCCCAGGTGAGCCACTTTCCTTGGTGTAGGAGATGCCATTCCTTGACAACCTGATAAAGATGGATCCTCTGCTGGAGAGTTCCCTTGACCTGTGTGTCCACTCTCTGATTAGTGGATGCTTTTTCCATGTATTCAGGGTTGATCTATGTTGGTGTCATATGTTCTACGATCTTTGAGGTGTCCAATAATTGTGGAATATATGGCCAAAGGAGGTCCACATTGAACATTGGGTGTAGACCAAGGAAGGGTGGAGTGTTGAGTTCAAAATCATTGCTACCCATAGCCTTGGTGATAGTGTAAGGACCATAGAGAAGTGGGCAGAGCTTCCGATGGGGCCTTGCAATATGTTCCTTCTACAAATGTAACCATACTTTGTCTCCAATCTGAAACTGGTGCGATACCCTGTGTTGGTCATGGTGCTTCTTGCACTTAGCATTGGATTTCTGAAAAATCTCCTGGACCTGTTGGCGGATGTGTTGAATCCACTCAATGAATATTGTGGCTTTGTTGGTATCAGACTAAAAATTGGAAGAGTCTATCTGCGTGGTGGTAAGAGGTAGTGCAACATCAATGGGACCCAAGGGTTGGAATCCAAACCCCACCTAAAATGGGCTATGGTCAGTGGAGCTATGAAGAGCCTTGTTGTAACTATTTTGAACATATGGCAGACTCTCATCCCATGTATGTGTATTCTTAGAGTTATACATGCACAGGATGTGCAAAATCATCCAATTGACGACCTATGTTTGGCCGTCTATTTGGGGGTGTAAAGCAATGGATTTAGTGAGCTTGGTGTCCAACATTGACCAGAGACTCGACCAAAATGTGTTGAGGAACATGTTGTCCCGGTTAGAGATGATGGTATTTGGTATCCCAAAATGGAACCACACTCGTTCAAAGAATATCTTGGCAGTATATGCCATTGTGATATTCTTCTTTCAGGCTATGAGGATAGCCATCTTCGAAATCCGATCAACGAGCACAAATACACAGTCATTTCCTTGCTTGGTGGACATAAGGCCAGACATGTAATCCATTGAGATGGATTCCCAAGGCTTCTCGGGAATAGGAAGAGGGGTGTATAAGCCTTGTTTCTTTATGGTTGGATTGGAAATGGCACAGGCAGTGCAAGATCTGATATATTTGTTGATGTCCTGTCGAAGTTTTGGCCAATAAAAATGTTTATGAAGAACTACCACAATTTTCTCCATGCCAAAATGTCCTTCCATCCAACTGTAGTGGGCTTACCAAATCATCTTTGCACACTCACTTTTAGGAACATAGAGATGAACCAAATGGAATAATAGTCCATCTTGAATGTGAAAATCGATGACAGTCGCATTTGTACCCATGATATTATAGGTGGTGGTGAAGTTTGGATCGTGCTGATAAAGTTGGGGTCACTCAGATGCCTCATGTCCACAGGAATGGAGCACAGTGGTGAGTGCNCGACTGAGGCAGTCAACAACATGATTTGATATCCATGTCTTATACTTGATGTTGAGATGGAACTTCTGCAGGTAGGTGGACCACTTATGATGGCAGTTTTTCTGTAATTTACCCTTTGTCTGTATGAAATGCATAAGCTTGTGATCAGTGTGGATGATCGTCTCTTTTCCCAGAATGTAATGTTTCCATTGACGATAGACTTGTACATTGGAATATGTTTCCTTGTCATAGGTGGGGTATTTACAGACAATATCTAAGAGTGTCTCATAATGGTATGCCACCGAATGATCGTGCTGAGTGAGAATTGCACCTACAACATAGTCAGATGCATCAGTCTCATTATTGAACAGTTTCCGCAGATCGGGAAAGGAGAGTACTAGATCTAAGCACAAGCTATAATTCAGATCATTGAATTCTCGTTGTTGTTTCTTCCCCCACACAAAATTTTCCTTGCCACTTCCCTTGGTCACCTGGCTGAGGGCACATGCAATATGGGAGAATCCCAACATAAACCATTGGTAGAAGTTGGCCAGTCCCAAGAAGCTTCGAAGCTCGGTTAGTGTGGTCGGGGCTGGCCAATCACGGATGACTTGGATCTTAGTTGGATTAACATGTACCCCATGATCATCAAAAATGTATCCCAAGTATTGGACCATGTTCATTCCAAAATATAATTTTTCCAAGTTGGCATATAGCTTGTGCTGCCGTAGAGTGCTAAAAAATTGTTGAAAATGTTGCATGTGCTCCTCCCAAATTTTGTTGAAGATGAGGATGTCATCCAAATATACCACCACAAAAGAGTTAGTGAAGGGTATCAATACATCATCCATCAACCTCATGAAAGTGGTTGGTGCATTTGTTAAGCCAAAGGGCATGACCAACCATTAGAAGAGAGCTTCTTTAGATTTGAAGATTTTCTTACATACATCAATTGGTTTGATGGGAAACTGGTGGTAGCTAGACTTTAGGTCAATCTTGCTGAAGAAATTCCCCCCCTTCAGTTGGTCAAGAAGGTCATCAATCCTGGGAATTGGGTACTAGTTCCTTGCTGTGATTTTGTTTAAGGCTCTATAGACAATGTAGAGTCACCAACTCTCGTCCTTCTTCTGCACCAGTACAATTGGGCTTCCACAAGGGGAGGAGTTGGGTCTGATGTGACCATTTTGAAAAAGCCCTTGGATCTAATGCCTTATTTCATCATTTTCCATCAACGAGCAATGATAGACTGGTCCATTAGGTAGAGGTGCACATGGGGTCAAATCAATTGGATGCTTGACTTGGCAATGCGTCAGTACCCCGATGGGTGAGGAGAATATGTATTTGTATTCTTCCATAATCCCATCCACTTTCTTATGATGCAAAGAGAGGCTCTGTGTATAGGCCACGGATGTGGCGGCGACCTTCTACTTATTGTGAGAATGGATCACAAAGAAGATGAAATTCTTGGTCTATAAAATGACATTACTGCATTTCTTAGCAGAGATTAAAGAAATAGAGGTAGGTGGCACTACCTCTAGTATCCTGTACAATTGTCTACCTAAAGTAATAATAACACTATGGGATCTAGATTCATACACAACATGACGCTTCCAAAAATATGGTTTTCCTAAATGAACATAGCAAACTTCAAGGGGAGCAATAGCAAACTATACCTCATATTTGAAAGGCTTGATGTCGTAGGGAAGAAGACACTATTGGATGACACAAATATATCTCCCTTGGCGAAGCCATCTGATGGTGTAGGGCTATGAGTGCGGTGTTATTGGTAGGTCCAACTGCTTGATGACCTCTGCTAATACCAAGTTATTTTGACTTCCTCTATCGACAATGAAATGAAGTGGAGCCCCCTTTACCCACATTTGTGAGTGAAAGAGGCATTCCCCTTCCTTTGGTTCTTTTGGTTCGCTTGGCTAGACTTTGGTGGTAGAGACAGTGGCACTCAGTTCAACATTGATAATCCACATCCTTCCTTTTGGATTTGATTCAGAATCAGAATTGGCCTTTGACTCAGAAGCCTTCAGCTCGACCACAACTGACTACTTGGAGCGACATTATTCAGTGTTGTGCCAAGGGTTTTTATGGTACTCACACCATTTTCCCGTGTCCTTCTTCATCTTCTCATTTCCCTTCTTATGTTGCATCTTCGACTGGTTGTACTGAGAATCACCATCTCGGCTCGGTCCCTTGCTGTGTGGGTTGGGGCCGCCTTTTCCCAGCTTCGACTGTGAGGAGTTTGCATATCCAAACTCTTGCCTCTTCTGCTTAAATTTCTGCTCGATCTTGACAATGTATATATAAGTCGTTCCCAATGAGGCGATGTCCATAAACTCCATTTATGTTTTAATGTATCTATGCAAACAACCACGGTATTTGAGCACCAGATCTCTCTCGGAGTCCTTGATACCCAATTTGGTGTGCAGGGTATGGAAAATATTGGTGAATTCTAGTACTGTTTGGTCCCTTTCTTGACGCAGGGTGGTCCATTTGGTGTACTGGTCCTTGTAGATTCCAACAAGGTAGTATTGTTCTTTGATGGCCTCCCAGAAGGAATCCCATGTAGGGGCAACCACAAATATTGCAGATTCCTCTACGAACTGGCAACCACAAATATTGGGGCAACCACAAACATTGTTCCCTCCCTACTTAGAAGATACCCATAATTCCCAAAGAGATTGAAATTGTCTTTCCATGTATAAATGGATACAAAGGAAAATAACAAAAAATCAAATTTATGAAGCATAAATTGCTAATGTAGGTGTATGAATGTATCCAACTCATTTCCATCTACACCAACTGCTTCTTGTGGGACGTATTGATCCTCTTCCTATCCATATTCAGGAAAGTCATTTTGTGGTCTTTCTGAGGCTACATTCGACACCCTTGACTCATCGAAGTGAGCTGGTGCTTGTGATCTGAATTCTTGTTGTGGGGGGTTGATCAAATGACAACGAATAGTTATGATATGCTATGTGTTTTGGTTGAATTTCCTCATAACTACAACTAGATCCACATTTCTCCTTATTTCCCGCATTTGAATTTGTTGTTGCAGTTGGGCTATCACATTTCTGGAATCCAAAATTTCCTCTTGATGGGCTTTGATTTGATAATGGAGAGAGCTAATTTTGTAATTGCTACATCCATAGGAATTTATGTTGCATCATCACATACTCTGGGAGTTGGGACAATGATGGTAGTGCGGGCGATATGCCTGAAGCTCACTTGTATGCTAGAAAATGAGAATGTTTTTCCAACTTGCTTGTTCTCTCTGAATTTGAATGACAAAGACCATTGAACTAGGTCGTAAATCCTACAATTCCCATGAACAAAGAGGTGACGCCATAATTTGGAATAATAACAACCCCGACGGGTGAATGACTCTTGTTGACGCGAGTGGATTAGAATCTATATCCATGGCTTGCTTCAGACATAGGATCCAAACATGGAAACATAATGAGTGCATATGTTCACATGGTGCCTAGAGTAGGCCCAGAAATATTGAGGATGCTTGGATGCGACATAAGTGATTGGAGGGATGAGTAAGGAGCTCGTGTGTGCCGTGCATGAGAGTTCCATTTGGTGAGTCCACACAGACCATGACGTGGGGTCTAGGTCATCCTTGAGGTCCCAAAACATTATAATGTGGAAGAGAAGTAAGATGTGAGGAAAGGAGTATACTTGACCACGATTTAGAATAGAAATTCTTTGCTTTATACAAAAACATTTCCCTTGGATTACCACCGGTGCCACTTCTTCGTAACTTGGGGGAGGAATTCATGAATGATTATGTTTTTGGTTTTTAAGATGCTCTGATCCATATTTTTAGCTTTCTTGGCGAGTGAATCCTCTATGGAGTTATGTCGCCTAAGGGTGTGGTAGTAACTGGCCTTTTCAAATTATTCCTCAAGAGTTCCATGTGAGAAAATATAGACTCAAGAGTAGGATGGAAATTTTAAATTTTCCTTCTAAGTCCCTTTTATATAAGATGAGAGTCCCCTATTACCACCAGTTTAGCCAAACTTCTGTCAGAGATAAGACACATGCCCATATAGAATGCCAACACTTATGCATTGTTGTTAGTGGATTGAGCTAAACCCCATGAATAATCTATACATTGTTGTCCATTAGAGTAAAAAATCACTCCCCCCGTGCCTTTCGCCCCTAATACCCAATTCATAATTATAAGAATATGCTTCTACAAGATTATAATTTGAAATATATAACTTGGATGATTTTTCCTAGTTGAGGGTGAGACAAAGTACAAAATTAATACTAGGATCCAGAACTAGGAATGAAAGATACAGGGAATCCATCCAAATACTAATTCCACTCCTTCAAAAGTGTATTTTATGAGCTCGTAGATGCAAAACCAAACCCGAATCCTAGAGTGAAACCCAAAGCCTAGATTTCATTTGTTACTAATTCCCACTAGAAGAAACCCTGAAATAACCTTGGAAAGGAGTTGAATTTTTTTTTTCAATAAAGATTGATACTATGTTGCACATGCAGATGAAGGCTTGGATTTAACCTTAAAATCTCGAATAACCATCAAATTTATTGTCCAATGCAGGAAATGATTCATGGAATTGCAGAGTAAACCAACCATAAGCTCAATGACAAGTTGACATACCATGGGTTTTGTTGGCACAAATTCTCGTCTGATCTTCCAGTCAATTCTCCTCTATGGTTCCACCATTATCCCACAAAAATTGTGCAAAATAATACCATGATATTCTTCACATGAGGCAATGTTTATTGTGCACATGAAACTAGTACTTGCTCGTGTACTCTACTCACCATTTCTGATGACATTAACTTGATTGATTGTCTTCATATCCATTTGTGGAGTTAATATATGTTGGTGTATGAGACTGTCCATGAATTCACTAGGGGATTTGGCTAAAATGGAGGACCTCATTTTTTAATAGGTCCCCAAAGCCTTGGGATAGCACCCTATTAGCCCAAAAATCAACATCTAAATTCAATCTTCTTAACACATGGAAGAAGTAGATGCCAATGAAAGGGCCTAATTTTTTGTTGATTCAAGAAATCAAAATTGATAACATGTTATCTTATGGGGATATTATACCCAACATTGTTTTAGTTATCATCATGGAGTCCCCTATTAGCTTAAGATGTTCAATTTGAGCATCTTTAGCCACTAAGAATCCCTTAATAAGAGCTTGCAATATGGGCAAATAAAGATAAGAAATCATCTGCCTTGATTGCTACTTATGTAAGTGAAGAGGTGAGTCATCACATCAGATCTATATAATATTATATGGGTGCTTTGAAGAAGTTGAAAGATTTATATGATTCACATTTAAAATTGGAGCTAATTCAATTGTAGTTGAAGATCTTCATCCTAGAGTTGAAGGATAATGATCACATGGATTTAGCACCAAAATTAAATCCATCGTGCATGAAATTGATGCTACTGGTGTGAATATAGAAATTTGTGTCATTACCTTCATTAAAGCCCTTTACCCCACATATTCTCACTATCTTGAATCACTTCAAGTTAGTGGACAATTGAAGTCCCTCAATTTTGACTATTTGGTGGAGAAAATTTCAGAACATGAGAAAAGTTTCAAGAAGAAGACAATTCATCCCATTGGTGAGTCTGTGTTCCTTGCTCAAAAAGGGAAGAATCAATCACATGATTCTTTTAGAGGAGAAAGTAGTAATATAGGATGTGGAAAGAAGTATTTTAGAGGGAGGGGGTAGGCATAATCAAGGTGAGAGATATGATCTTCACTGTGTTCATTGTGGCAAGAATGGACATGATGCAAAGACATGTAGGATCCCATGGGAGAATATCAAAGAAAAGTAGGAACAAAAGGAATAAAAATCTATATTTTCATAATTTGCACATTTTGTTATTACTTATTGCAATATTGGCATAAATGAAGATTTGTTCAAAAATTTACAATTGCTTCTTTGAGAGATGCATGGTTGCTTGACACCAATGCTACTTGGAAAATGACTTTTTGGAGAGATTTATTTGAGGAATTGAATAACAATGTATAGGGTGGAGTATACTTTATAGATAAATCTAGTCTCAAACCTACACGAAATGGCACCATCGTGTCCAAATTGCATAGATTCCCAAATTTTATTCTGCATGTTGTTCTCTATCTTCTTGAGTTGCAGAGGAATTACCTGTTGTATCTTGTGCACATTCGATAGAAAGGCCATACTATTCACATGTTTAATGGAAAATTTGAAATAAGGAGGTCTTCCGACAACATGGTCATCATGACAGGATGGGAGGATTGTTGATTAAGGTTGGTTGTCATTGATGTCAACCCTTGAAGAAAGCCCTGTAGCACAAAGGTTTGGATAATGGACCCAAGATTGTTTGATGTAAATATGACTCATTATTGTTTTTTCATGGTTGATAATAAGTAAATATGGATGAACTCCAAAGTGGTTCCCTTATGGTGAAAGCCCTCACGGGAAGACGCTTTGTGGAGTAAGAGAAGCCATGATTAATTGTGGAATAATTAGATGAAGGACAGTGAATTTGTCAGGGAAAATATCCTAGATGGATAGTTCTTTTCATGCCATTTCCGATGGTATGTAGAACGCCACATAACTCCTCACGGTTAGAGATTTATGACCATGTGAAGTTGGAGAACGCAGGTTTGGGTAATGGACCCAAGTTTGTTTGATGGATAACGGTATGATTTTTTATATATTTGAAGGTAATACTATTCTATATGGATATTACATGTCATTCCATTTCTGGTGGTATGTGGAATGTCACATAACTCCTCACGGTTTGAGAGTTATGGCCTTACAAAGTTGGAGGACCCTCTATGTCATCTAGAAGCCCCAAAAGGTCAAAGTAGTCAAAGTGGTTTAAGAGATTTTAAAAGGTAAATAATAAAGTGAAGTGATGAGTGTATTATAATTCAAAGTGAATACAAAATAAATTATTTCAATAATAAATTTAATGGAGAAATTATAAGTGGGTTAACCCTAAAATAAGGAAAGTAGGCCAAGTGACCGAGAAGATGTTTTTAAGGAAGCTACTTGGAGAGTATAAATAAGAGGCAAGGCTCTCTCATTTTAATGACACTTGAGAATATTGAATATATATAGGTGTCTGAAGCAACCAAGGATATCTAAGCTATATTTATGAGGGAAGGTGAAGAAAAGAAGGCCGAAATGCAAGGAAGGATAAATTCTTTTGATGGTGCTTTCTAAGGTATGTTATTTACAGGTCATCTCACCATTTTCTCTATAATTTTTTTTCTATAATGATTTAGATCATGAAATTGCTATTCCATTGAGACAACATACCCAAATATCTGTGGTAAGCAATTCATCTTGTGGGTCATTGTATTTTGGGAGTTACACGCTGTGGAAATTAGGGTTTGTGGCTAGTCCTGAAACTAGTCAAAAACAAGTATTTCGGGTAACAATGTCATAACTTCTTCATAAAAGATCCCAATTCAGTGAGACCAAATGTGTTGGTTAGGGTACAATATTTATTATTTTTTGTAACCGTTTCAGATCAATTCAACAAATATTTCATGCAATTCATGCTCTACAAGGTCGATCTCTAGAATACGTTAGAATTCAGCAAGGTATGCCATTTTTTCTGTAACCCCTTTTCTGAGAGGTTCCAAGTAGTGACACCTGAAGGAATTGCATAAAAAACACCGAAGAACATTGCGTATCAGTTTCAGATCTTTATACATTACATGTTCAAAGTTATGATTACTTTTAGTTAGGGTTGTTGACTAATCCAAAACTAGGCATGTGAGACTAAAGAAAAGTTTGATGAAAATGCTAGTCTCTTGTTGTTAAAGTTAAGGAAGGTTTGCAAGAATGTGATTATATACACCAGGTCTATTACAAAGCTACAAATCAGATTTGGATGATGAAATTGATGAGGGCTTTTGGTTGAGGTACATGTTGAGTACATGGTTGAGACAACTACTTGATGAGTTGGCACATACATGAGGTGTATAGTTGATGATGTTGGTACATATTGATGAGTACTTGAAACATGATTGGTACATACTTGGTACATGGTTGGATGCACTTTTTTATGGTACAGGATGATTACAAGTTGTTTGGTACAGGTTGGTGCATGGTTCATGCACTTGTTTATGGTACAGGTTGATTACAGGTTCATGCACTTGTTTGAGGTACATGTTGATGCATGGTTTAGATTTATTGGTACATGTTTACAGTGGTATATCTTACAGTGATAGTGTGACAATGGTTCCATCATTCTACTTCTACTTTAGGGTGGCAGGACGGGGCAAGGACAGGTGGTTGTAGCCACCTTCCAGTTTTAGCCGGAGAACAAAGGGGGTTGTAGCCTCCTTCTGGTTGTAGCCAGAGAATTGGGGAGTTGAAGCTTCCCTCAGGTTGTATCCTGAGAATATAGGGGGTTGGAGCCTCCTTCCAGTTGCAGCTGGAAAACAAAGGAAGTTGGTGCTTCCAATGAATGTAATTCTTCAAGACATATAAGAAAAATCATTATGTGGTTTTCTCCCGATTTGGGTTTTGACATAAAACACTGGTGTACTGTGTATGTGTGTGATTTTTTATTTCTTACTGCTCATTATTGGATAATAATTCTACATTGATATAACATTTGAAGAAAAATGATTATAATTACGCTATTACTGATTCACCCCCCCTCTCAGTAATCCAACAATTAGTATCAGAGAAGGTTCCTTCAGAAATCCATTTAACCACTGAAAGGTAGATCATGGATAGTATCAACTCGTATAAAAATGGAATACCATAGTTTGATAGACATAAGTATGATTTTTGGAGCATAAGGATGAAGACATTTATACAGGGACAGGGATTTCAAGTTTGGCAATCAATTGTAGATGGATACATAGCACCAACAGTTCTACCAACAAATGACAAAGCAGTGAAACTCGGTGAGAATAATTCCAAATGCAAAAATGCACTTTTGAATGGTCTCAGTGATACGGTATTCACAAAAGTTGCACATTGTAAATCTGATAAAGAGATTTGAGACAAGCTTCGATATATTTATGAAGGAGATTCAAAAGTCAAAGAAGCAAATCTTCAAACTTACAGAGGTTAGTTCGAAAAACTAAAAATGAAGGAAGATGAAGATATCGTAGCCTATTTCTTACGAGTCAATGAAACAGTGAATGCAATCATAGGATTGGGAGAAGATTTTGAAGAATCTATAATTGTTCAAAAGGTACTAATATCTCTTCCTATGAGATTCAACCCTAAGATATCAACACTAAAAGAAATATCGGATCTAAAATCAATAAGCATGGACGAACTTCATGGAATCTTCAGAGCATATGAGATGAGAACTAAACAGGAAAATCCAGATGTAAAAGAAGCAACCTTCAAGGCATCCAAAAGATCAAAGAAAAAGAAAAAGGAACAAGAATAATATAGCAGCAGCAGTGACGTCTCGGAAGATGATGAAGAAGTGGCTAACTTCGTCAAAATACTGAACAAGGGAACCAACAGTAGGTATAGAGTTAATCTTCCTTTAATTTGTTTTAATTGTGATGGTATTGGTCATTTTGCTAACAAATGTCCTCATAAGAAAAAGAGAAATGATGAAGGTTACTCAAAAGGTAGACAAACATATAAAGGTAAAATAACTACAAAGAAAGTTTTCAAGAAAAACTTTTGCACCAAAGAAGACATCTCATCATCAGATGAAGATGAAGTCAGTGACAGTGAAACATGGAGAGTTCTATTCATGACAGTAGAAGACTCTAATAAAGAAGACTCTGAAGAAGAATATGAAGAAGCATATGAAAAATAAATTGAAGAGGCAAAATTTGACTTTCGAGAAGAATTAATGAGTGCCATAGAAGTTATCACAAGAGAAAAGAATAAAAACAAGAAACTAGAAGCAAAACCAGATAAGAAAAAAGACACTCAAGAACTAGAACAAATGATCACAAAATTGAAGGTTCAAATAGAAGAAGATAAAAGAATTGAAGAAGCACTCAAAGAACAACTAGAAGGAAAGGACAGGATCGTTGGAAACCTGGAAGCAAAGATTGTCACACTAAGAAAGGATATTCAAAAGAAAAATATGCAGAATAGCTCAAAATTTTTGGATGACATTAATAGTAGTCAAAAATCTCATCTTGACAAGTCTGGACTTGGATACAATTAGACAGAAAAGGGATCAAGCTCCAAAACAACAGAGCAAGAAAAAAATCTAAAACGTTATGGAGAAACAATCAAAGGGGATAAAAAGATATACAAGGAAGATTACAGGGACACTTCTTGTTAGGTGATTTATATGTACTAAAAAAGACACTAAACTACCCTCAATTAAATTTTCAACCTGGGTAAGTAAACTTAGAGTTGTAGAAAAATATATGCCAAAGGTAAAATGTTGGTAGGAGTATAATTTAATTAATGAAAGCAACTATCTAAGGATAATCTACTCAAGCAAACCTATCTAATGAGAAAACCCTACTAACCAAATTGAAACTATTTAACCTAAGTATTTTTGGGCTAAGGATTGATGGATGGTTCTAAGAAAAGCAAGTGAAAACCCTACTTTAAAGCAACTAGTTCATGTCAATAAGCAAAATCAACTACCTAAGCATATCAATAAGCAAATGACAAAAGAAAACTATCTTAACTTGCCAACGTACATTCAATGAGCAACTACCCTATGAAATCAAATAAATGAACAAGTAAGCAAAGACATCTATCTAACCTATAAAGAAAATAGACAAGTAAGAAAAGACACCTAACTAACCTACTAAAGAAAAAGACAAGTAAGCAAAGACAACTATCTATCCTACTAAAGCAAATAGACAAGTAAGAAAAGACTTCTCATTGAACAACTATCTAGCCTAAGAGGCAAGTGGACTAAATACTTGATGAAAAACTATTTCTAATGCATGAGATGAAATTCATTTTATTGAAAGCAAGAAGGACTACCAACTAAATGCCTAATTTATGACAAACAAAACTGCTCTTAAATCTATTGAAGCAAAAGACTAACTACCCTACAATGACGATAAAACTATATTCTAACCTATGAAAGAAAGAAACTATCTTTAATCTTTGAAACACTCAAATATAATGCTGGTGGTTGTGTGAATGCCTTTGATGGTGACGGATGATATCTCGATGGAATTTGAAAACAAAGGACAATTCGAGTGGTATAAACGCAATATTAATCTCAATGGCAAAATGGAAGGTATGTATTAAACAATCCAACGAGAATTTAGCCATGACAAAGATAATGTTAAATACCCTGCATATTCATGTATAAACCATTAACATCATAATGAGATCATCATTCTACTTCTAGGTTACGTAATCAAAATTCATACCTAACTCAATAATTTAACTAAGAAATATAGTTGCAATTCAATTCTAGAAAAGGAAATTACATAAATGAAACTATGCTATGTCTATACTAATAATTCAAACTACAATTAAACAATGCTTTAAACACATAGACTAAAACATGATATAAAAAGTAAATGAGCAATCTGCATTAACCAATAACTAATTTAGACAAGATCTATATAAACTAAGATAAGCAATCTATGATTAAAACTAGAACTTATTCTATTCATCCATCAAAATCCCTGTCAAAGGAAACCCTAATAAAACTCTATTTTATTCTAAAAACTTTGTTTTCAACTTGATTATAAAACCATAAATCAAAGCATAATTTAACATCTAAATGCACATGAGGTTAATATATAGAGACTTGCAAGTCTATTCCTAATCTACAAAACTAATTCATGCTAACATAACCCATCATACAAACCTGCAAAAGAGCAATAAAACAATTAAATCACAACAAACTAATTAACACAATAAAACATGCATGTACAGAAAATAAAAGAACAATTTAAATTATGAAATACATAAACAACACACTGATTGTCACCAGACTACTGGTGCCCCCCCCAGCAAGCCGTGGCTACTTCCTACAAGCACACCACGGACTTCAACAGGCCGAATTCACCATGAAAGCTTGAAAACACAGTTCTAGCACAATTCTGGCAATGTAAAACTCAAAACAGAGAAAAATCATTTTTCTGACAATTCTGATGCTTATGCTACTTGGTTCTTCTACTTAACAATCATCTGACCACCTCAGTGGTATTTATAACATTTACAAACCAAGTGGTCGAACCACTTCTAATTTCAAAAAAATACAATAAATGATGTCATAACCGACAGAACGGAGCAAGCCAATAATGACCTTCTTTGGACAAATGAAATCGAGTTGTCTTAAGCTTAGTAGCTGGAGGGGGCGATCATGAAGAAAACCCATGTGCCCGATTTTTCCATCACTGGCCGCCAATGCCATAACCGCCAACTCGTCTTGCATTTTTGTTCAATATTGGGTGTTGGAACGAGTGTCGGATCAAGTACTGGAACGAGTGTTGGAACGAGTGCCAGATTAGGTGCTAGATCTGGAAACATGGTGCGTTTTTCATTGTAACAACAGAAAAACACGAATTAACTCTTGGAAATCATAGAACACGATGAATTAAACTTGATTTAATCATTAAACATGAATTACACATACCTTATGGCGATCATACCGATTTACCATAAAATTCTTCAAAAAGATCCTTCAAAACGTAAAAAACATATATGTACATGCGGCAAAAATGTATAACAACCGTCATAAAAATGAGCATATCTCGGGCCCAACATTACACCCACACTTACGATTTTGCAGGGCCCACTGCAAACAAAAATAAGTTACCCCTCATGACTAGGCTTGTTGAGGAGGATTATCTTTGGAAGCCTCTCCTTCTTGCTGTGTAGACTTAGTCTTGTGCCTCTTATGTTTCTTTAATTGTGCTCTGAGGCTGTGGTTAGATTTAGTCATTTCATCAACCAACCGCTGAAGGGAGTTAACTTTTGTTTGAAGGACTTCATTGTCGTGATGAAGGTGTGCATCTATTGTCTTCCTCTCTTCCAACTGTTGAAGAAGCTGATGGTTTTCTTTTTGTAGCTGCTCTATGGTTGGGACATAATCGATGATCTCTGAGGAAGGCTTAGATCCTTTGAGGGATGTGGACAATATATTAGTTTTAGGATCTAGATTGGGCATGGGTGAAGTAGGAGTGATGGAAGATCGGTAAGGTGAGGTAGGTTCCGATTTTGTTTTCCTTAGTGGCTCTAATCCATCTGCAGAGACTTCCCTAAGTTTCTTATGAGGGCTCTCAAGGTCGGAGGATACTTGGATCGGATCTGAAGCAGGTGGAGGTTTTGCATAAGGTTTGATTCTTGTGTTCTGGGTACTCTTCCGAAAGGGTCCTTTACCAAATCGATTGGCTCCCCTCTTGTTTGTAGGAATGATGGGAAAGTCTTGCTGCATTACTTCTTGAAGATTTTTAGGTGTAGGATCAAGAGAGAGTGAAGGCATTGGGGGCGTCAACAATGGGCTTCTTTTGGTCTTTGCTCTTGGTCTTTTTACTTAATGAAGAAGTAGGGATATCAACAAGCTTTTGGTATTGTTTCGGCAAAGAGAGGGTTTGTGCAAGGGAGTTTGGGGTTCTTGGAGAGCGAGCCTTGGATGGAGAGATAATTTTTAGGCTAAGTGGCTTTTTTTCGGTCTTAACTATCAAGTGGGGGTTTGCAAATTGGTAGATAAAGGCATCCCAATTTTTCCCCTACTTCTCTAGTTCGGTAAGAATGAGGAGTTTGATCAAACCATGGTGGAAGAGACTATTGTGGGGGTTAGTCACATTTTTCCTTACTTGAGAGGACATCTTCTCCAAGATTTTGAGAAAATAAAAGGGAAAGTTCAAGGGTTTGTTGAACAGAAAATGAGCCAGCAATCTAAAGTGACAAGCTTTGAAGGTGGAGTATCTACCTTCACATGTAATTAACCTTGTGATTATAATGAGGGGGTTAACCAATTCTGGATTTTATCCACTCCTTATCATACCCCTTTTCTCCTGAAATGCTCTTGAATTCGGGCTTAAACACCCTGTTGTAACTTGAGCACGACAATTGATGATTCTTGAACCATCTATCTCCCATTCTTGGGAGCTTTGTTGCAACAGAAATGGACTCTTTTGTGACTTCAAAGATAAGAGACCCTACATGTTTTGTCTTACCATCAAAACCAACTGCAAATTGCATAGATAGGCCGTCATCATGGCCCTACAAGCTAAACAGAAATGACCCCCAGCCAGTGTGCAAAAACACTTCCCTGCTCTGTGCGAATTCTAGAATGGAAAACAAGTCTGCATAGGAGGAGGGTTCATATCTCTTGGGCATTGTGACAGAGGAAAATTTAACCAAGAAAGGGCCCAAACAAGCCAAGAGATGACACGGATTTAGCACAGGCCGAATGCATTGAGAACAGAGGATGAGATGGCAGAGGTTGGGCGCGATTTCTTAACACAAAGGAGAGAAATTGGCAAGGGTAAATGAGATAATAGAGTGCCCAGCCTGATTTTGTATGCTCTTATGGTGGAGTACATTGCCCACATGTGCGCGTGAGTTTCCATGTGTGGGAAATTTGAATTCAATGGCAAGCTTTGGAGCAATGTAGTAGTGCGTGGTAAGAACAATGTCCAAGTCTTTTGACTTGGACATTTTATCATCAACATATGAAGCATCTTGTTGGCAGCCAATTCAATTTTTTCTATTGTCCTATAAGCTGCCTACACCTAAGTCTTTTGAACTTCAAATCGTCGTCGCATTTTGAAAAGAAGCGATATTTTCCTTTCTTGCGACACTTGCAAATTGGTCTCCATTTAGTTTTCACGACTGTAAGCATGAAAACTCTTCCATCGTTACTTGAACTGTCATAATATTTTTATTGATGTTTTGAGTGGCACTTACCTTTGGTTTATCGCTATGTGGATGAAAGGATTTTTCGAACTATGCTCATTGGACATTTTTATATGGATTGCATGACTTGATTTTATTAAGTTTGTGAAGGCATTGAGCATTTGGAATTATACATTTTATGACTAGCTTGATCATTGATTCTATAAAATGCATAGGGGTTTGGATTAAGTTTTTATATGTATAACATAATCCTTATGATAATTTTCATAAACTTAGGCTAGTCGACCATATGAATTCGATTTGTCACTTTGGTTAAATGTTGATTGATACATGGGCGCATATATAATTTTGGTGTTAACCCATACGATGAATGTTTTGAACACTATGATAGTGCTGGCGTGTATTGGTTGGATTTTGATTAGTTGTACACATGACTTAATAGATAATCCACCATTACGATTTGAATAGCCATATCGGCGGTTGTACTGCGACCATTATTGCTTTGCATGGCGGTAAACAACTCCACCACCTTCGCATGCTTGCGTTAATGCCTACCCATTTTGGCTAGATTCATTGCTGTTGGTTCAGGTAATGCTGTTACTCTGTATTGATGAACTCTAACCAAACCCTTGCCATGTGATTGCGCCATGGATCCTGTCGTTCGAGCTGAACCTAATGGCAGCCAGGCTCTGTTGATGTTCGACAGTGCCCGCAATGACCTTGAGGAAGTTGGATGGCTCCCTTTCATACAGAAATTCGAAGGGTTTAATCTCTGCGTCGCCCGACAATTCACATTGACCTTTGATGGCTGTCGAGCCAAGGTCGGCGATGTTCAATTGCAAATTGACGAGAAGTTTATCAGTCTTGCTACCGGTTTTCCTATCATTGGACAACGATGGTCCAAGAATTGCAAGGTAGAAGAAGTCCCTTGGACTTTGCTCTTCCAGTCGCGTAAGGTTAGCTCCTATGACAAAGGTCTGCCTGTCACCATGTTTAAACAACGTTGGCATGAGTTACTGATGATTATCAAACAATTTATCACCTGCGAGGGTCGGTATGGGTTTGTTTTCTTACACCACCTTCGTTTGCTTATGGTTTTTATGGGTTTTGAGCTCAACATGCCATACTATCTGCATAGAAGCCTGTTCAAGATATCAAAGAGATACAAAAGGAACCAGGCTGATAGCAGCCTCTTTCACTACGGGCTGGTTAAAATGTTTGTTGTTTATCATCTGGGGTTACACCGAGACTGTTGGAATGATTTCCTTGCTCGCAATAATTTTGTGGATTTGAATCCTCCACAGGTTGATAAACCTGTTGTGACCGAAGACAAAGCTATACCCCCGGTACCCTACAACATTCTATTTCCTAAACCCTTACCCGACTCACCTATCGACCTACCCCACTCTGTGACTAAGGATGCCGAGACTGTTAAACCTATGGGAAAGAAACCTAAATCCAAACCTACTGCAAACACCACAGGCAGAAAGAATGCCCATTTAATCTCTCGTATGGTGAGGAATAAGCCGAAACCCCCTGTCAATCCTGACCCTATCGTATTGAGCGAGGACTCTGATTCAGAGATTGAACATTTTTTGGCAAGTGAATATCCCTATTCGGAAGGTCTGTGTGCCAAACCCTCGTTTGAATTCGTGTCAAATCTACCACCTTGCTTGCAAAGCGACTCTAATTACCCTGGCATTAAGTTTCCATGTAAAGCCCCCGGTCATTCATCCAAACCCTCTCCTGAACCTGCAATGCCACCCTGTGATCAATGCGGCTCATGGTTGGAAAGATATTATCTCGATGTACCTATGCTACAGTCCAAAATTCACTATTTGGAGGAACAAGTTGCACGGCTTACCAGTCAAAAGGCTAAGTTACAGACCACTGATAAGAAACAGAGGACGACAGGTTCTATCTTGTTTAAAAATGTGGAGTCAGCTACAACAGTCGTGAATTCAAAATTAGCATGATAGCAGCCTCACATGTATGTTTTATCACTGGTTTATATAATGAATTCGAATTTGGTTTTAAATAAGTCTGATTACAACGTGGATTTTCTCTGTCACATTATATGCATTATGTACATAGTTTTGTTTTGATAAATCGAATTTCGTTTTCCCAGTTTAGCCTTGATTGGATTTCCTTCGATTTGATTGATCGTGGTATGGATTGGATTGGTTTGATTTGGCTTAAATTGGATTCTCTACTGTCATAAACACAAGATGTTTCTCATATTCGATTCTGGACACAATCACATTTCGTTTGGATTTCATTATAATGCATATTCTATGTTTGGTGACAATTGTGATATGGATGACTGTTACGGTGATTTTCGACCAAGCTCGAATACAGTTTGGATTATGTTTAATGTGATTCTGTTTTATATACACCCAAATTGTGAATAGATATGAATCATAACAGCTATACCCAGTCGGTTGACTCGCGTTGGTTTACGCCTCCATGTTATCAGTTCAATTCATATTGCAATGAATATACTGTTTAAATTTGATTTGAGGAACAAAAGTGACTATACCCAGGATCACGACTTGTTTCTATATTTAACTCAGTCACGATTTGTTTTGATTGTTTCCCAGTTTACGATTATCACTTCTATCAATCTGATGATGATTGTGATCACTATTTGATTCTGCATGTTGACTGTCAGCGATCGAAATCTATGGCGAATTTTGGTTGATGCTGTTATGAATGTTTTATTTGCCCAAAATCGTAACAGTCTTCTCATCTTTGTACTTAATTAAAACAACATGAATCTTATGCTACATTATTATAGCCATAACAAATGGATTATGATTGGTTTGGATTGGATCGTATCTCATACGATATGGCTCACTATGGATTTCATTTGATATGAAACAGTCTTGTTACTGTTTGACCCGATTTTATGATAACCGTGAAACAGAGTACTCTTACCCCTATTTCGATTAAATCACTTTTGATTATGTTTTATATTGAATTATAAAATCATTTGGATCATTAGTGATTCGTTTTGAATGATTATTAGAAAGAAAATTGGATTTTATTATTTTAAAAGATTTGATTTGATTTATATTCTGATCCTGTATGCTATTTTAGACTAGCTACAAAATCAGATGATTCTGTAGCTAAGTCTGTAGAATCAAATTCTTATTGTTTTGTTGATGAAATACCTTTCTAACTTGATATTTTTGGTCTATTGTAGATAGATTCGAACTTGCAGTGGATTTGATGAAGCAGTTAGGGGATATTTGAAGTATTTCACTTGCATTTAGTTTCCTAGTTTAGTTGATTTTGGGATATCTCCCAGATTATGTAAAACAGTTTGATATTATCCACAGGGAGGTTTTACCCTGTGGAGAGACTTATATATACTTATGATTTTTGTAATAATGATCATCCTCATTCGTGGGAGAACAAGGATATGGAATTTTAATACAGACTGAGGCAGAATTTGGTGTTTTGTTACAACTTTATCTTCTCATTATATCAATATTTTGTTTCATGTTGTGCATATCAATTTGTAATTGGTTAATGACTACTTTAGCTATCTTAATATTTTGCAAATGATATAATTTAATCACTGCAATCCATATCTGGTTTCTTCTAAGTGTTTAAAGAACATAGCAGTTACTTAATTCAGTTTGTGAATGGCAGATTTCTCTTCTTCATAAGTTGAATTATAAAGTATAAGTTTTTGCATAACAGGTTTCCCTTATTGCAGAGATTTATAAATCATAAAATTGTTATGATTTTTTATGTCTTGTTTGTCCTATAAACAACTCAAAGAGAAGCACAACCTATCGTTTACGAGAAGCTTTTGGATCAATCCGGTGCGAGTTTCCTTCCTCCGACCAGCTTCAAAGTCATCATACACAGGACAAATTAGGAGCGTTTCCAGGTCAGTTAGTCACTCATTTGTTTACTGTTCTTATTAGTAGTTTAGTTTAGATATAAGTTTAGTTAGATTTATATTAGATTGTTTAATTTCAGTAAATATATTAGATCGTTTAATTTCAGTAAGTTTTATTTCTTTTTCATAAAATATAAAAAATCGAAAAACATATCTTGTTGTCTTAGGGCAGAAAACACATGAGTTTCATAGGTTTTATTTAAATCTGCCAGTTGTGTATATTGTATATTTGTGAATAAGTTGTAATCTAATTAGTAATTATATATTTAATTAATAGAGTCAGTGTAATAGTAATTAGTAGATTGTATATAATAGTTAATTTAGTCTTTTATATTTAGTTTTAGTTTAATTTAGTAGTTTGTTTTAATTAGATTAGTGTATTAGTTAGTTAGTTTTATTAGTTTTAGTTAAAGTTTAGTTAGTTTAGTTAGTTTTATTAGTTTTAGTTAGATTAGTTAGTTTAGATTAGTTTCTCTTTGGTTTTCCTAGGACCTTAGAGCGGCCAACGGAGCCGTTAAACCCGTCAGGGTGGTTCATTCCAAACGGCTTGGGTTATTGGACAACCCCGAACCGGTTCCACTCTCTCAATTGACAGACGGACAATTTTGCCCATCAACACATCTTTAATCAATGTCTGTAACCAATTTAATTGAATGTAATTGAGTTCCAGTTACCTGGAATCTAGGACAATTACTGGTATTCAATTCAATGGCACTTCATTCGACACTTCAAATGACACTTCAAACGACATCTCATTCGGTACCTCATATGGTACTTCATCCGGTACCCCTGTGTTAAGTGCATTTTTGTCTCTTATAATGGATAGCCTGCAATTTTGAAGTGTTTTTGACAACCACAGTGGTTAATGAGCAGAGGCAGAGTGCTCCATGCTCACTCATTCTTCTTGCATATGACATATAATGTCAAAACCTATAATGAATAGGTTATAGCAAGCATAAAACATATGTTGTCAAACCTACAATATGCAACTTGTAATGGAAGATAACCAATAAAGAGTGGTATGTTAAATAACCAATAAAGAGTGGTCTGTTAAGCATGAGTTCAATAATTTATAGCACACAGGAGTTAAGAAAACAATAACATGACTATCAATGTAATAAGCTGTATCATGGTAATAATACAAAACTTCTTGCAAAGACTCATTTCTCTAGGCAATGATCATTTGTCATCTCATGAACCCCTCCCCCACACTTAAGTATTGTGACACCTCACAATCAAAAGTATAGGAAACTAGTCAGTATCCCCCAATAGTTGAATATTTACAGTATGTCAAGTGTAAAGATGAAATTTCACAGATTGGTCTGACGAGACAGTTAGAAGATGGCCCCACCTATAGGATAACAGATCCTATATATAGATAAGAAGAGGTAGGCAAGAGAGTTTCAAGATAGTCTTAGAGTCATTTCCCAATGGAAATTTGATGAGATTCATTAACCTTAGCTTAACCACACATACTCCATGTCAGCATTGTCTGCAAGTAATGTTGTACATCAGGACAAGTTTAGATTTATTATTTATTTTGGTCAGATTATCATCCTCGCTAGGTAGAATGCCCCGCTGCCAGCAAGCATGTTCAGTACTCCGACGAGTTTACCTAGTCATACCACAAGCCGATACCCGTTGCCAGCAAATCTATTCAGTATCTCGACGATTTAACCTCTTAAACCCTCATAGATTGGCCCTCCATCCTTTAAGATTTTAGTATAATATTTCTTATGCAAGAAGATGGGGGAACAGCTCTGAAACAACTTTTTCTTTTTAAATGGGATGGTATTTATGTTAGAGGATGAGTTTTCATTATATTATTAGTGATTGTCCCGATGTAAGGGGTACTTAAGCGGACGTGGCCTCTCTAAAGATATGATATAATCAAGCTATTTAGTGTGTAGTGGATGGCACCATTGAGAAAGAATAGAAAGGTATCTATAGACTCAACTTACTTTCTTCTATTGTAATTATTATGATGTTTCCATGACTAACTGCTAATTAGACCATCTTGTTACTCTTTGATAAAGACACTTGACTTACTTACTCAGGTTTCTTGGAAAAACTGTACGAGAGACCTCTAGGCCTGATCATTACGGTATCACTTCCTTATATAGTGGTGAAGAGTTTCAAGAGAAACTGCTTTAGGATGCCTTAAAAAAATGATAATTTTGCAAAAATATGGCTAATTACAGTAAGTCAATATTCATTTGATGCTTTAGCAAACACAAAATTCAAGTATAACAATATTTTGAAGAAAGATCCTTGAAACTGTGTACTCCTGGTGAAATAAATACTTACAGAAACCTCTAGAATTGCCTTTTTAACAAAATTCAAAAACTATTTACATACATACAGTAGGAAATATTTAAAAAAAAAAATTCAAGAACAAGGGGTGACTTCCCCATCTACTAAGGCCAATTCCTTGTCATTTGTCATGACTTGTAGAAAATATTCTTTGGAAATGGGCTTATGATAAAATTTAAGTCGGTGTCCATTTACCACAAAGGAGACTTGTCCATCGTCAATTGTTTTAATTTTTATAGTTCCATTGTCATATACAATGTCTACCTCGTAAGGGCCCAACCAATAGGTGGTAAGTTTTCCTTTGAAGGTTTTGAATTAGGAATCAAACAATAGATCCCAATCACCAGGATGAAAGTGCTTCTTCTTAATAAACTTGTCATGCCACTTGCTCCTCTGGTTTTGGACTAATATTGTCCGTTGGATGGCATCTTGTCTGATTTCATCCAACTCATTTAGTTGTAGGGCTCGTTTCTTTTGAGGCTCATCCAGGTTCAATCCTAAATCTACAACAGTACAGAAGGTCCTCACTTGGAATTCTATAGGTAAAAGTACTTGTTTGCTGTACACTAGCTCATAAGGGGTATGCCTAGTGGTATTCCTCTAGGTAGTATGGTATGCCCACAAAGCCTCTGGGAGCCTATCAGCCCAATCCCGGTGATGTAACTAAACATTCTTGGTCAAGATGGCTTCTAGAACTTTGTTTGTGGATTCTACTTGACCATTGGCTTGCGGGTGGTATGGAGAAGATTTACGATGTTTAATCCCATATTTCTCTATTAGCTCTTTCATCATCTTGGAAATAAATTGAGTGCCTTGGTCGGTAACAATTTCACGAGGGACACCAAAGTGGGTAAAGATGTATTGATAGATAAATTCAACAACAAACTTCTCTATGGCCCTGAATAGGGCTTTTTCCTCTACCCATTTGGTGACATAGTCTGTACAAACCAAAATATAGTTCTTCCAGCGAGACATGGGTGAAATTGGTCCTACAAAGTCAAGGGACCATTTTTCGAAGGGTTCTATCATAACTTGTGTTGGCATTGGAAGTCACTCCTGGATTGCAGCAGGAGCAGAGCCCGACGCCCATCAGTTTATGTCATGATTTGTTTATAGAGGGTGATCAAGTGGAAGAAAACTCGGAACAATATCGTTCTAACTCCGAAACTAGGCTGGACATGCACAGGTAGGTGAGGTCTTAGTTAAACTTCAGACAATGAGTTGTAGAAAGGGTGAGTAGGAGGAAGACTTATGTAAGGAAAAGCTAAGGGCTGTTGTAGGCATCGAGCTTCTGACAACCTGTAGAATAAAAACTTGAACGTAAGAACTTCTTACGCTCAAATGTAGGCAACACTGGAGAATATAACGGTGTTACAATAAATCATTTATCTTAACACAGTCACAGTAATTCACGCGAATCAGTCGATCATGAACTCTCTTAGTATGATATGGAACTAGATGGGATAAGAAAGCTGTCTGTTATAAAACAAGAAATCTCACATACAGATACATAACCAGAGAACCAGAGCGTATATTAAAACTTTACAATCAGGAGCTTTGCTCTACCATTGATCTTTACAAAAATGGAAAAAATGCCTACATATACTTGGGACTGACTTCGGCGCTGAGAACATGATCACATCATGAGTTCAATGCTTGATGTCGAGGAGCTTCTCTGTCAGGAGGTGCTTGCAGACGTTGGGCAGACTGCCCATGCAGTCGTTTGTCAGACAAAATCTTTGTCAGGATGGACTGACAGTCTTCCTCTATGCTTGATCCTTTCCCGACCTTCTATTTATGGAAGGAGATGATGTCTAACCACCACCAACTATCTTAATAAATTATTTT
This sequence comes from Picea engelmannii, assembly GCA_009831015.1. NCBI lineage: Eukaryota > Viridiplantae > Streptophyta > Pinopsida > Pinales > Pinaceae > Picea > Picea engelmannii. The sequence continues at coordinate 523,081 of ML779401.1, forward strand.
CTCGAAATGGCCTGGTCAGCTATGCATCTGCAGGATGTGGCAGTCTAGCTTCTACTGCTTCATTGAACTGCTGCAAGGGGACCCAAATGGTGGATTTGTGGATGAGACCCGGGCGAGGAGGATGAGGTGGTGCAGTGACATCATATGAGAAATGCCACAGGGTATGGATAGGGCATCGGTGGAAGTGTCAAGGAGCGTAGGGTACAAGTGGGTGAGAGAGGTATAGTGGAGGACATATGGCGGAAGGTGGTGAAGTGGGTGATGGAGACATGGCAAGAGGTGGGGACCAACGGGCTTAGGAGGTGCCACAGGAGCAAAGGGAGCTGCGCTGAAAACCACTGCATTCCGGACTGTAGATCTGGGCGCACAAATCCTGGCTGCCTAGATCTGCCCGCTCCTTAATTTCATGCACCGAGAGTCTTCCCTAATGGATGACTGAGACTACTCCGTGATCATGGTTGGATTGGCTTTTAAAGACTGACAGCCATGATTATTTTTCCATTTGAACAACTCTGGCCCTGCGCGCTCGCTTTCTTTAGTCATACTTCATACGACCCTAGCGCTAGGATCATGGGCCCAACATTAAAGGCTCTTTTTCATTTCGCAACTTGCGAGTTCGTGGGTTGAAGACCCTCGGCTCCTCTTTTCCAAACTCCCGATACCCGAGATGGTGATACGGGTCTGGCTCCTTTCCTTGTCAGCACCCTCCACACGTAACCATCGACTAGGGGTTAAGTGCTAGTGTCTCTCGCAACTCGCGACCTCGCGAGTTGGAGTGTCGAACTTTGGCATTCTCGCCTTGCAAAGTCCTTAGACGTGATGGTCAGCGATGGTTGACTCCCCTTTGAACACTTCTCGTAACTCGCAATCTCATGAGTTGGAGGGTAGAGCCTTGACACTCTCCCTTCATGAAATCCCGAGAGGTGATGGCTCCTTTCCTTTCCACAATTATCGTGACTTGCGACCTCGTGCAACCAAAGGATATGGTCTACTCTCCGAACCCACGAACCCCGAGTTCAAGAAATAATCCCATGCTTGAATTGATCGCGATCAACGACCCTCGTAACTTCGTGAGTTCTCCACGGACAATTCTGACCGTTCGCTTCCTTGAAAACTTATGCGCTATACTTGGCACGACTCGGTTGACTGCAATTACCCACCGACTGTTTCTCTGCTTCGTCGATGGATCCTTGCCATTGAAAACAAAATGCCCGCTCGCTTGATTTTAAGCCCGAAAAAGTACTTGTTCTGTGTGCTTCTCTTAGCGCTCATGACTGCGCCCTTTGAACAAAACGCAAATGGGGTTTTTTTAAACCCCATTTCTCCGCATTTTACACCAAGGGCCTGAAAATCAGAGAGAAACACCCCCCTTACAAGAAATATCGCTAACATAGGTTTCATGGGGGATAGAGTCCTCCCTGTGATGCTCTAAGGACTCATTTTGCAGTTCCAGTTGCCTGCTGTTGGGCTTTAGAGTCATTTACTAAGCCGAAAAATAAAAAAAATAAAAAATAAACAAAGAACCAAAAGGACAATATTTACAAACAAAGGAGCTGTCTAAGGCTCAAACAAAACATTTCTTCAAAAAATGCCCATTTATTGGGCCGTTAAAAACCTCCTCACCCTCCAAATCCTGCAACTTGTACGTGTTATTTGAGAAAACCTCATAGATTTTGAAGGGCCCGGTCCATAGGGCATCAAACTTGCTATGTTTTTCCTTATCCTGTCTGGGTGCATCCCACTTAAGCACCAAATCGCCGATTTCAAACTCCTTCTTCCTGACCTTCCTGTCAAAGGCTTGTTTGACCTTCTGCTGATGACTATGAGCTGCATCCATCACCTGTTCCCTGATCTGTTGTACTTCCACCATCTGATGAATTCTTCTGACCATATGATCTGACTCTCCTTCATAATCTTGAAAGAACTTTGCTACAGGTAAGGCGAGCTGAGTGGGAAAAACCACCTATGTTCCGTAGATCAGCTGAAAAGGTGAGGTGCCCAGGGACTTCTTCGTTGTCACTCTATCAGCCCATAGAGTGAATTTGAGCTTCAAATCCCAAGCCTTCTTATTGTCTTCCAATAATCTTTTAATGAGCTTGATTAGGCTTTTATTGGAATATTCTTCCAGTCCATTTCCCTGAGGATAATAGGGGGTGGAGTGAATTAGTGAGATCTTGAACTACTCACAGAACTTAATCAGAGGCTCAGATTTGAACGAAGCATCATTACCAGTGACAATCCTGCTGGGATAGCCAAATCTGGCTATGATATCCTCCAGGAAGCTAATAATTATTTTGTGTGATGCACTTTTGGTGGGAGCAACTTCTATCCACTTGGTGAAATAGTCTGTTGCAGTCAGGATCCATCTGTGCTGGCCACTTGAGGGAGGATGGATTTCCTCGATGAAGTCCAGCCCCCACTATTGAAAAGGTGTTGAAGCTACAACAGGCTTCAGTGGCAGTGGTCTAAGCTGTTGCTTTCCTGAGAACTTTTGTCATTTGATGCAAGCTCTGATTTCTCTGCAGACATCAGCGAATAAAGTGGGCCAATAATACCTAGCCCTGAGGATTTTGTGAGCCATGGTCTTCCAGAAATGATGCCCCCCACAAAGGCCGCTATGGAAATCAAACATAACTTTCTAGGCCTCTTGTGGATTTAGGCACCTTAAAAATACCCCTTGAGGGTCTTTCCAGTACAAGGCTCGGTCAATGAGGCAATATCTGACCGCCTTGAGCTTTAAAGCTCTTGCCTTACTCTTTCTCACTCCATCAGGAGGCTTCAACTCTTGCAGAAAATACAAAATATCTCTATACCAGGTGCATTTTGCTAGCGATAGGTCACCCTGAGAACCTTTGTTGGATGACTCAGCTTGCTGATTTTCTAAACAAACATGAATGAAGCTAATCCCCAAGGCTTTGAAATTGGATTCAACCAGCAGCTTGGCTAAACCCTGCCCCTTTATCAACTTGGTGGGCTCAATCTCCAGATCAAACTCTAGGATCTTGTCAATCCATTTACCTCTTCTCCCATCTATGTCAGGTTGTATAAGGATGTTCTTCATAGAGGCTAAAGGAACGTATGCAATCACTTTTGAGTGCAAGACATAGACTCTGAAATATTTGAGAGATTTCACCAAGGCATAGGCCTGCTTCTCCATGATCTCGTATTGGACTTCTGCATCTCTCAATGTCTTGCTAAAGAACGAAATGGGTTGTTCTCGTCCTTCCTCATTTTTCTGCAATAAGCCCACTGCTACTATATCAAAAGAAGCAAAAGAAAAAATCAAGAAGTCCTTCGAATAATCAGGACTGATCAGCATAGGTGCCTCAGTCAATGCCTTCTTTATTTGGATAAAATATTCCCTGGGTTCAATAGTCCATTTTACTTCTTTTCCTTTCCTGAGAATGGCTATGATGTGTTTCACCATCTCAGCAAAATTTGGGACGAACCTCCTCAAAAAGTTAATTTTCCCTAAAAAAACCTGAACTTCCTTTCTAGATCGGGGAAGTGATAGGGTCTAAATTGCCTCTACCCTATTGGGATCAATCCTTACTCCTTTTGTTGATACTATATGACCTAACCATTTCCCCTCCTTCATAGCAAACAAAGAGTTTTTGGGTTTTAAGGATAGGCCAAACCTCTGACACTTCAAGAACACTTTTCTCAGGTGACAGTAGTGCTCTTTGTCAGACCTGGAGAAGACTGTGATGTCATCCAGATAGATCACCACAGACTGATCTTTTTCCCCAATGAAGGCTATATACATGGCCCGCTGAAATGTTTCTCCTGCATTCATCAATCCAAAGGGCATTTTGGAATACATGAATGTGCCCCAAGGAGTGGTGAAGGCCATTTTTTCTTTGTCCTCGGGTATGACAGATATCTTGTTATAACCAGAAAAACCATCGATCATGGATATCCTGGATGCACCAATTACCCTCTGCAATATGTGTTCCATGTTGGGTAGGGGATAATTGTCTTTCTTTGAGCTCCTGTTTAGGTTCCTGAAATCAACACAGAGCCTAATTTCTCCACTTTTCTTTCTTACCAGGACCAAATTGGCCACCCATTCAAAATATCTCAAGGGGACAATGATTTGGGCATCTAACAACCTCTTCACTTCTCTTTCCATGATAGGCAGCAACATAGGCTTTATCTATATTAGCTTTTGCCTAAATGGTTTAGCCTCTTCCTTCAGTGAGATATTGTGTTCAATGACAAACGTGTCATATGTCTTGAGGTCTTCATAGGTCCATGCAAACACATCAACAAATTCTCTTAATAGTTCAGTGTATTCGGCCCTCTGTTCTTGGGTCAGGCTACTTGACAACTTGAAAAACTTAGGTTCCTCTTGTGTGCTAATGTTTCACTCTGATGTATCAGTACTTCCTTCTGAAATCTTATCTTTTACTGCCACATCATTCCCATCGAACAATCTTTCTAAAGGGACTAGTCCCCTTGGAATGTGATTGCTGGGCAACTGAACAATATGGTGATTAACAATTTTATTTAAGAATACCTCAGAGTGAGGGTTGCCTTCGGGATCAGGGTCTTGCTCAATGTGCAATGCAGAAAACTCATCAACGGAATGAAGAAATTTTTCGATTTCAAGATCGTCTTCAAATACCTTCCAATGATTTACATTGTCCAGGATGGATGACCTATATCTTATTTCGACCCCACATGGGATATTTGGCGGCAAAGGGATCCGAAAAAGACTAGATGAGACAACTAAGGAATCGACCGAAGCATTATCCTACCTTGGGACAAAAGAAATGTTGAAAGCTGAGAAGAAATTATCAATCAGGTCCCATACCTCGTTCCTGTAACTTTTGAGCCGAGGATACCTGGCCCGATAGACATTCCTGACTTGTTGGATTATCAATTCAACATCTCTGAACACTGCCATCTCCCTTATTCCCATTTCTTTTGCAGCCCTCATACCCAAAACAAGAGCTTCATACTCTGCCACATTGTTGGTGGTTTCAAATTCCAGCTTGTATGACAAAGATATGGTCTCTTGAGAAGGTGATATGAAAACCACTCCAGCTCTAGCGCCTTCGCTAGAAGAAGCACCTTCGAAAAACATTTTCCAAATGGAGGTGTTTGGAGGAGGTGTCCCGTGATCAAATAAGGGTTGCTTTTTGATTTGGAAAGGGACTTCAGGATCATCAGTGATCTGCAATAAACTAGACCCCAAATCAGTGTCAAGTGCAAAGATGGGATGATTGGTGGAGTTTGCTTCATCACTGACAATATAGGCTAGCTGGGCTTCTCTATAAAACCTCCTGTGTTCCCCTCCAAAGACTGGAATGGTGGCATATGTGAGATCCATCTGTAATTTTCCTCCAAGTCTTTTAATCCAAGACCTAGACAACAACATGCCAAACTTGGGGGGAACATCAGCTACCACAATGTCCATTACCACACTCTTCATTGGCAGCTGAAATAAAGAGACCAAAAAGTCTTTGATGACTCCAGGACATTGCAACCTCCTTGAATCAAAAGAGTACAAATCATGATAATCCTTTGTCACTTCCAGTCCCAATCCTTCCATGACTATTTTGGGCATAAGGTTATGGGAAGCCTCTGAATTCATGAGGCAGTTATGCAACACTTTATCATGTATGTTCAGGGATGTGTAGAAAGGAGGGGATGAGTTATCTCTATCTTCTACCATGGGACCTAGGAAGACTGGAGGATTTTCATCTTGGAGGTTTATTGAGTCCGTGGAAAGCTGGGGGGGCTCAGATTGTAGCATCTTGGAGAGGGATTTTTTGAAATCTTCATTTTTAACTAGTTCGGAGAGGGGTATAGGAATTCTAATCTTCTGAATCTCATGCTCAAAACTAAAGGAGGAGAGAGACTTAGGAGCTTCCCTTACATCGGAGATAGGTTCCTTGGCTGCTAGTGAAGCATTCTGAGTTTTCTTTTCTCTAGTAGCGGTTGCTGCAGCTTTAGTAGGCCTTTCTGCTATGAGGGGCTGATGCTGGCTATCAAAATTCCCATCTTTCTTTTTTGACCTGAGATTGTATCTGTTAGGAGTGTTGCTGGCCTTTTCCCCTTTTCTCAACTCATTGATTTGGGTGTTGATAAGGGATTCCTCATATGCAGATTATGTCAAATGAGGAAAAGGGGAAGTGTCCTCGATGCAGTGGATCTCAGGGTTGAGTTCATCCACCTCCCCCCCTTCCTCATGAGCAACTAGGCCATTCTGGAGAAGGGTTTGAATCCTCTGATCATCCCTGTCTCTGCCTCTTTGTTCCTTTGGCAAAGTTTGTGGCATATTGTTACCAGGCCTCCTAAAACCTCTGTTATCAGTATTCTGGGGGTTTCTATACATGGGCTTCCCCTCTAACTCCCACCTTTCCATCCTAGCCGAAAGGGATTTCAGTACTTTAGTTACCTCATCTGTCTGAAGGTGATCCAGGGGGTCATTCGTCTTCAAGGTAACACCGATCCAAGATAAAGAAAAAAATGGTACATAATCAAGTCATATGCCATTTGATGGGTAAATGGTAACATCTCACGGTTAGTCGGCTCAGTCCTGGCAGTCGCACAGTCAACTGACGGGTAGCACATCCGTTGCAATGTTTGGTGCATAGTTTAAAACGATTTGTTGGAACAGCCCGAGGATTATGTCCATTATGTGGCATAGATTCGTGGAACAAAAAACAGATGAGTCGAACCAACAGATGAGTCAAACCAGCACGGGATTCTGGCCACATTTCGAGGGGTTTCAGCCACGTTCCAGGATGTTCAGCCGCATTTGTAGAACAGGGCATCATTCTGTTGCTAAATGAAATCGCGCAGGTAGAATGGGGCATCAAAATCGGGGTTACAGTTCAACCTACAGCTATATATATATCCTGTTTCAGCAGTGCGTGGAAGTAGATGGATATATCACCTGTTTCAGCAGTGCGTGGAGGTAGTATAGTTGTAATTGCTTGTTGCAGATGCCGGTCCTGTTGAAGTCGACTCTTCTCAGTTATAATTGGTATTTTATTTCTTTGCCAGTTTGTGACTTGTAAAAGAAGATGTCTTGAACACTGTATACAGCGACCGAGGACAGAGAGAAGGTTATAGCTGTGCATTTTCCAGATTGTTGTTCGTATGTAAAGCCGATTTCACTCTGTCATGATTTAGCTTTCTTTGTCTTTGAAGGCTGAATTGTAATTGCCAGAAGAGAGGAGTCTTGAGGGCTTTACATAGCATTCTATTCTGTTKCCGAAATTGATGTTCAGAGCTTCCAGGAACATCTTTGTACCATTTTGAAACCATTAATTGGATCGGTACCCATTGGAGAGGGACCCRGAGACGTAGCCCAGTGAAGGGGGTGAACTCYGTTAACAAMTTCTGCRTTTGTGWCTCTTTTCTGYTGTTCTYRTCTTTSATTTGYTGYTTTCTCATTGCTGTCCAGTTTGCTTTTCATTTCAGTTTACAGTTGTCATTTAATTATGTTAAATGTTGCTTTATGTGCTGAGCAAATTGACTATGAGCATTCATAAAACTTTTTAATGCACACAAGTTGAGATCCGACAGATCAGAAGGGGAAGGGGAGAGGGATGGGATGGGGAGGCCTATTTTCTCCTCCTGGATACGTCTTTGTCCACCTTATTCCTGAGTTGGTCAAAAACCAATATGTTAGACTCTATTTCCACGGCTGCATCCTGCATGTGAGCCAGAGTGGTGGCTCTCCTTTCCCTCAACAGGAGGCAGAAATCAGGATCAAAAGCGCTGGCATAAGTGATCTTTGCAGAGGCTTCAGAGGGATTTATCTCGGTGGGGATCTTATTGTACATTTTATTAAATATTTTGGAGAAGTCAGAGATAGACTCTCCTTCCTTTCTCTTCAAAGACCCAAACTCAGTCATGTAATACATGAAGTCCTTTTTGTCTCCCCATTGTCTCAAAAAGGCACTATCCAAAGCCTCAATCCCATCAATAGATCCAGGAGGCAGGGCCCTAAACCATTTTCTAGCCTCGCCTTCAAGAGTATGGATGAAAATCCTCATCCACACATCTGCATGCATGATAACATGATCGTCTGTAAAATTGTAGAAGGCTTCAAGGTGTTCTTCTGCAGCTATGTCCCCTTCGCTTGTAAACTTGGGTAACTGCTTGAGGTAACCATCTGCTGGAAGGGCATTGAGAGGATGAGGTAACACAAGGGGAGCATACCTAGCAGCTATAATAGCCTCCATTCTGGTCATGGGGGGATTTTATCTTGCCATAGGGATATTAGGTGGAGGAGAAATCGGAGGGGAAAGAGCTTGAACCGAGGATACTGGAAACAAGATTACAGGGGTAAGGGAAGTGACAAGGGTTTCTCCCTCTAGTCCAAAACCAGGAGGAGACAACTCGACAGGAACACTTTCGAAATTTAGGAAATGGGAGGCTTCAGAAAATGGTCTTCTGCGAAGCTGAGGAGAAGAAAAAGGGGTTTCTACAGAAGGAGATGACAAATTACCTGGTTCGGCGGTGGAAGCTTCTCCTCGAGGGGCCTTTCCTTTTCTGAAATTCGCCTATGGCTCAACTTCAGGTGTAGCTAGAGGCAGTTGTGGATGGGACTGCGTGTGTCTACCTCTGAAAGCCACAATTAAAATGGTAAGTTCTCCACAGTGGAGTCGTCACAATGGAGTCGCCAGGTGCATAGTAGCAATCTTCAAAGGCTCTGATGCCTAATGCACCTTCAGAATCAGAGGCTCAATGTCATTCAATCTCGGGGAAAATTTTCAACTTCGTCCCCAGCAACGGTGCCATAAATGTTCGTGTTGGAAGTCACTCCTGGATTGCAGCAGGAGCAGAGCCCGACACCCATCAGTTTATGTCACGATTTGTTTATAGAGGGTGATCAAGTGGAAGAAAACTCGGAACAATATCATTCTAACTCCGAAACTAGGTTGGACATGCACAGGTAGGTGAGGTCTTAGTTAAACTTCAAATAGTGAGTTGTAGTAAGGGTGAGTAGGAGGAAGACTTCTATAAAGAAAAGCTGAGGGCTGCTGTAGGCATCGAGCTTCTGACAACCTGTAGAAGAAAAACTTGAATGTAAGAACTTCTTACGCTCGAATGTAGGAAAAATTGGAGAATATAATGGTGTTACAATAAATCCTTTATCTTAACATAGTCACAGTAATTCACGCGAATCAGTCGATCATGAACTCTCTCAGTATGAGATGGAACTAGATGGGATAAGAAAGATTTCTGTTATAAAACAAGAAATCTCACATACAGATACATAACCAGAGAACTAGAGCGTATATTAAAACTTTACAATCAGGAGATTTGCTCTACCATTGATCTTTACAAAAATGGCAAAAATGCCTACATATACTTGGGACTGAATTCGACGCTGAGAACATGATCACATCATGAGTTCAATGCTTGACGTTGAGGAGCTTCTCTATCAGGAGGTGCATGCAGACGTTGGGTAGACTGCCCATGCAGTCATTTGTCAGACGAAATATCTATCAGGATGGACTGACAATTTTCCTCTGTGCTTGGTCCTTTCCCGGCCTTCTATTTATGGAAGGAGATGATGTCTAACCACCACCAACTACCTTAATAACTTCTGTTCTTGGAATGGCTTGGTCAGCTATGCATCTGTAGGACGTGGCATTCTGGCTTCTGCTGCTTCGTTGAACTGTTGCGAGGGGACCCAAATGGCGGATTTGTGGATGAGACCCGGGCGAGGAGGATGAGGTGGTGCAGTGACACCAGATGAGAAATGCCATGGGGTATGGATAGGGAACCGGTGGAAGTGTCAAGGAGCACGGGGTATAGGTGGGTGAGAGAGGTACAATGGAGGACATGTGGCGAAAGGTGGTGAAGTGGGCGATGGAGACATGGCAAGAGGTGGGGACCAACGGGCTTAGGAGGTGCCAAGGGAGCAAAGGGGGTTGCGCTGAAAACCACTGCATTCCAGACCGTAGATCTGGGCGCGCAAATCCTGGTCACCTAGATCTACCTGCTCCTTAATTTCATGCACCGAGAGTCTTCCCTAATGGACGACTGAGACTGCTCCATGATCAAGGTTGGATTGGCTTTTAAAGACTGACGGCCATGATTATTTCGACATTTGAACAACTCTGGCCCTGGATGCTCGCTTTATTTAGTCATACTTCATACAACCCTGGTGCTAGGATAGTGGGCCCAACATTAAAGGCTCTTTTGCATTTCGTGACTCGCGAGTTTGTGGGTTGAAGACCCTCGGCTCCTCTTTTCCAAACTCTCAATACCCGAGATGGCGATACGGGTCTGGCTCCTTTCCTTGTCAGCTCCCTCCACACGTAACCGTTGGCTAGGGGTTAAGTGCTAGCGTCTCTCGCAACTCGCGACCTCGTGAGTTGGAGTGTCAAACTTTGGCATTCTGCCCTTGCGAAGTCCCGAGACACGATGGTCAGCGATGGTTGACTCCCCTTTGAACACTTCTCGTAACTCACAATCTTGTGAGTTGGAGGGTAGAGCGTTGGCACTCTCCCTTCGCAAAATTCCGAGAGGCGATGGCTCCTTTCATTTCCACAATTCCCGCGACTCACGACCTCATGCAACCAAAGGATATGGTCCGCTCTCCGAACCCACGAACCCCGAGTTCAAGAAATAATCCCACGCTTGAACTGATCGTGATCAACGACCCTCGTAACTTCGCAAGTTCTCCACGAAGAATTCTGACCATTCGCTTCCTTGAAAACTTCTGCGCTATACTTGGCGCGACTCGGTTGACTTCAATTACCCACCAACCATTGCTCTGCTCCGTTGATGGATCCTTTCCGTTGAAAACAAAATGCCTGCTCGCTTGATTTTAAGCCCGAAAAAGGACTTCTTCTATGTGTTGCGTTTGGCGCTCATGACTGCGCCCTTTGAACAAAACGCAAATGGGGTTTTTTTAAACCCCATTTCTCCGCATTTTACAACAAGGGCCTAAAAATCAGAGAGAAGCACCCCCCTTACAAGAAATATCGCTAAAAACTTGGGCATGTGAAGGCATTTCATCAGATGACGTAGGTCTTGCTATCCTTTGTTAACTATCACAACTTCTCACATACTTGGCAACATCTTTGAAAATGCTAGGCCAATAGTAACATGAATGTAATACCTTATATGTTGTGTTTTTGTCAGAGAAATGGCCACCACATGGTCCATCATGACAACTTCGTAGTATATCAGGTACCTTCTCCTCTCGGACACATCTACGAATAATCAAATAAGGACCTGTGAGAAACAAATCATGACCAACCCAAGAGTAATTATCACTTTGTGTAATAATTTTCCGCTTTTCATGAGGTGACAAATGAGACGGTAACTTCCTAGTGGCCAAACAGTTTTCCATATCCGCAAACCATGGGGTATTGACAGAGAGGGAAAAAAGATGCTCATCTGGGAAAATATCATCTACAGGGAGATCATCATCCTCATTATTTATTCAGGAAAGAAATTCATCTACTACATTATCCTTTTCAGGTCGGTCAAGCATAGTGATATTAAATTCTTGCAATAACAAAATCCACCTAGTCACTCGACCATTAGTTATAGGTTTGTTCACGAGGAACCTAATGGCAGAATGATTGGTGTGTACAAATACTTCATAACCTGTAATGTAATGACAAAACTTGTTAATACCATGAACAAATACCAAGAACTCTTTCTCGGTGACTGTGTAGTTTAACTCAGCAGGGGACAAGTTCTTGCTTACAAAATAAATGGCATAGGACTGTTGGTCTTCTTTCTGCCCTAATACTCCTTCGATTGCAGTGTCGAAGGCATCAGTGGATATATGAAATGGGAGAGTCCAATTGGGTCCTCTAAGAACTGGTGCCACAGACAACTTAGCTTTCAGGGTTTCCAAGGCAGTTTAGCACTGCTCAGTCCAAACAAAATCAACATCTTTTATCAATAATCCAAACATAGGTGCAACAATCTTTGTAAAATTTTCAATAAACCGTCGGTAATATCCGACATGTTCAAGAAATATTCTCACCTCTTTCTGATTCTTGGGGGGTGGAATTCTAATAATGACCTCAATATTTGCAGGATCGACTTTTATTCTTTCAGATGAAACATGATGTCCTAGAACCACTCCTTCAGTTAACAACATTTTTCATTTTTCATGACTTAGGGATAGGTTCATTTATTGGCATATGATGAGGAATTTTTCTAAGTTGTCTAAGGCTTCCTGGTAAGTGTTTCCATAGACTGTGAAGTCATCCATGTAGACCTCCACACAATCATGAATAATATCGACAAATATCCCTAATATTGCTCATTGAAATGTGGCAGGAGAATTACACAATCCAAATGGTAAGACCCTATAGGCATAGGTGCCCCACAAACAAGTAAAGGTAGTCTTGTCCTGGTCCTCGGGTGCTATAAGAATTTTATTGTACCCGCTGTACCCATCTAGAAAGGAAAAATACTTCTTTCCAGACAAGGTATCTAGAACTTGGTCAATGAAAGGAAGAGGAAAGTAGTCTTTTAGAGTGGCTTTGTTGAGTTCCCAGAAATCAAAACAAATTCTGCATTTCTTAGTCACTTTCTTTGGAACCACTACAAGTGGGGATACCCACTTACTGTCAGAGATGGGACAAATAAATCCGACATTTAACAACTTTTGGATTTCCTCCTTGACTTTGTCTTTGAGTGCTGGGTTCATCCTTCTCTGGGGTTGCCTAACAGGTTTCACTTCCCCCTGGGTATATATGTGATGGATGGATGTGTCAGGGTGTATACCCTTCATGTCAGTGTATTCCCATGCAAATTCTCTTGATTGTTTTTTAAGGATATCTACTAATTGTTTATGTTGGCCTGCATCTAGCCCAGAGTTTATATGTAAAACTTTCCCTGGACTAATATCATAGGGCATAGTATAAGACACGACAGACTCATCTATCTCGAAAATAAAATATGTCGAATAAAAAATGGATGGATCCAATTGTTCTTGAAATTCTTCCCCAAACGTGTACTCAAATTGGGGAAAAGACTATGGAAAATCCACACATGTGATAGCAGAAATGAAATTGTTTAGCAAATTTTTTGTTGTGTGCTCCTGAAGTGCCCATGCACAGTCACTTGGAAATACAGGTTCTTCCCAGTCCTCATTCTCGTATGGAAATTCAAGCCACCATAGATTCTCCATAATAGGTTGAGCTGGAGGGTAAATGGTGAGATTCTGGATAGAGAGAACATTTGAGATGGTCATTTCTCCTTCTCTACAACCAATAAATGCATTGGCTGTGGCTATCCAAGGTCTTCCCAAAATAACGGGATGGACTCTGGCAAGATCCTTTGAATGAATGACAAGAAAATCTACAGGGTACTCCCATGAGGCTAAAGTAACCATGACATCATCTAAAATCCCTTCAAGTATAACCCTAGTTTTATTTGCTAATTCCAAAATGGTTGGGGTAGGTCGAAGAAGAGGTTGTAACTGCAATTGTTCCAAGGTAGTAGTGGTCATAACATTGATGGTTGTCCCTAGGTCTATGAGAGTGTTTCCAATGGATACCTCATTAATGGTTATGGTCACTACGGGGTTTCCTGGATTCCCATACTTTGTTAGCTTTGGCTGCTTTGATATGTACTCAGAGAGTCCTCCTACCAAATGTACTGTAGGAGGGTCCTTTTTCTTCCTACCTGACTTCTTAATACACAATTCTTTGACTACCTTACTAGAGATTGGAATGTCTTTAATGGCTTGAAGCAAGGGAATCTTGACACAAATATTTTTCAATTCATTAAGAATGTCAAATTCTGGTTGGGTGGTAGGTTTCTTGATTACCAATCGGTCTGGATAAGGAGGGACCTTCGTAATTGTGAAGGTTCATTTTGGGGAAGCTTGGGTTCTTGATTTTTTGGGATAATAACATCTTCCCACCTAGTGTCATCCGTGGGTTGTTTGGTGGTTTCTTCTTCGTATTCTTCCTGGATGACTACTGAAGGTCTCTGCCTATCTAGAACTTTTCCCAATCTTAGTTGAATTTCCTGTAATGGAACAGGAGTAATAACATATGTCGGGAAGGCCTACATCTCAACATTATTAAGAGGTTGAGGGGGGTTATTATTGGGGTTTGGCACTGGTTGTGCCGGTAATAGTGTCGGTCTCGGGGAGCTTGCATTTTGATATTGTAGCGATTTTTGTTGTGGAATAGGAGGTAAAGGTGGTGGAACAAAACCTGGCAGAAGCTGTGGAGTGTTCGATGGGAACTGAGGATAAGGATGGTTGTACATAGGAATAGGTGGAGCTTGAGGGTTTTCTAGATTGTGTCCTCCTCTCCATCCTTGTATCCAAGGATGTTGGTACTGAGTAGACCAGTTTTTCCAACCTGGTGGGTTCCATTGTTGTTGTTGTTGATAATAGGGTGGAACTTGGGATTGTAGATCTGGGTATGTGGGTTGATTCCTAGGCTGCCATGGCCTCCTAGGTGCATAAGAAGACTCCCCAGGATCTCCAATCCTGTAGATGGCTAATAAACTAGGAAAGGATGGACATTTCTCAATTGAATGGTCTTTTGTACAGAAGCCACAAACTGAAATGTTATCTAATGGGCATTCCCTTGAGGAATGCTTCCTCTTGCACCTTCGGCAATATATGCTCATTGCTGCATTTTCCTCCTCCTGTTTCTTTTTTATTTTAAGGGTGTCTAACTGGGAACCTATTGTGCTTAGGACATCTGTCTTAAAGTTTTCTAAAAGGTTCCCTATCTCTGCTCTTGTGATGCCACCTAAACTAACTGGTTTTAATCTTCTATTATAAGGGTCCTGAATATTCTTTCCTATTTTGGCTTTACTCCTTGAGTATTTTTTACACATTTCACATATTTCATCAAATGGTTTATGATAAATATCACCTAATGCCATCAGGTTAAGCATCTCTAGATACTCTTATGAAATTCCCTTAAGGAAAAGAGCCCTAATTGTATCCTCTGGGAGGTCATGGTATTTTGACTTCTGGGAGATATAACCAAATCTTTCCATATAGTATTCAAGGGTCTCGTCTTCTAACTGTTGGACTTTAAAGATGTCATTACGAGACTCTTTGGTCTTGCAGTAGTTCTGGTACTTCTTAAGAAAGATGTCTTTCATGGATTCCCAAGACCTAATATTGGATTCTCCCAACCCCATGAACCATCTTAGTGTAGAGTCTTTGAGGGTGGCAGGAAAGAGTTTTAATTTCTGGGCATCTTGCACATAGTTGTAGCTCTTGCACAAGATGTAAAATTCAAATAGGAAGGTGTCTGGATCTTCACTGTTTTTACCATAAAAGGTACATAGTGCTAAGAGAGGAATATTCTTCATGTTGACATTTGGAGTGGTGTCTAAAATTGGAAACCCAAAGGTAGTTTCGGTTTGGTTTCCAGTTTCTTCTTCCTCCCTATGTCTTACATTGTTATGGTCCTCCTGATCACCCATATTGGCTTGGTTTCCAAAAATAGAGTACCTAAGTGGTTTTATCTTTGAAGAGAACAAGGTTTCCCTTTGATGAAAAGGTCTTCCTACTAATTGGATGTCTGGGACTCTACTCGAGACGATTGAGATTATTGGTGCCAAAGTTTCTATGTTAATCTGAGAGATAATCACATTGGCTGAACTACCAAACAAAAGATTCACCTGTTCAGGGTCTATGATATCTTCAAAATTAGGATTCCCTGGTGGTGGTGTAAAAGCAAAGGTTGTATTGTTTGGTTCTGTGGAAGGCTCAAGTGGTCTTGCCTCCTATCCTAATATGATTGATGCTTCAATTTCTTGTTCTATAGTGCTCCCTGTATTAGTCTCTTCAGAGACTATTTTATCTCTTTGAGTTGAGCTAGCTCCTATTTTTTGGTATCGTTCTGTGGATTTTATAAGCGGAACGTTCCTTCCCCCAAAAAGATCGGAAGGAGCATTGGTTGAAAGGTCTGATTTAGATTTAATGTATCTACCTTGTGGGTCTCTAGGTCTAGTCATTAAAGAAAACAAAAACAAAAAGGAAAAACTACCATTGGGTTTGGGGGAGCCTGCAATAGCAGATGCACAGGTTCTTACCTCTCGTCTCAAAGTTCCCCCACCACCAATCTAATGCTAGTCTAGGAATGATATATTTCCTAACTACTTCTTACCTTAAGACAACTCCCCGACAACGGCGCCAAAATGTTAGGTGATTTATATGTACTAAAAAAGACACTAAACTACCCTCAATTAAATTGTCAACCTGGGGTAAGTAAACTTAGAGTTGTAGAAAAATATATGCCAAAGGTAAAAGGTTGGTAGGATTATAATCTAACTAATGAAAGCAGCTATCTAAGGCTAATCTACTCAAGTAAACCTATCTAATGAGCAAACCCTACTAAGAAAATTGAAACTATTTAACCTAAGTATGTTTGGGCCAAGGATTGATGGATGATTCTAAGAAAAGCAAGTGAAAACCCTACTTTAAAGCAACTAGTTCATGTCAATAAGCAAAATCAACTACCTAAGCATATCAATAAGAAAATGACAAAAGAAAACTATCTTAACTTGCCAACCTACATTCAATGAGCAACTACCATATGAAAGCATAGAAATGAACACGTAAGCAAAGACACCTATCTAACCTATAAAGCAAATAGACAAGTAAGAAAAGACACCTAACTAACCTACTAAATCAAAAGACAAGTAAGCAAAGACAACTATCTATCCTACTAAAGCAAATAGACAAGTAAGCAAAGACTTCTCATTGAACAACTAGCTAGCCTAAGAGGCAAGTGGACTAAATGCTTGATGCAAAACTATTTCTAATGCATGAGATGAAATTCATTTTATTGAAAGCAAGAAGGACTACCAACTAAATGCCTAATTTATGACAAACAAAACTGCTCTTAAATCTATTGAAGCAAAAGACTAACTACCCTACATTGATGATACAACTATATTCTAACCTATGAAAGCAAGAAACTATCTTTAATCTATGAAACACTCAAATATAATGCTGGTGGTTGTGTGAATGCCTTCGGTGGTGATGGATGATATCTTGATGGCATTTGACAACAAAGTACAATTCGAGTGGTATAAACTCAATATTAATCTCAATGGCAAAATGGAAGGTATGTATTAAACAATCCAACGAGAATTTAGCCATGACAAAGATAACGTTAAATACCCTGCATATTCATGTATAAACCATTAACATCATAATGAGATCATCATTCTACTTCTAGGTTACATAATCAAAATTCATACCTAACTCAATCATTTAACTAAGAAATATAGTTGCAATTCAATTCTAGAAAAGGAAATTACATAAATGAAACTATGATATGTCTATACTAATAATTCAAACTACAATTAAACAATGCTTTAAACACAGAGACTAAAACATGATATAAAAAGTAAATGAGAAATCTACATTAACCAATAACTAATTTAGACGAGATCTATATAAAATAAGATAAGCAAGCTATGATTAAAACTAGAACTTATTCTATTCATCCATCAAAATCCCTGTCAAAGGAAACCCAAATAAAACTCTATTTTATTCTAAAAACTTTGTTTTCAACTTGATTATAAAACCATAAATCAAAGCATAATTTAACATCTAAATGCACATGAGGTTAATATATAGAGACTTGCAAGTCTTTTCCTAATCTACAAAACTAATTCATGCTAACATAACCCATCATACAAACCTACAAAAGAGCAATAAAACAATTAAATCACAACAAGCTAATTAACACAATAAAACATGCATGTACAAAAAATAAAAGAACAATTTAAATTATGAAATACAGAAACAACACATTGATCGTCACCAGACTGCTGGTTAGCCCCCCAGCAAGTCGCGGCTACTTCCTACAAGCATACCACAAACTTCAACAAGCCGAATTCACCATGAAAGCTTGAAAACACACTTCTGGCACAATTCTGGCAATGTAAAACTCAAAACGGAGAAAAATCATTTTTCTGACAATTCTAATGCTTATGCTACTTGGTTCTTCTACTTAAAAATCATCTGATCAACTCAATGGTATTTATAACATTTAAATACCAAGTGGTCGAACACAGGAGGGTCGAACCACTTCTAATTTCGGCAAAATACAATAAATGATGCCATAACTGACAAAACAGAGCAAGCCAATAATCACCTTCTTTGGACAACTAAAATTGAGTTGTCTTGAGATTAGTAGCTGGAGGGGGCGATCATGAAGAAAACCCATGTGCCTGATTTGTCCATCACTAGCCGCCAATGCTATAACCGCCAACTCACCTTGTGTTTTCGTGCAATGTTCTGGAACGAGTGTTAGATCAAGTACCGAAAAGAGTGCTGGAACGAGTGTCGGATCTGGAAATATGCTACGTTTTTCCATGTAACAACAAAAAAACACAAATTAACTCTTGGAAATCATAAAACATGATGAATTAAACTTGATTTAATCATTAAACATGAATTACACATACCTTATGGTGATCATACCGATTTACCATAAAATTCTTCAAAAAGATCCTTCAAAATGTGCAAAACATATATGTACATGCGGCAAAAATGTATAACAACCGTCATAAAAATGATCATATCTCGGGGCCAACACTCCTCCACCAAGAAGATTCAGATTTCAGAATCAACAACAGATATACAGGCCTCAAGAAGAAGAAGGATTCATAAGATCACCACCTTTCAAAAGATCTTCAACTACCAGGTATCAAAATATATTTTTTGGTTTATGTTATGCATGTAATAATTTTGGACATAAAGTTGTAAATTGTAGAGCTAACAACAGGAACAATAACTACTTTGAGAGCCATACACAAAGGGGTTATTGAAGAAGACCTAGTGAAACACAAAGAAGAAGTTACAATAAGTTTGAATCTTTGAGCACTGAAGTGGAATGTTACAAATGTAACAATTTTGGACACATGGCCAAAAATTGCAGAATTACAGTCCCTCCTAAAGAACCTCAATAGAGTCACAAACAAGAACCTCAAAAAATGACATGGATAAGAAAGCAAGATCAATATAACAATAAAGAATGCACAGTCTTTCTACAAGCTAATTAGAAGAAACGTGGTTGGTATGTTGATAGTAGATGTTCAAAACACATGACAGTTGATAGAGATAAGTTTCTTACATTACGAGAGGAAAGAGATGGATCAGTCTCCTTCGGAAATGATGATTCAGCCAAAATCATTGGAAAGGCACAGTCTGAATTGGGAACAAGAATGAAAAGGCAGAAAATGTTCTACTAGTAGAAGATATGAAACCTAATATTTTAAGTGTGAGTCAAATGTGTGACCAAGGTCATAAAGTTACTTTCGATTCACAAAAGTGTGAGATAAGAAAAGAAGGTTAAGGGAAATTGGTCGCTATAGCTACAAGAGTTTCAAGCAACATATATGTGTTAAGCGAAATTGGAAACGAAAAGTGTTGTCTAGGAAAGGAAGATGAAAGTTGGCTATGGAATAGAAGAATGGGTCACATGCATTTTGATAACCTTGTCAAAGTTAGCAAAAGAGAAGCAGTTAGAGAAATGCCCCAGATCACAAAACCAACCAACACTTTATGCAAGCATTGCCAACAAGGAAAGCATACAAATACCAGGTTCAAATCAAAAGAATATTCAACAACAAAACCACTAGAAATTGTGCATACTGATCTAGTTGGACCAACTACAAAAAAAGGCTTAAAAGGTGAGAGATACGTTATGTTATTAGTTGATGATTATACAAGAATAACTGCAATTTGCTTTCTCAAGAATAAGTCAAAAGATTTTGTAAATTTCAAGATCTATAAGGAAATGGTTGAAAATGAGATGGATTCAAGAATCAAATGCTTAAGATCGGATAATGGAGGAGAATTCACCTCAACGGAATTTATGGACTACTACAACAATCATGGAATAAAAAGACAATTCTTCGTCGCTAAGACACCTCAACAGAATGGAGTTGTTGAAAGAAAGAATAGGACAATACAAGAAATGGCTCGAACAATGATAATGGATTCAAAGTTGACAGATATTTTTTGGACACAAGTAGTGCATACAACAGTTCACATTCAAAACAAAGTAATGCTCAGAAACAACACTGATAAAACTCCCTACGAGCTATGGAAAGGAAGACCAACAAATGTGAAGCACTTCAGAGTTTTTGGAAGCAAATGCTACATCAAAAGAGAAGATGACAGAATGGGAAAGTTTGAATCTCGTGTGGAAAAAGGAATACTTGTTGGTTTCTCAAGTACAAGGAAAGCATACAAGTGGTACAATCTAAGATTAAACAAAGTTGTGGAAAGCATCAACGTAAAAATTGATGAAACAAGCAGACCAGAATCAAAGGAAGAAGAAAACAAATCAATGGAACAACTTTTCGAAGAAGAAGATGAAAAATAAGTAGAAGAGGAAGATGAAGATGAAGAGAATCCGACAGAATCAGAAGATCAAGTTCAACAAGTATCTCCAAAGACACCTAACAAATGAGTAAAAAAGAATAATCCTTCAGATCAGATTATTGGAAACAAAGATGCAGGAGTTGAGGCTAGAAGAAAACTCCGTTCACTAGAACAAACACACCTAGCACTCTTATCTACAATTGAACCAAACTGTTTTGAAGAAGCCATCAAGGGTGAATTTTGGAATAAGGACATGGATGAAGAATTTGATCAAACAGAGAAAAATGACACTTGGGAATTGGTTCCAAGACCAAAGAATAAGAATGTGATCGACACAAAATGGGTTTTCAAGAATAAATTGAATGAAGATGGACAGGTTACAAGGAACAAAGATAGATTCGTATGTAAAGGATATGCACAAATTGAAGGAATCGACTTTGAAGAGACATTTTCCCTAGTTGCCAGAATGGAAGCAATCTGTTTTCTTTTAGCCTATGCATGCTCCAAAAATGTTAAAGTATATCAGATGGACATAAAATCATCTTTTCTAAATGGGGAACTTGAAGAAGAAGTCT
Organism: Picea engelmannii; assembly: GCA_009831015.1. Taxonomy (NCBI): domain Eukaryota; kingdom Viridiplantae; phylum Streptophyta; class Pinopsida; order Pinales; family Pinaceae; genus Picea; species Picea engelmannii. The sequence continues at coordinate 543,988 of ML779401.1, forward strand.
ACATTGAACAACCAGAAGGATTTCAGTTGTTGGAGAACATAGACTATGTGTGTAAATTAAAGAAGGCCTTGTATGGTCTAAAACAGGCTCCTAGAGCATGGTACTCTAGACTAGATAAGTATCTGCAGTAGGTAGGGTTCAGAAAAGGAAGTGCAGACAACAACCTCTACATCAAGGGAAGTCAAGGTAATATTTTATTAATTGAAGTTTATGTTGATGATATTATTTTTGGTAGTGATGATGATAGGTTAAGCTAGAAATTTGCAAAAGACATGCAGAATGAATTTGAAATTTAGTTGCTTGGAGAACTATCCTTCTTTCTGGGACTTTAGATACATCAAAGAAATCAAGGAAATTTTATTTCTCAAACCAAGTATATCAGAGAAATGCTAAAGAGGTTAGGAAAGGAAGATTGCAAACCAGTTATCACTCCCATGCAAACCAGTTGTAAGTTGAGCAAAGATGATGATTCGAAGTCTACAGATCAGAGGAAATATAGGTCAATGATTGGCAGCCTACTATATGTGACAACATCCATACCATATGTAATGCAGGAAGTTGGACAGGTGGCATGATTTCAAGCAGCACTAAAGGAATCACATGTATTAGCAGTAAAGAGGATATTCAGATATCTCAAAGGAACCAAAGAGTTTCGATTATGGTATCCAAAAGGAAAAGATCTATCACTTATTGCCTACATAGATGCAAATTGGGTAGGTTGTATTGATGACCGATGAAGCACCAGTGGAGCAACGTTCTACTTAGGTGAGTGTTTGGTATCATGGCTAAGCAAGAAACAATAATCAGTATCTCTATCTACAGTCGAGGCAAAGTATATTGCAACAACAACATGTTGTACACAGGTTCTTTGGATGAAACAAACTTTGATAGATATACAGGTTGAGTATGATGAGCCCATTCCAATATATTGTGATAATACAAGTTCCATCAGTATCTCAAAAAACCTGGTGATGCACTCCAAGACGAAGCACATTCCAATCAAGTATCACTTTCTACAGGAACAGGTTGCAGAAAATAACATTAGAGTTGAGTATGTGGGCACAAAAGAACAAGTGGCAGACATCTTTACAAAACCACTTCCACGAGAAGCCTTTGAATATTTTTTCCAAAGACTTGGAGTTATTTCTACTCCAAAATGAATTCTTTTTGAATGCTTATCTTATATGTCTTAGATGTACACGAGGACGGACCATAAGAGGACAGTTCAGTCAGGGGGAGAAGCCATGGATGGAAAGATACCTTTGCCATTGATGACAAAGGGGGAGAGATTTATCATATGCAGAGGACAGAGGCATGGTTCCAGGGGGAGCATGATTGATATGATTTCAATATGGCATCATAGTGTTGCCATCACTGCCAAAGGGGGAGATTGTTGATTAAGGTTGGTTGTCATTGATGTCAACCCTTGAAGAAAGACTTGTAGCACAAAGGTTTGGGTAATGGACCCAAAATTGTTTGATGTAAATATGACTCATTATTGTTTTTTCATGGTTGATAATAAGTAAATATGGATGAACTCCAAAGTGGTCCCCTTATGGTGAAATCCCTCATGGGAAAACACTTTGCAGAGTAAGAGAACCCTTGATTAATTATGGAATAATGAGATGAACGATAGTGAATTTGTTAGGGAAACTATCATAGATGGATATTTCTTGTCATTCCATTTCTGGTGGTATGTATAACTTCACATAACTCCTCACGGTTAGAGAGTTATGACCATGTGAAGTTGGAGAACCCAGGTTTGGGCAATGGACTCAAGTTTGTTTGATGGATAATGGTATTTTTTTTTCTATATTTGAAGGTAATACTATTCTATATGGATAGTACATTTCATTCCATTTATGGTGGTATGTAGAATGTCACATAACTCCTCACGGTTTGAGAGTTATGGCCTTACAAAGTTGGAGGACCCTCTATGTCATCTAGAAGCCCCAAAAGGTCAAAGTAGTCAAAGTGGTTTAAGAGATTTTAGAAGGTAAATAATAAAGTGAAGTGATGAGTGTATTATAATTCAAAGTGAATACAAAACAAATTATTTCAATAATAAATTTAATGGAGAAATTAGAAGTGGGTTAACCCTAAAATAAGGAAAGTGGGCCAAGTGACCTAGAAGATGTTTTTAAGGAAGCTACTTGGAGAGTATAAATAAGAGGAAAGACTCTCTCATTTTAATGACACTTGAGCATATTGAATATCTATAGGTGTTTGAGGTAACCAAAGATATCTAAGCCGAATTTCTCAGGGAAGGTGAAGAAAAGAAAGCGGAAATGCAAGGAAGGATAAATTCTTTTGATGGTGTTTTCTAAGGTATGTTATTTACAGGTCATCTCACCATTTTCGCTATAACTTTTTTTATATAATGATTCAGACTGTGAAATTTCTATTCCATTTAGAAAACATACCCAAGTATATGTGGTAAATAATTTAGCTTGTGGGTCGTTGTATTTTGGGAGTTACACTCCGTGGAAAATAGGCTTTGTGGCTAGTCCTGAAACTAGTCAAAACCAAGTGTTTTGGGTAAAAACGTCATAACTTCTTCATAACAGATCCAAATTTAGTGAGACCAAATTGGTTGGTTATTTTACAGTATTTATTATGTTTTGTAATAGTTTCAAATCAATTAAACGAATATTTCGTGCGGGGCGCTCTATACAATGTCACTCTCTAGAATAATACAAAATTCAGCAAGGTATGTCATTTTTTCTATAACTCATTTTTTGAGAGGTTCCAAGTAGAGACACCTGGAGGAATTGCATAAAACACACTGAAGAAAATTATGTATCATTTTCAAATATTTATACATTATAGGTTCAAAGTTATGATTACTTCAAGTTAGGGTTGTTGACTAATCCAAAACTAGGCATGTGAGACTAAAGAAAAGTTGGATGAAAATGCTAGTCTCTTGTTGTTAAAGTTAAGGAAGGTTTGCAAGAATGTGATAATATACACCAAGTCTATTACAGAGCTACAAATCATATTTTTATGATGAAATTGATGAGGGATTTTGGTTGAGGTACATGTTGAGTACATGGTTGAGACAACTAGTTGATGAGTTGGCACATACATGAGGTTTATAGTTGATGATGTTGGTATATATTGATGAGTCATAGTTGATGATTACTTGACACATGATTGGTACATACTTGGTACATGGTTGGATGCACTTGTTTATGGTACAGGTTGATTACAAGTTATTTGGTACAGGTTGGTGCATGGTTGATGCACTTGTTTATGGTACAGGTTGATTACAGGTTGTGGTACAGGGTGATGCATGGTTTATATTTATTGGTATAGGTTTACAAGGGTATATCTCACAGTGATAGTGTGACAATGGTTCCATCATTCTACTTCTACTTTAGGGTGGCAGGACGGGGCGAGGACATGTGGTTGTAGTTGGAGAACAAAGGGGGTTGTAGCCTCCTTCTGGTTGCAGCCAGAGAATTGGGGATTTGGAGCTTCCCTCAAGTTGTAGCTTGAGAAAATAGGGGGTTGGAGCCTTATTCCAGTTGGATCTAGAAAACAAAGGAAGTTGGTGCTTCCAATGAATGTAATTCTTCAAGACATATAAGAAAAAACATTCTGTGGTTTTCTCCCGATTTGGGTTTCCACGTAAAACACTGGTGTACTGTGTATGTGTATGATTGTTTATTTCTTAATACTCATTATTGGATAATAATTCTACATTGATATAACATTTGAAGAAAAAATATTATAATTACACTATTACTGATTCACCCCCCCTCTCAGTAATCGAACAATTGGTATCAGAGCAGGTTCCTTTAGAAATCAGTTTAACCACTGAAAGGTAGACCATGGAGAGTACCAACTCGTATAAAAATGGAATACCACAGTTTGATGGACATAAGTATGTTTTTTGGAGCATAAGGATGAAGACATATATACAGGCACAGGTATTTCAAGTTTGGCAATCAATTATAGATGGATACACAACACCAACAGTTCTACCAACAAACGACAAAGCAATGAAACTCAGTGAGAATAATTCCAAAGCCAAAAATTCACTTTTGAGTGGTCTCAATGATACAATATTCACCAAAGTTGCACATTGTAAATCTACTAAAGATATTTGGGACAAGCTTCGAAATATTTATGAAGGAGATTCAAAAGTCAAAGCAACAAAGCTTCAAACTTACAGAGGTCAGTTCGAACAACTAAAAATGAAGGAAGATGAATATATTGCAGCCTACTTCTTACGAGTCGATGAAACAATGAATTCAATCATAGAATTGGGAGAAGAAATCGAAGAATCTGTAATTGTTCAAAAGGTACTAATATCTCTTCCTATGAGATTCAACCCTAAGATATCAGTACTAAAAGAAAGATCGTATCTAAAATCAATAAGCATGGATGAACTGCATGGAATATTCACAGCATATGAGATGAGAACTGAACAGGAAAATCTAGATGTAAAAGAAGAATCCTTCAAGGCATCCAAAAGATCAAAGAAAAAGAAAAATGAACAAGATGAATATAGCAGCAGCAGTGACGTCTCAGAAGATGATGAAGAAATGGCCAACTTTTTCAAAAGACTGAACAAGGGAACCAACGGTAGGTATAGAGGTAAGCTTCCTTTAATTTGTTTTAATTGTGATGGTATTGGTCATTTTGCTAACAAATGTCCTCATAAGAAAAAGATAAATGATGAAGGTTACTCAAAAGGAAGACAAACATATAAAGGTAAAATAACTACAAAGAAAGTTTTCAAGAAAAGATTTTGCACCAAAGAAGACATCTCATCATCAGATGAAGATGAAGTCAGTGACAGTGAAACAGGGAGAGTTATATTCATGGAAGTAGAAGACTCTAATAAAGAAGACTTTGAAGAAGAATATGAAGAAGCATATGAATAAGAAATTGAAGAGGAAGAAGTTGACTTCTGAGAAGAATTAATGAGTGCCATAGAATTTATCAGAAGAGAAAAGAAGAAAAACAAGAAACTACAAGCAAAACTAGATAAGAAAAAAAAAACTCAAGAAATAGAACAAATGATCACAAAATTGAAGGTTCAAATAGAAGAAGATAAAAGAATTGAAGAATAACTCAAAGAACAACTAGAAGGAAAGGACAAGATCATTGGAAACCTAGAAGCAGAGATTGTCACACTAAGAAAGGATATTCAAAAGAAAAATGTGCAGAATAGCTCAAAAGTTTTGGATGACATTATCAGCAGTCAAAAATCTCATCTTGACAAGTCTGAACTTAGATACAATCAGACAGAAAAGGGATCAAGCTCCAAAACAACAGCGCAAGAAACAAAACCAAAAATCTATGCAGAAACAATCAAAGGGGATAAAAAGATATACAAGGAAGATTACAGGGACACTCCTCCACCGAGAAGATTCAGATTTCAAAATCAACAACAGATAGACATGCCTCAAGAAGAAGAAGGATTCATAAGATCACCTCCTTTCAAAAGATCTTCAACTACCAGGTATCAAACTATATTTTTTGGTTTATGTTACGCATGTAATAATTTTGGGCATAAAATTGTAAATTGCAGAGCTAACAATAGGAACAATAACTACTTTGAGAGCCATACACAAAGGGGTTATTCAAGAAGACCTAGTGAAACACAGAGAGGAAGTTACAATAGGTTTGAATATTTGAGCACTAAAGTGGAATGTTACAAATGTAATAATTTTGGACACATGGCCAAAAATTGCAGAATGACAGTCCCTCCTAAAGAACCTCAACAGAGTCACAAACAAGAACCTCAGAAAATGACATGGATAAGAAAGCAAGATCGGTATAGAAATGAAGAATGCAGAGTCGCTCTACAAGATAAACAGAAGAAACATGGTTGGTATGTTGACAGTGGATGTTCAAAACACATGACAGGTGATAGAGACAAGTTTCTTATATTAATAAAGGAAACATATGGATCAGTCTCCTTCGGAAATGATGATTAAGCCAAAATCATTGGAAAAGACACAGTTTGAATTGGGCACAAGAATGAAAAGGCAGAAAATGTTCTACTAGTAGAAGATATGAAACACAATATTTTAAGTGTGATTCAAATGTGTGACCAAGGTCATAAAGTTACTTTTGATTCACAAAAGTGTGAGATAAGAAAAGAAGGTTCAGGGAAATTAGTCGCTACAGCTACAAGAAATTCAAGCAACATATATGTGTTAAGCGAAATTGGAAATAAAAAGTGTTGTCTAGGAAAGGAAGATGAAATTTGGATATGGCACAAAAGAATGGGTCACATGCGTCTTGATAACCTTGTCAAAGTCAGCAAAAGAGAAGTAGACAGAGAAATGCCCCAAATCACGAAACCAACCAACACTTTATGCAAGAATTGCCAACAAGGAAAGAAAACAAAGACCAGATTCAAATCAAAGGAATTTTCAACAACAAAACCACTGGAAATTGTGCAACTGATCTAGTTGGACCAACTAAAACAAAAGGCTTATAAGGTGAGAGATACTTTATGTTATTAGTTGATGATTATACAAGAATGACTGTAGTTTTCTTTCTCAAGAACAAGTCAGAAGCTTTTGTAAATTTCAAGATATACAAGGAAATGGTTGAAAATGAGATGGATTCAAGAATCAAATGCTTAAGATCAGATAATGGAGGAGAATTCACCTGAAAGGAATTTATGGACTACTGCAGCAATCATAGAATAAAAAGGAAATTCTTCGTCGCTAGGACACCTCAACAGAATGGAGTTGTTGAAAGAAAGAACAGGACAGTACAAGAAATGGCTCAAACAATGATAATGGATTCAAAGTTGACAGATATGTTTTGGACACAGACAATGCATACAACAATTCACATTCAAAACAGATTAATACTCAGAAACAACACTAATAAAACTCCCTACGAGCTATGGAAAGGAAGACCAGCAAATGTGAAACACTTTAGAGTTTTTGGAAGCAAATGCTACATCAAAAGAGAAGATGACAGAATGGGAAAGTTTGACTCTCGTGTGTGTTACACATCAAAATTACTCACTTCGATAGTGTCGCAAGTGTCGTCATTACAAGTGTCGCAAGTGTCGCATTTTGCTCACAAGTGTCGCAAGTGTCAAGGAAAGCATACTACCATGATGCCTATGTCATGCCTATAACGACATGAGAAGGACACTTGACACACATCAAACACTTGATTTGGAAGAGGAGAAATCAACTGAAAGAACCCAAAAAACTGAGTTTTTGGAGGAAAGTGCTCCCCTATACCTCTCTCAGGAGTGTTGGCGCCCCTTTATAAGCTATCAGGGAGCATTATAACACTCATATTCCCTTTTGTAGGAGCGCTCCTATTCTCAAGAGTGTTGGCGCTCCCTGAAAGCCTACTTGGGAGCACTATAACACTCTGATGGCCCTTTTGAGGGAGCGATGCCTATTCTGGGCAGCAGTTGGTTTGTTGAGATGAATGGGGGAAAGATCTTTTCAATCTTGGAAGGCAATTGGATTCGAACCCCTAGTCTAGCCATGATCTTAGGGAATATCCCTAACTCAAGGAGGAAAATCCTCAACTCACTCCAAAGATATCTCAAGTTGTTGAGCCTCTCCAAGGCTATATAAGCAAGCTTTCTCATGGTGAAAGGGGACCTAGATGGAGAATCATACCAAACTTATGATGTCATAAGTGATATTTGGAGAAGGATGAGAAGCATGAAACCTATGATCTCATAGGAAACACACAGTGAAGTGGAGGCTAATCAGCGAAGCTATCGTCATTCTGATCATGGAGCTTTTGAGCAAGGGTTAGACAAGGAGAACTTGACAAAACTACTGCATTCCATCTACGACTGTAAGTAATGTTTCATTCTCATTAATATAATTCGCTTGGCCTGTTTATTTCTAATTTGTGTTTGACATTACATGAATTTGTCTCTAAGTAGATAGGTCCACTTCGAACTAATCTCGATAGAATAGGAAGTGGTTGTACTTTGTTTGTCTACAGGGATTATCGAGGAGCTCAAGATTGGAGTTCAACTCGGAGCGTGCAGGGACAAACACCGGTAAAAGGTACGTCTTTCCTCCTTCCTCTTCATGCATTAGTTTGTGTAGGCCTAAAAGGAAGTCAATGACCATGATAAGCACTTTATGTCTTAGAGTTAAGAGTCTAGCTCTTTGAGGAGATCTACCTGTCCGCAAGAAGATTTTCCTTCAATAGTGTGGACAAAGGAATACTTGTTGGTTACTCAAGTACAAGGAAAGCATACAAGTGTTACAATCTAAGATTAAAAAAGTTGTGAAAAGCATCAATGTAACAATTGATGAAACAGGCAGACCAGAATCAAAGGAAGAAGAAAACAAATCAATGGAACAACTTTTCGAAGAAGAAGATGAAAAATAAGTAGAAGAGGAAGATGAAGATGAAGACAATCCAACATAAGTAGAAGAGTAAGTTCAACAAGTATCTCCAAAAACACCTAGCAAATGAGTACAGAAGAATCATCCTTCAGATCAGATTATTGGAAACAAAGATGCAGGAGTTGAGACTAGAAGAAAAATTCGTTCACCAGAACAAACACACCTAACACTCTTATCTACAATTGAACCAAACTGTTTTGAAGAAGCGAGCAAGGATGAATTTTGGAATAAGGCCATGGATGAAGAATTGGATCAAATAGAGAAAAATGACACTTGGGAATTGGTTCCAAGACCAAAGAATAAGAATGTGATCGACACAAAATGGGTTTTCAAGAATAAATTGAATGAATATGGAGAAGTTACAAGGAACAAATCTATATTGGTATGTAAAGGATATGCACGGATTGAAGGAATCGTCTTTGAAGAGACATTTTCCCTAGTTTCCATAATGGAAGCAATCTGCTTGCTTTTATCTTATGCATGCTCCAAAAATGTTAAAGTATATCAGATGGACGTAAAATCATCTTTTCTGAATGGGGAACTTGAAGAATAATTCTACATTAAACAACTAGAAGGATTTCAGTTGTCGGAGAACATAGACTATGTGTGTAAATTAAAGAAGGCCTTGTATGGTCTAAAACAGGCTCCTAGAGCATGGTACTCTAGACTGGATAAGTATCTGCAGCAGGAAGGGTTCAGAAAAGGAAGTGTAGACAACAACCTCTACATCAAGGTAAGTCAAGGTAATATTTTATTAATTAAAGTTTATGTTGATGATATTATTTTTGGTAGTGATGATGACAGGTTAAGGCAGAAATTTGCAAAAGACATGCATAATGAATTTGAAATTTCGTTGCTTGGAGAACTATCCTCCTTTCTGGGACTTCAGATACATTAAAGCAACCAAGGAATTTTTATTTCTCAAACAAAGTATATCCAAGAAATGCTAAAGAGGTTAGGAATGGAAGATTTCAAACCAGTTATCACTCCCATGCAAACCAGTTGTAAGTTGAACAAAGATGATGATTTGAAGTCTACAGATCATAGGCAATACAGGTCAATGATTGGAAACCTACTATATGTGACAACATCTAGACCAGATGTAATGCAAGCAGTTGGACAGGTGGCACGATTTCAAGCAGCACCAAAGGAATCACATGTATTATAAGTAAAGAGGATCTTCAAATATCTCAAAGGAACAGAAGAGTTTGGATTATGGTATCCAAAAGGAAAAGATATATCACTTATTGCCTACACAGATGCATGTTGGGTAGGTTGTATTGATGACCAATGAAGCATCAGTGGATCAACGTTCTACTTAGGTGAGTGTTTGGTATCATGGCTAAGTAAGAAACAATCATCAGTATCTCTATCTACAGTCGAGGTAGAGTATATTGCAACAACAACATGTTGTACATAGGTTCTTTGGATGAAACAAACTTTGAAAGATATACAGGTTGAGTATGATGAGACCATTCCAATATATTGTGATAATACAAGTGCCATCAGTATCTCAAAAAACTATGTGATGCAGTCCAAGACGAAGCACATTCCAATCAAGTATCACTTTCTATGGGAACAAGTTGCAGAAAAGAACATCAGAGTTGAGTATGTGGGCACAAAAGAACAAGTGGAAGACATTTTTACAAAACCACTTCCACGGGAAGCCTTTGAATATATTCTCCAAAGACTTGGAGTTATTTGTACTCCAAAATGAATGATTTTTGAATGCTTATCTTATATTTCTTAGATGTACACGAGGAAGCACCATAAGAGGACAGTTCAATCAGGGGGAGCAACCCCGGATGGAAAGATACATTTTCCATTGATGACAAAGGGGGAGAGATTTATCAGATGAAGAGGAAAGAGGCATGGTTCCAGGGGGAGCATGAGTGATATGATTTCAGTATTGCATCAAAGTGTTGCCATCAATGCCAAAGGGGGAGATTGTTGATTGAGGTTGGTTGTCATTAATGTCAACCCTTGAAGAAAGCCCCGTAGCACAAAGGTTTGGGTAATGGACCCAATATTGTTTGATGTAAATATGACTCATTATTGTTTTTTCATGGTTGATAAGAAGTAAATATGGATGAACTCCAAAGTGGTCCCCTTATGGTGAAATCCCTCACGAGAAGACGCTTTATAGAGTAAGAGAACCCGTGCTTAATTGCGAAATAATGAGATGAAGGACAAAGAATTTTTCATGGAAACTATCCTAGATGGATATTTCTTGTCATGCCATTTTCGATGGCATGTATAACGTCACATAAATCCTCACAGTTAGAGAGTTATGACCATGTGAAGTTGGACAACCCAGGTTTGGGTAATGGACCCAAGTTTATTTGATGCATAACAGTATGATTTTTGCTATATTTTAAGGTAATACTATTCTAGATGGATTTTACATGTCATTCCATTTCTGGTGGTATGTGGAATGTCACATAACTCCTCACGGTTTTAGAGTTATGGCCTTATGAAGTTGGAGGACCCTTTATGTCATCTAGAAGCCCCAAAATGTCAAAGTAGTCAAAGTGGTTTAAGAGATTTTAAAAGGTAAATAATAAAGTGAAGTGATGAGTGTATTATAATTCAAAGTGAATAAAAAATAAATTATTTCAATAATATATTTAATGGAGAAATTAGAAGTGGGTTAACCCTAAAATAAGGAAAGCGGGCCAAGTGACATAGAAGATGTTTTTAAGGAAGCTACTTGGAGAGTATAAATAAGAGGCAGGGCTCTCTCATTTTAATGAAACTTGAGCATATTTAATATATATAGGTTTTTGAGGTAACCAAGGATATCTAAGATGAATTTCTGAGGGAAGGTGAAGAAAAGAAGGTCGAAATGCAAGGAAGGATAAATTCTTTTGATGGTGTTTTCTAAGGTATGTTATTTACAGGTCATCTCACCATTTTCGCTATAACTTTTTTTCTATAATGATTCATATTGTGAAATTTCTATGCCATTGAGAAAACATACACTAGTATCTGTGGTATATAATTGAGCTTGTGGGTCATTGTATTTTGGGAGTTACACTCCGTGGAAAATAGGGTTTGTGGCTAGTCCTGAAACTAGTCAAAACCATGTGTTTCGGGTAAAAACGTTATAACGTTTTCATAATAGATCCAAATTTAGTGAGACAAAATGTGTTGGTTAGGGTACAGTCTTTAGTATGTTTTGTAACATTTTTAAATCAATTCAATGAATATTTTGGGCGGGGAATGCTCTACAAGGGCGCTCTCTATAATAATCCATAATTCAGCAAGGTATGTCATGTTTGCTATAACTCCTTTTCTGAGAGGTTCCAAGTAGTGACACCTGGAGGAATTGAATAAGAAAAATTGAAGAACATTGTGTATTAGTTTCAGATCTTTATACATTACAGGTTCAAAGTTATGATTACTTCAAGTTAGGGTTGTTGACTAATCCAAAACTAGGCATCTGAGACTGAAGAAAAGTTTGATGAAAATGCTAGTCTCTCGTTGTTAAAGTTAAGGAAGGTTTGCAGGAATGTCATCATATACACCAGGTCTATTATAGAGCTACAAATCAGATTTGGATGATGAAATTGATGAGGGATTTTGGTTGAGGTACATGTTGAGTACATGGTTGAGACAACTAGTTGATGAGTTGTCACATACATGAGGTGTATAGTTGATGATGTTGGTACATATTGATGAGTCATAGTTGATGAGTACTTGACACATGATTGGTACATACTTGGTACATGGTTGGATGCACTTGTTTATGGTACAGGTTGATTACAGGTTGTTTGGTACAGGTTGGTGCATGGTTGATGCACTTGTTTATGGTACATGTTGATTACAGGTTGATGCATGGTTCATATTTATTGGTACAAGTTTACAATGGTATATCTCATAGTGATAGTGTGATAGTGGTTCCATCATTCTACTTATAATTCAGGGTGGCAGGACGGGGAAAGGACTAGTGGTTGTAGTCGGAGAATAAAGGGGGTTGTAGCCTCCTTCTGGTTGTAGCCAGAGAATTGGGGAGTTGGAGCTTCCCTCAGGTTGTAGCCTGAGAAACTAAGGGGTTGGATCCTCCTTCCAGTTGCAGTTGGAAAAAAAAGGAGGTTGGTGCTTCCAATGAATGTAATTCTTCAAGAAATATAAGAAAAAACATTTCGTGGTTTTCTCTCGATTTGGGTTTCCACATAAAACATTGGTGTACTATGTATGTGTGTGATTGTTTATTTCTTACTGCTCATTATTGGATAATAATTCTACATTGATATAATAGTTGAAGAAAAAGGATTATAATTATGCTATTACTGATTCACCCCCCCTCTCTGTAATCCAACAAGGATAAGAAATTATTGAAGAAAAAATGGACATTTGAACATGCACGAAATTTTGCATACCTCTCTCACCATGATTGTTGGCACAGGGGCAGACCCAGGGCTCAACGCTCAAGAGCACACCAAAAAAACCCTAACTATCGGCACTTTCGACAACACCTATGAAGCATATGAAGTCCCACCCAAGGTAGAGGCAAGGGCGGTTGCAGGACTCAGGTGTCTACAACCTTAGGTGGGATACAAATATGTGGTTATGTTTCTTACAGTGCACTTAGCATCAGTTATTCCTTAACATACATTCATTAATATACTTCGCAGAAGTCACAGAGCATCGCAGTGAATAATTATACTAAGAATGATTCAGTACTTATCTACATAAATATATGTTATATTCAACTGATCAAGCACTAAGCATCTCATATATCAGATCTAATGTTCATTCATTCATCAACAACACAGAGCACAACTAGATCTACTTAATCACATCAAGCACTTAGCCAAGAAACAGATAAATACATAAGAGTGAAGCACAAACCATTATACACACAGCTACTGTGGTTCACCCCCACCCTAGGGCTATGTCCACAAAGTCTTCTTTATATTATCTTGGTCAATAAGTTACAACACAGAGCTTCAATGACCCTTACTTCGCATAGGACAGAAGGTTTGCACAGCTCGCTAAATCCCTCTTCCTTGCATAAGAAACAACCTCCTCTTATTTCTTACATTGCCTATCTATTTATAGATTACAAAATGGGCCTAAACATGGGTAGACCCATGGGCCGACATCCCTTTCCCGTTACATCAACCCAAAACCCTAAAATGGACCTAAAAATAGTGTTGGTTGTGGAGCCTGATTATCTTCCTGTTTCAGAGGTCCTTGCTTTCAGCCGTGTTGATACCCCATGAAGTATTTACACCCCAGAAGTATGTACACTCTTCCACGCGAGGGAGTGCAGAGGGGGGGTAGCCCCTTTGTGGGGTCCGGGGGGGCTATCCCCCCGGCTGGGGGCAAGCAGGCCCCCAGTGGGGGTTCGGGGGCGAAGTCCCCGAAGCAAAAATTGCCTTGTAAAATTATATTGTAATTTCATTGTAAATATGGACCGTTCATTATAAGGTTGCAGATCTAATGGTAGAGATTATGTTAGGGTTTTTTTTCCCTAGAATGCAACCCTCTTTTATGAGGGAAATGTATCGTGCCTATGGTGGATGGTGAATATTGTATTCTGAGAGAGGAGACTGTGAGAGAAAGAAGAGGAAGTTACAACGGGTTTTGCTGTAGGTTGTATCCCTTCATTTGCTGGATAATAATAAAGGAAGGACCTGGCAATTTATCTGGTGAATGTAGCCCACACTGGGTGAACCACATAAATCTGTGTCTCTCTTGTATTGTGTCTTCTGTGTTTTTTTTCTGCATTTGTTTTATTTTATTGCTCCGCGGTCCTATTTTTCTAACAACTGGTATCAGAGCGTAAGGTAACTCGTAGGAAAAGACAGTTCCTAGTTCGAGTGGGAGCAATGTCAGAAGATGGAAAGTTTAGGGTCGAGAAATTTAATGGCAAAAACTACCAGTTATGGAAGATGCAGATGGAAGACTATTTATATCATAAGGATCTATTCCTACCATTGAGCGGAGTAGCAAAGAAGCCGGCGGCCATGAAGGACGAAGAATGGGAGATTCTTGATAGAAAGTCTCTAGGAATGATACGGCTGAGCCTGGCAGCGTCGGTGGCTTTCAATATTTCGAAAGAAAATACAACCAAGGGTTTGATGGACGCGTTGGCCAAATTGTATGAAAAACCCTCGGCGTCGAATAAGGTATTTCTAATGAAGAGATTATTTAATATGAAGATGTCAGAAGGTGGGTCTATTGCAGATCATTTAAATAAATTTAATACGGTTACTAATCAACTAAGTTCTATAAAAGTGGACTTTGATGATGAGGTTAGGGCTCTTCTAATCTTGTGCTCATTGCCGGAAAGATGGAATGGCTTGGTCATGGCTGTAAGTAACTCTGTCTCTGGTTCAAATGCTTTAAAATTTGATGATGTTGTTGGTGTTATCCTTAGTGAGGAAATGCGACGGAAAAGCACAGGTGAGACATCAGGAAATGCGTTGAACGTGGAGAACAGGGGAAGACAAAAGGATAGAGGAAAGGGCTCAGGAAACCACAGAAATTCTAAGAAGGGCAGATCCAAATCTAGACTTGGAAAGATAGAGTGCTGGAATTGTGGGAAGAAAGGACATCTGAAGAAAGACTACAGAGCTCCAAAGAAACAAAGAGATGGACATCAAGAGAGAAATCAGGAAGCAAATGTAACAGGTGATGTGTTACAAGATGCTTTGATTCTTTCTGTAGATAATATTTCTGAGTCTTGGGTAGTAGATTCAAGAGCTTCATTTCATGCCACACCCCATAGG
>ML779401.1:561287-590222 GCA_009831015.1 Picea engelmannii
AGAACTCAGCCTTCCATTCGAAGACTAAGCATATACAGTTGAGGTACCACTTCATACGATCTGCCTTGGAAGATGGACAATTGAAGCTGGAAAAGATACACACTAGCCAGAATCCTGCAGACATGTTAACAAAGGGAGTAACTGAGTTCCTACTCAGTTTCAGTTGGTCTTCAAGAATGAAGATGAAAATGAGAAATTTTCCAGGTCCAAGAACGTTCAGAGTCCAACATATACAATAGCGGTGGAGTTGTTGAGATCAGTCTCCAAGTGGGAGATTGTTGGTTGTGGAGCCTGATTATCTTCCTGATTCAGAGGTCCTTGCTTTCAGCCGTGTTGATACCCCATGAAGTATTTACACCCCAGAAGTATGTACACTCTTCCACGCGGGGGAGTGCAGAGGGGGGGTACCCCCTCTGCGGGGTCTGGGGGCAAAGCCCCCGAAGCAAAAATTGCCTTGTAAAATTATATTGTAATTTCATTGTAAATCTGGACTGTTCATTATAAGGTCACAGATCTAACGGTAGAGATTATGTTAGGGTTTTTTTGCCCTAGAAGGCAACCCTATTTTATGAGGGAAATGTATCGTGGCTATGGTTGATGGTGAATATTGTATTCTGAGAGAGGAGACTGTGAGAGAAAGAAGAGGAAGTTATAGCGGGTTTTGTTGTAGGTTGTATCCCTTCATTTGTTGGATAATAATAAAGGAAGGACCTAACAATTTCTCTGGTGGACGTAGCCCACACTAGGTGAACCACGCAAATTTTTGTCTCTCTTGTATTGTGTGTCTTCTGTTTTTTGTTTCTGCATTTGTTTTATTTTATTGCTCCGCGGTCCTATTTTTCTAACAAATAGGTCTTGCTTCCTTAATTTCCACTTCACGTTGCACTCCATCTTTGGCAAGCTGTCGCAGTCCCCAAAAGAGGTCAAGTATGACCAAGTCCTCTTAAAAACTTGGTCAAGGGCCAACAGGCCCCCAACACTCACTTGTGACTCGTCCTGAGTCACTCAGGTCTGGCCAATTTCACTTCGAACGCCTCGAGCGGCTTCGAGCTGCTACAGTGAAACAACCTATTGTTTAGTAAATTCCTGGATTACTGTGTCATTGAGTGGTCCTTCCAGGCGTTGTTCTATAGTGATGACACCCTATTCGAGTTTAGCTCCCTGGATTTCAAGTTCGACAAACAATTGACATGCCTTCTCTTGGAGTGGTTGTAGTCACTGAGAAACATCCATTACTTTACTTTGCAACATGTGTACTTGTTGTTGGGCTGTGTGTTGCTCTGTGAACCTCTTCATTCTTTCGACTGGGGTCACAGACTTCAACTGCGCTTGTAGCACATCTACATGCTTCTTTGCTTCGTGGAGTTGGGCCTCCAATATCTGCAATTCTGGATTCTCTGCAAGGGTTTTATAGGTCTGGGTGCTTCTAGTGCTTAGCTGCCTACATTCTGAAGACAAAGTTTTTAATCAGTCGATTGCGCTTTGAGCAGTGGCCTCTCTTAGATCTCTTATCTCTTGGGGTGTCTCATGCACGGTGTGGAGTTCTAGGTCTGTGATGCATTGTTGAAGTTGCTGGATTACTTCTTCTAGCTGGGTCACCTACTATGGAAGACAATCTTCCATCTTCACTTCTATGATTGTCATAGAGCACAGTGCCTTGTGAACTCTTTCTTGTGTTTCAAGTTGCTCTACTAGCAACTCACCCTTGCTCTGCTATAACTGGGGTTTTTCCTCCTCCCATTTCACTTGTAAGTCAAGTTTCTCTTGTTTTTCCTTTCTCCGTTGCTCTTCCTGTGTGCTTTGTGCTTGCGCCAAATCCTGGGTGGATTTCGCTATGTATTCTTGAGCTCATCGAAGGTGAGCTTCGACTTTCTCGGCGATCTGTCATAACTGTGTGGGCTCATCGCTTGTTCTTGATTTTTCCATTGTTAACGGCGTCGTAGAAACTGCTTGCCTAGACTGAAGTGCCTGCTGTGCTTCTTTGAATTTTCCCATGATCCAGGGGAATAGTTCCTCCTACTTTGCTTCTTGCTTTTCTGCGATCTCTAATGAAACATCATTCAGTGGGGAAATTAGGAAGTCAAAGTCATCTGGGGTAAGCGTAGTCTTAATTGTGGTCTGGGTGGCATTAGTTTTCTTTCTGGATGAGGGCCTCGGTGGGGTAGTTTTCCTTTTCTTGGAGGGATCTGCCTCGTCCCTAGGCGGGGTGACCTCACCTTCTCTCTGTTCAACTTTCGTGCCCCCTAGTTCTTCCTCATCACCTACCTTCGTAGGTGATAGTGAAGCAGTCTTCGTGGATGTGTTGTGGATATCTTGAACTTCCACATCCTTCTTAGTCTTGCGTGGTCCTGGTGTATTCGACATAGCTTCAGGGCTATCTATGTCGGACATCTCTGCAGGATCTGCTGCAACAAGGAGGTTTGCCGACCATTCCTTGGTAATCTCTTTCAGGTCATCTTCTGTCATCTTGTAATATGAATGGAGTTGTTGTTTGTGCTCATCTGCGCGCACCGTGATGTAAGTGAAGTGACGATTTGCACTGAATTTCATCAAACATCGAAACATATGAAGAGTGTTGGGTGTAATGCATGGTGTAGACTGAATGGAATTCCTCAACTGAATGTAGTGTTCATGGAAGATGGCATTGGACTGCCACTGTTTTTTCATGTCGCTGGAGTACCACAACGTACAGAACTTCGTGGCCAGAGGTTCGAAGGGTTTGATCTCCGGAAACATGGCTCCCTCGGATAGTTCCCACTTGATGAAGGCGATGAGTATGAGAAACCAGCTAAAGTGGAACTCATACCCTTGGTCCTGCACTTTTCTACAGTCAAGCTCTAGATGATTTATAAGGTATTTCACCCAGTTCATTTGTAGTCCCTCCGTGCACTTCCCTGCGAGGTCAACTACAAATCCGGTCACATGTGTAGGTCTATTTTTTCGGACTAACTTGCCTACAATAAGCTGGAAACCAAAGCGTACTGATGCATTCTCAATGGAGGCTACCTTGTAAACTTGCGTACCTTTCTCTAGATCACCATATGTGTATTTTATTCGTTGAACAAGAGCATGATCTAAAGTCTTTCTAGGGTAAAATTCCAGTGGGTCAGGGCCCTGCATGCTTAGCCCAATGATCCAACTGATTAGAATCAGATCCATGGTGATGCATCAATCCAACCATAGATATCCTCCATGGTAGCATGACAACAACAATCGAACACTAACATTTACTTCCTGATGCCTCCCGAAATGTGGAATCTTCATTATGTTAAGGAGGGTTGACTGCGCAAGCTTATGGGTCCATTGTTGTGGTACAATATTGGGGTTCTTTACTTTTGTAATAGTCAAATACTTTTGCGGGGCTAGCATACTATATACCTTGCGATATCCAAGGTTAAAATCACTGAATTTCAGGGTGGTGAGCTTCTCCTGGTCAGCATGAACTTTGCGCACCCCTTTCGAGAGGTACACAGTGACTACAACATAGTCGAAGTCTCTGGGTACAAAGTCTCGATTCACTGGTCTTCTTAGTGGTGGAATATATTTAGGCAAGATGCTTGGGATCATATTCACAGTGGCGAAGTCATTTCTGAGCTTAGATCGTCTTTCCGAAGGTGGTCAGGATGGTCCTGCTCGGGCAGTGGAAGGGGAAGCTGGCAGTGCGCTCGAGGACGATGCCTATACACCTGTAGATATTCCATGTTTTGACATGAATCACTTAGTCATTAAATCAATTAGAACTTCTTCAACAATTTTCTCAGCAGCGCTGATCTCGTTCGACATACAAATTTGGGTCAGTGGGCTCGGTTGCAACAGGGATTCAGAGATGATAGTGAATAATAAGGCAATGATCTCAGGGTAAGTAAATCTCAGGGTTCGCACTTCAGATTCTCAGTTGGAAAAAAGTATTCTCAGTGCATGGCGTGACAAGTTAAGTAGGAAATCTCAGCAACGGTCTGCTTGCAATGGACCTGTGGCCTTCATTAACTCCGTTCTTATCCATTCTGGTGCGATCCAATGGTCTAGTGGTAACCCATAACTGATTTTCGATCCGTTCGGAGCGGTGGTCGAATGGGTATATCAGTTCCAACGGCTATATTTCTTCGTCATGGAGAAGTACTCTATGTCATTGTTCTAATATCTCGGTGAAGCTCCAATTCTGCAATTCTTCTTTCTATGAAGTGTTCTCTAGAACTTCTTGTAATCTTACAGTATTAGCCCTTTTCTTTCTTAACTTCCTAGCCTTCTTCCCAGTGAGTTTCGTCTCAGTAATGCTTTTACCATTCAGATGTGTATCTTCTGTGGTCTTAGTTACTTTGCGCTGTGGAAAATCTTTCTTATGGTTCCTTGATAATACCTTTTCTGTATCAAAAATAGGTAACTCGATCTTCTGCAGATACTCAATTGTTCTCTTTGCTTCGACACCGAAGGTACTAATATTAAATATCTGCGATCTTCTCTTCTGTTCTTCAATCAAGTGCGTGATCCTTCCAGTCATAAAGTATTTTAACTCTTGATTCTTCTTTTCCAAAACTTTTTCTTTTTCTCTTTGTCTGGCCTATTCTATATCAATCTAGGGTTTTCCTATGAGCATGGTAAACGTGGCGGTATCTTCAAAAAATTTAATGATCTCAAAGTCTTCCTTTGTCGAGGTTCCATTGACAGTCATAGGTATCCAGGAAAGCCTTCCACATAGGGTTACTAGCTTTCCTCTGAAGAAGTTGGTTCCTCCTAGGGAAGGGCTCATGGCAGGCTTCCCTATAGCTTCCCAAGTTATTTCTAGCATAATGTTTAGTTGCGCTTCTTCTTCAAGAGTACAGTCAATGTCAAAGTCCCCTACTCTTTCTTCGATTTGCTCCTTTTCTTTGAATATCTCTGATAGCCTAACATGTCGGTGGTCATTCAAGGTATATTTCATTTGTAGCAATAGATTTTTTGATTCTTTCTGGGTTTCTACTATAATCTTGGTCTCTTGATCTCCCTTAGGGTTGGCTTGTTCCATATTCAGCTTCTCAAGCTTAGCAATCATTCTAGGGCAATCCAATACTTCATGGTCCATACCCTTGCAATAGAGGCAACTAAGTCTTCTCCCAGGGCATTATCTAGCAAGATGTCTCGGTCGTTTGCAACTATAACAGAGGGTTAATCCTCTCATCCATTTAAATGTTCCCCAACTCCTTCTGGACTGTGCACCAGGATCATGGTGACTAGCCTGCAATTTTTTTTTTCTAGGATCCTGCATCCACTTGTTAGTCCAGAAATTCTTTCGATGCATAGGTATAACATATCTATCACTATATTGATCAGATCTATTCATATCAAATTTTCTTTCATCTATTAATGCCCTAGTTTTGAATCTAGGACAGAATCTATCAAACATACCTAGATCCATGCTTTAGAAACAAAAAAAAAATCACTTATCTTACTTCTGTAGAGAACAAAGCTTCCAGATCTAAGACTTTTAACTATTCTTACCTTTATCAGAGCACAAAGCTTACAGATCTTACCTCTTTCTTCACAGATCTGACTTCTTTTCTTCATATCTGACCTCTCTTTCTTCAAATCTAACCGCTCTGACCTCTCTTTCTTTAGATCTAACCTCTTTTCTTGGCACAAAGCTTTGTAGGTCAAGTAGAATACTGCACACTGGGGCAACAGATCTACACACAGAGATTAGTTCGCAAAAAGATTTTTCTTCTTTAGTTCCCAAAAATCACAGTTCTGGTCCAACAACGGAACCATTTGTGGCACAGGGGCAGACCCAGGGTTCAATGCTCAAGAGTGCACCAAAAAATCCCTAACTACCGGCCGTTTCGGCAACACTTGAAAAGCATATGAAGTCTCACCCGAGGTAGAGGCAGGGGTGGTTGTAGGACTCAGGTGTTTGCAACCTTAGCTGGGACACAGATCTGTGGTTATCTTTCTTACAGTGCACTTAGCATCAATTATTCCTTAACATACATTCATTAATATACTTCGCAAAAGTCACAGAGCATGAGTTATTCCTTAACATACATTCATTAATATACTTCGCAAAAGTCACAAAGCATCATAGTGAATACTTATACTAAGAATGATTCAGTACTTATCTACATAAATATATGTTAGATTCAACTGATCAAGAACTAAGCATCTCATATATCAGATATAATGTTCATTCATTCATCAACAACACAGAGCACAACTAGATCTACTTAATCACATCAAGCACTTAGCCAAGAAACAGATAAATACATAAGAGCGAAGAATAAACCATTATACACATAGCTACCATGGTTCACCTCGACCCTGGGGCTACATCCACAAAGTCTTCTTTATATTATCTTGGTCAAGCAGTTACAACACAAAGCTTCAATGACCCTTACTTCGCACAGGATAGAAGGTCTGCACAACTTGCTAAATCCCTCTTCCTTGCACTAAGCAACAACCTCCTCTTATTTCTTACATTGACTATCTATTTATAGATTACAAAATGGGCCTAAACGTGGGTAGACCCACAGGTCGACATTACTTTCCCGTTACATCAACCCAAAACCCTAAAATGGACCTAAAAACAGGTCTTGCTTCCTTAATTTCTTCTTCGCGTTGCGCTCCATCTTTGGCAAGTTGTCGCAGTCCCCAAAAGTGGTCAAGTATGACCAAGTACTCTTCAAAACTTGGTCAAGGGCCAACAATGATAAAGGTACATGGCCATCAAGTCTCTTACGACATGCTATATTTATGCACATCACTTATGATAGTCTTTGTATATTGAATAAAAATGGTGTTTCTGGGTTTCCTACCACTCCAAGGAATTTGGAGCAATGTGATGCATGTATCCTTGGTAAACATAGAAAGCAACCCTTTCATGATTCCACTTTGAGAGCATGTAGAAAGCTAGAGTTGATACACTCTTATTTGTGTGGCTCCATGCTCTTTGCATCTTCTTTCGATAATAAATATATTATGAATTTTATTGATGATTACACTAGGACATGTTGGGTTTATTTGTTGAAACAAAAATCTCAAGCATTTGAAACATATATATTTTTTGTATGGATTGAAAATGAAGCACAATCTCGTATTGGCACTCTTCATACTGATAATGGATGGGAATATACTTCTAATGAGTTGGTAATCTATCTTTTCCAACATGGGATTAAGAATCAAACCATTGTTCCATACAATCCCCACTAGAATGGTGTAGGAGAATGAATGATTAGAACACTATTGAATATGGTAAGTTCAATGTTACTTTTCAGGAATATGAAGTTAATGTTTTGTGTTGATGCAATTATGTGTGCAGTGTATTTAAAACAAAAAAATCCATATCATGTTCTTGGGAACAAGACTCCTTATGAAATGTGGTATGACCACGTTCCTTTAGTGAGGTGATCCAGATTTAGGAGCGGAAAAAAATGATTAACATACTGAATACAATAAACACAAAGATATGAAGAACAACACAAATATCCAGTGAACAACATCTTTTATTGAATAAATGAAATAGGTTGAAACTGTAAAACTGCAGTTCCAAAACACTTGCTCAAATGGTGGTAGTTATCTCTGAGAAGAGATATGGCTACTATGTGCGTCCGTCTGAGAAGAATGATCACAATGAGGCTCTAGAGTCATTTTTTATATTACTCATGAATTCCAAACTCCGAGAAATCCAAAAACCTAACCCTAGGAGGTGAAACGCCAAAAGTCACGTGGGCCCTTATGGGTAAGTTGGTACCTCAACTTCCCGAGGTTGTAAATTTTTAATACGACCTTCGTTTTAGGCGTTTGATATCCCATTGGAAAGGTATTTTAGAGAGATACACATTACGCCCTCAAACTCTAACTTTGTCTACAGTTTGATTGTGGTGAGCCAAAAAAACATTTTTTAGGGCTCTAAAATGGCCCTGGAAGTACAACAAGATGTGTTGACATGAAAACATACAAAATAAGTTAGTTGGATTAGGTGAGAGGCCACCAGTATCCACCTGGAATATGTGTATAAGGGATTTGGACAGCCTCAGAAGTGTAGAACCGATAATTACAAAGAAGTACAAAAGAACTTGTTGAACCAAAAACGAACAAGAGGAGCCAGTTGGAATAGGTGGTTGCCCACAAATATCCACCTGGATCAATCCTCCCCCCTTAGGAAGAAATGGTGTCCATTGCATTGAGTTCCCCCATCAGGTGAGGAAAATTCTGTTGTATTTGGCCCCAGGTGAGCCACTTTCCTTGGTGTAGGAGTTGCCCTTCCTTGACAACCCGATAAAGTTGGATCCTTTGATGGCGAGTTCCATTGACCTGTGTGTCCAATATCTGATTAGTGGATGCTTGTGCCATGCAGTCAAGGTCGAGCTCTATTGGTGTCAGATGTTCTGCGATCTCTGAGGTGTCCAATAATGCTGGAAAATATGGCCTAAGGAGGTCCACATTGAACATTGGGTGCATGCCAAGGAAGGGTGGAGTGTTGAGCTCAAAAGAATTTCTACCCACAACCTTGGTGATAGTGTAAGGCCCATAGAAAAGTAGGTAGAGATTCCGATGGGGCCCTATGAGATGTTCCTTCTGCAAATGTAACTAGAATTTGTATTCAATCTGAAACTGGTGTAGTACCCTGTGTTGATCATGGAACTGCTTGTACTTAGCATTGGATTTCTGCAAAATCTCCTGGACCTGTTAGCAGATGTGTTGTATCTTCTCAATGAATCTTGTGGATTTTTCAGTCTCAGACTGAACATGGGAAGATTATGTCTGTGTGGTGGCAAGAGGTAATGCAACATCAATGGGACCCAAGGGTTGGAATCCAAACCCCACCCGAAATGGGATATGGTCGGTGGAACTATGGAGAGCCCTGTTGTAACTGTGTTGAACTAATGGGAGACTCTCATCCCATGTACGTGGATTCTTAGAGTTGTACATGCACAATAAGTGTACAATCATTCGATTGATGACCTCTGTTTGGCTGTCTGTTTGGGGGTGGAAATAAATGGATTTAGTGAGCTTGGTGTCCAACATTAACCAGAGACTCAGCCAAATTGTGATGAGGAACTTGTTGTCTCGGTCGAAGATGATGGTCTGTGGTATCCAAAATGGAACCACACTCGTTCAAATAAGAGCTTGGAAGTATCTATCACTGTGATATTCTTCTTGCAGGCTGTGAGGATAGCCATCTTCAAAAACCGATCAACAACCATAAATACATAGTCATTTCCTTGCTTGGTGGACAGAAGGCTAGAAATGTAATCTATTGAGATGGATTCCCAAGGTTTCTTGGGAGTAGGAAGAGGGGTGTATAAGCCTTGATTATTGATGGTTGGCTTGGCAATGGAACAAGAAATGAAAGATCTGATATATTTTTTGCGTCCTGTCGAATTTTTGGCCAATAAAAATGTTTTTGAAGAACGACGACAATTTTCTCCATGCCAAAATGTCTTGCCATTTGACTGTAGTGGGCTTCCCAAATTGTCTTTTCACACTCACTTGTAGGAACACAAAGATGGAACAGATGGCATAATAGTCTATCCTGAATGTGAAAATCAGTGATAGTCGCACATGTACAAAAGAGATGATAGGTGGTGGCGAAGTCTGGATCGTGGTGATAAAGTTGGGGCCACTCATATGCCTCATGTCCACATGAATGGAGCACAGTGGTGAGTGCAACCACGAGGGGGAGACTGAGGCAACCAATGACATGATTTGATATTGATGACTTATACTTGATGTTGATATGGAACTGTTGCAGGTAGGTGGACCACTTTTGATGGTGGTCGTTCTGTAATTTCCCCTGAGTCTGTATGAACTGCAGAGGCTTGTGATCAATGTGGATGATAGTCTCTTTTACCAGAATGTAATGTTTCCATTGACGAAAAACTTGTACAATGGAATACATTTCCTTGTCATAGTTGGGGTATTTACAGACAATGTCTCAGAGTGTCTCACTACAGTATGCCACCAGATGATCATGCTGAGTGACAATTGCACCTACAACATAGTCAGATGCATCAGTCTCAATATCGAATGGTTGATGCAGATCGGGAAAGGAGAGTATTGGAGATGAGCATAAGAGATGCTTTAGATCATCAAATGCTCGTTGTTTTTCCATCCCCCACATGAAATTTTCCCTGCCATTACCCTTGGTCACCTGGCTGAGGGCCCATGCAATATGGGAGAATCCCAAAATGAACCATTGGTAGAATTTGGCCAGTCCCAAGAAGCTCCGAAGCTCAGTTAGTGTGTTAGGGGTTGGCTAGTCACAGATGAATTGGATATTAGTTGGATAAACATGTAACCCATGCTCATCAACAATTTATCCCAAGTATCCGACCATGTTCATGCCAAAAGATCATTTTTCCAAGTTGGCATATAGCTTGTGCTGCCATAGAGTGCTCAAAACCTGTTGAATATGCTGCATGTGCTACTCCCAAATTTTGTTGAAGATGAGGATGTCATCCAAATATACCACCACCAAAGATTTGGTGAAGGGTCTCAATACATCATCCATCAACCTCATGAAAGTGGCTGGTGCATTTGTTAATCCAAAGGGCTTGACATCCAATTGAAGAGACCTTCTTTAGATTTTAAGGTTGTCTTCCATACATCAGTTGGTTCGATGGGAACCTGGTGGTAGGCATACTTCAGGTCAATATTTTTCTGAAGAAATTCCCCCCCTTCATTTGGTAAAGAAGGTTATCAATCTTGGGAATTGTGTACCGGTTCCTGACTGTGATTTTGTTTAAGGCTCTGTAGACAATGCAGAGTCACCAACTCCTGTCCTTCTTCTACACCAGTACAATCAAGCTTCCACAAGGGGAGGAGTTGGGTCTGATGTGCCCCTTTTGAATAATCTCTTGGATCTGACACCTGATTTCATCATTTTGCATCAACGAGCAATGATAGTCTGGTCCATTAGGTAGAGGTGCACCGAGGGTTAGATCAAATATTTGATTCTTGATTTGGCAGTGCGTCGGTACCCCTGTGGGTGAGGAGAATATGTCTTTGTATTCTTCCATGATCCCATCCACTTGCTTTTTCTGCAAAGAGAGGCTCTGTGTAGAGGCCATGGATGTGGTGGTGACCTTCTTCTTATTGTGAGCACGGATCACAAAGAAGATGAAATTCTCGGTCTATGAAATGACCGTATTGCATTTCTTAGCAGAGATTAAAGAAATAGCAGTAGGTGGCACTACCTATGGTATCCTATACAATTTTCTACCCAAAGTAATAATAATACTGCGAGGTCTAGACTCATACACAACATGACACTTCCACAAATATGGTTGTCCTAAAATAAAATCACAAACTTCAAGGGGAGAAATAACACACAATACCTCATCTTTTAAAGGCTTGATGTCGTAGGGAAGACGACATTGTTGGATAACACGAAGATCTCTCCCTTGGAGAAGCCAACTGAAGGTGTAGGGATGCATGTGCGGTGTTGTTGGTAGTTCCAGCCACTTGGAAACCTCCACGGAGATCAGGTTCTTCTGACTTCCATTATCGACAATGAAATGAAGCAGAGCCCCCTTTAACCACATTTGTGAGTGAAAGAGGTGTTCCCCTTCCTCTGGTTCTTCTGGTTCGCTTGGATGGAATTTGGTCATAGCGACAATGGAACTCAGTTCAACATCGATAATCTACTTCCCTCCTTCTAGATTTTATTTGGAATCAGAATCAACCTCTGACTTGGAAGCCTTCAACTCGACCATGAATGACTGCTTGGAGCGACATTGTTCAGTGTTGTGCCAAGGGTTTTTATGGCACTCACACCATTTTCCTGTGTCCTTCTTTGTCTTCTCATTGTCCTTATTGTGTTCTAGCTAGGATTGGTTTTACTAAGAGTGACCATCTCGGCTCGGTCCATTTCTATGTGGGTTGGGGTCACCTTTTCCCTACTTTGATTGTGAGGATTTTGCAAATCCAAACTCTCGCCTCTTCTGCTTAAATTTTTGCTTGATCTTGAAAACGTATCTATAAGTAGTGCCCAATGAGGTGATGTCCAAAAAATCCATTTTTGTTTGAATGTGTCAATGAAAACAACTGAGGTATTTTAGCATCATATGTCTCTCAGAGTCATTGATACCTAATTTGGTGCGCAGGGTATGGAAAATATTGGTGAATTTTGGTACTATCTAGTCCCTTTCTTGACACAGGGTGGTCCATCTGGTGTACTAGTCCTCGTAGCTTCCAACAAGGTAGTAGTGTTCTTTAATGGAATCTCGGAAGGAATCCCATGTAGGGGCAACCAAAAATATTGTAGATTCCTCTATGAACCTTTGGTCAGAGTAAGTATCCCACCAGTCCTTAACATGGGGGATGACCTTGAGGACTGCAAAAGTAATATTTTCCCTATCGGAAAAATTGTGGACCAAAAAATACCCTTCGAGTAGATTCAACCATTTATCTACAACATTCACATCTATCAGTCCTTCAAATAATGAAATATCAAAATTTACATCTACCTTGAAGGGGGTTGCATGGTCAATTGATGAAGATGCTTCTCCTATGGGTAGTCTTTGAAGGATCTGTAAAAATTTGTCCATCATTTCGTTCCTTTGTCACACGAGGGATTCCTCAAGCAACATTTTAATAGGATCTCCTGCTCCATCATCTTTATTTTCACCCCCTATGGGTTGTTGTTGGGCTCGACGCGACCGATCTTGCAATGACTCGATTGGTTCGAGTCCCAACTTCTTGTACCCAGATCTTGTTAGGGACATGCACAAAGAAAATAAGTGAAGAGAAGACCACTCTGATACCATTGATCCATATTTAGGAGCCGAATGAACTGACTAATAGACTGAATACAAAAAATATAGAGATATGAAGAACAACACGGATATCCAGTGAACAATATATTTTATTGAATAAATGAAATAGGTTGAAACTGTAAAACTGCAGAATTGAAACCCTTGCTCGAATGGTGGTAGCTATCTCTGAGAAGAGATGTGGCTGCTACGCGCATCCATCTAAGAAAAATTATTACATTGAGGCTCCAGAGGCCTTTTTTATATTACTCATGAATGCCAAAACCCTAGACATCCAAAAACCTAACCCTAGGAGGTGAAACTCCAAAATTCATGTGGGCCCCTATGGGTAAGTTAGTACCTCAACTTCCCGGGGTCATAACTGTTGTAGGATAAACCAGTAAATGCGGACATAAACTAATCTCCCTATATCCACCTAGATCTAGAACAAAACAGGACAGGACATGATGGTTTCCCTAAGTTACAATCATTGATCTAAGTGCCAAAGAAGGAATTGATGACTTACCTTTGAGATCGCTTCCTTATATCTTTGTTGTTCCCCCTTCGCTCCGGTGCTCTTGTGAAACTAGATCTGCAATGACACAAACCAACCAAAGTGAAAGCAACTATGATAGATTCAATGAAAACTTAAACATGAGATCAAGGATTCATGTAATAAAATGAGAATAATTTTATGGGAAAGAAACATGCCACTGTATTATATTGAATAAAAGTAGAAGATACAACCGAAATTCCTTGATGTCACAAAATCCCTTTTAGTGGTCCTTCGTTCCAACACACACATATACTTGTTCCAGAATTTGCATGAAGATGATCTTCAAAAGCTTGATGGGAAAATGTAGACCTCAAGCATCAACTGATATAATATTCTTCACACAATCTCCAGCCTATTCTTCCAGCAATCCTTTGCTCAACTTTTCTTAATTGTGCTTAACCTTTTCCATGAGAAGCCTATCATTATATAGAAGAAGCTGAAGTGTTAAAGGGATGAGGATGATCCCACTAGATCAGAGAAGTTAGTAGGATCGTAACCATACAGACGCCACCTCACATTCTAGAAGATTCCCCTTCTAGAAAATTCTTGAACCTCTTTCCTCTTTTGGCTTTCAAACGATGTTGCACCCTGCCTATATAGTATCCTGCAGAAATCCCACAGGCCAACTATAGAGAAGCTTGCGAAAATCATGGATTTTCGCACTGTACACTATGGGTAGCCCACGACATCCTTCTAAAATGTAGTCTTGTAGAGGAGGAACGCAGTCACTTTTCTCAGGCAAAAGATGACTTTGAGAGCCTGATCACATGCTAGTAAAGTCATCATCACAGTGACCAAAATAATGTGTAACAGTAAATTTTGCATACGACCCCCATTTTAGGTGCGTTATATCCTGTTGGAAAGTTCTTTCAGAGAGCTACACATTACGCTGTCAAAATCTGACTATGTCTACAGTTTGACTGTGGCAAGCCAAAAAAACATTGTTTAGGGCTCCAAAACAGCCCTGGAAGTACAACAAGATGTGTTGACAAGAAAACATACAAAATAAGCCAGTTAGATTAGGTGAGAGGCCACCAGTATCCACCTGGAAGATGTGTAGGGCTTCAAATAGCCCCAAAAGTGTAGAACCCACAATTACAAATAAGTACAGAAGAACGTGTTGAACTAAAAACGGACAAGAGGAGCCAGTTGTAATAGGTGTGTGGCCACCAATATCCACTTGGATCATGAGAAATCTTAGATTTTTTGGTTCCACTTGTTATGCCTTAATTCCCAAGGAGAAAAGAAACAAACTAGGTGAAAGGAGTTGGAAGTGCATCTTCTTGGGGTATTCAAATACCACCAAAGCATATAATGTTTACAATGAGGTAAACAAAGTTCATTCTTTCCAGAGATGTGATTTTTCTTGAATCCAATAAAAATGTCAACACTATTCAGAAGCAACTTGATCATCTTGATATATTTTCCCATGTAAAGACATATCATGATTTTGATCATGATATTCCACATCTTGAAAGGGGATCGCTATCTTGGATCAATCTCTAGAGTCTCCTTTTAAAGTGCCATCTCTCCCTCATGTAGAAGATCCAACCACTTCATCATAATAGAAGATTTAATTGGATGGTGTGATTGAGAGGATTGAAAGGTTGAATATTGATGGGAATGAAACACCATCTCAATTAGTTGAGCAACTTGTACCGACACAAAAATTTTCAAAGTGGGTCATGAAGGCACTTGAAAGTGTTTATCCTGATGAGGTTGGAAATATAGGAACTAAAATTTCAAAAAGAAAAGATGATGGAGGTGATGTAAATGATTCAAATTTAGGTGATCTCAATGATATGGAAGTTTCATATGATTTTGAGTTTAAATTATCTATTAAATTTGAATGAACTTCCTTTGAAGAAGTTGTTTCTCATGATGAGTGAAAATAATCTATGCAGAAGGTGATCCGGTTTATTTTTGGCACGAAATGAGAGCAGATATATAATAAAGAATGTAGAGAGATATCATAGATATTCAATAATATAACATAAATGTATCAAATATGAAACCTTAAACACAGATATACAGTAATGCACGATTTCTATTAATGAAAGAAATGTACAGAGACTGTAAAAATACAAAGTGAAAGACTCGCTAGAAAGGTGGCAGCTTATCTCTGAGAAGAGACGTGATGGCTACTCGAATTCACCAGAAGATGATTACAATGAGGCTCTGAAGGCCTTTTTACAATAAGAAGGAATGCCAAAATCCATCGACATACAAAAACCTAACCCTAGGAGATGAAGCGCCAAAAGTCATGTGGGCCTCGTTTGGGCAAGTTAGTACATCAACTTCCCGGGGTCGTAACTTTTGCATATGATCTCCATTTTAGGCGTATGATAGCCCATTGGAAAGGTATCTTAAAGGATATTCATTTTAGGTGCAATATCGAAGGAACTATCATATTGCAAACCCTTTTTCCCAAAAAACATCTTTTAGGGCTTCAAAATGGCCTCGGAAGTTAAAAACTGCTAAAAATAGTAAATTACCAAAATTGCCAAAAAACTGTTTTGAGCTAGTTGGAAAAGGTGGGTGGCCACCGATATCCACCTGGATCAATCCTCCCTCCTTAGGAAGCAATGTTATCCATTAAGTTGAGTGCCCAGGGGAGAGGAAAAAATGTTTGTTGAATCTAAATCTTGGTGAGTTGCTTGCCTTGATGGAGATGTTGCGTTGCTCAGTTTGTGGAAGTCTGTCAAGGACATGTTGAGGATGGGGTTGTTCAAAAAGTCAAGATACACGAGAGGACGATGTGCAGAAGGAATATTTTCACTTTGCTGCAACCTTGTCGACCTGCTTCTATTGGATAGAAGGTGCTTGTGGTGAGGCTATAGTGGTTGCAGTGTCCTTATGTTCCCCTTTTGAACAGATTATGAAGAAGCTGAATTTTGTAGTACGAGATACTATATTGCGACACCTTTTTGGTGGAACAATAGTTGGAACTACCTCTGGTATTCTGTAGAGATGACCCCCTAGAGAAATAATGACACTTCGGGGTTGAGACTCATAAACAACATGGTGCTTCCACATATATGGTTGACCCAAGAGAACATCACAGACATCTAGTGGGGAAACATCACATAATACCTCATCCTTGAAGGGCTGGATGCCGTATGAAAATTGACACTGTTGGCTGACATGAAGATCTCGTCCTTGGTGAAGCCACCCGATGTTGTATGGTTGCGAGTGTGGTGTTGTCGACAATCCCAACTGTTTGACGACCTCTACTGAGATGAGGTTCTTCTGGCTTCCGCTATCAACAATAAAATGCAGTGGGGTCCCCTTCACCCACATATGTGAATGAAAAAGGCACCCCCCCTATTCAGGATCTGTTGGTTCTTCTGGTTGAATTGATGCGGTCGTGACAATAGCAGTGGGGTCTGTGTTGATAATCTCTCTTTTACCATTATTTTCAGAATCAGATTCTGAATCAGGGTTCGGCTCCTTGTCTTTGATCTCGGCCACCAATGAATTTTTGAGCGACATTCATTGGTGTTGTGCCAGGGAATTTTGTGGAAATCACACCATTTTCTGGTGTCCTTCTTTGTCTTCCCGTGACCCTTCTTTTCCTGTGGCTTGGATTGGTTTTCGGGAGACTATTTGCTAGGGCCGTCTTTTTCATACTTTGGTTGTTGTGGATTTGCAGACCCAAAATCCCGTTTGTTCTAGTGCTTAAATTTCTACTCAATTTTAACAGCATATCGATAAGCAGCACCGAGTGATGAGATCTCCAAAAAATCCATTTCAGTTTGGATGTATCTGTGTAGAGCCCCATGGTATTTCAGAACCAAATGTCGTTCAAAGTCTTTGATACCTAGCTTGGTGCATAAGGTATGGAAGGTATTGGTGAACTCTGGAACTTCTTGGCCCCTCTCTTGCTACAGTGTGGTCCATCTCATGTACTGGTCCTCATAGTTTCCAACAGGGTAATATTGTTCCTTTACCGCATCCACAAAAAAATCCCAAGTGGGCTCGGCCCCATATATTCCAGACTCCTCTGTGGAACTTTGCTCCCAATAAGTTTCCCACCAATGTTTGACATGAGGGTGAACTTTAAGGAGTGCGAAGGTGATTTTTTCTTTGTCGGAAAAATTGTGAATAGAGAAATAACCTTCTAGCAGATTTAACCATTTGTCTAGGGCTTCTGCATCTATTTGTCCTTCAAATAGAGGAATATCAAAATTAACTTGTACCTTGAAAGGCGAGGTGATTCCAAAGTGGTCACTTGATGAAGATGTGTCTATTGCTATCGGCAGGTGTTGAAGGATGTGGGAAAAATTCTCCATCATTTCGTCCTTCTGTCGTGTGAGAGCTTGCTCAGGCAACAGACTGATAGGATCGTCTGCTCCATCGTTTTTCTTTTCTTCTGCCATTGAGGGTTTCTTGGGTGTGTGAGAGATATTTTCCTTAAGAGAGACAAGCTCGAGACTCAACTTTCTATACTCGTACCTCGTTGGGGAAATGCACTGAAAAATGATCAAGAGCAACCTGCTTTGATACCATTGATCCAAATTATTTTCAGCACGAAATGAGAGTGGAGATATAATAAAGAATGCAAAGAGATATTGCAGATATTCAATAATATAACATAAATATATTAGAGATGCAACCATGAACACAAATATACAGTAATACATGATTTCTATTAATGAAAGAAATGTACAGAGACTGTAAAAATACAGAGTGAAAGACTCGCTAGAATGGTGGCAGCTTATCTCTGAGAAGAGATGTGATGACTACTTGCATTCACCAGAAGATGATTACAATGAGGATATGAAGGAATTTTTACAATAATAAGGAATGAAAAAATCCATCGACATACAAAAACCTAACCCTAGGAGATGAAGCACCAAAAGTCACGTGGGCCCCATTTGGGTAAGTTAGTACATCAACTTCCCGGGGTCATAACTTTTGCATACGATCTTCGTTTTAGGCGTATGATATCCCGTTGGAAAGGTATCATCGAGGAGATTCATTTTAGGCACAATATCAAAGGAAATTTCATATTTCAAACCTGATTTCCCCAAAAAACATCTTTTAGGGCCTCAAAATGGCCCCGGAAGTTAAAAACTGCTAAAAATAGTAAATTACCAAAATTGCCAGAAAACTGTTTTGAGCCTGTTGGAAAAGGTGGGTGGCCACCGATATCCACCTGGATCAATCCTCTCTCCTTAGGAAGCAATTGTCTCCATTGCGTTGAGTGCCAGGGGGAGAGGAAAAAATGTTTGCTGAATCTGAATCTTGGTGAGCTGCTTGCCTTGATGGAGACGTCGGGTTGCTCAGTTTGTGGAAGTCTTTCAAGGACCTGTTGAGGATGAGGTTGTTCAAAACATCAAGATACACGAGAGGATGGTGTGCATAAGGAATATTTGTGCTTTTCTGCAACCTTGTTGACCTACTTCTGTTGGATAGAAGGTGCTTGTGGCGAGGCTGTAGTGGTTGCAGTGTCCTTTTGTTCCCCTTTTGAACAGATTGTGAAGAAGCTGAATTTTGCAGTATGAGATACTACCTTGTGACACTTTTTTGGTGGAACAATAGTCGGAACTACCTATGGTATTCTGTAGAGATGACCCCCTAGAGAAACAATGACACTACGGGGCCAAGACTCATAAACAACATGGTGCTTCCACATATATGGTTGGCCCAAAAGAACATCATAGACATATAGTGGGGCAACATCACATAATACCTCATCCTTGAAGGGATAAATTCCATATGAAAATCGACACTGTTGGCTGACACAAATATCTCTCCCTTGGCGAAGCCACCCGATGTTGTATGGCTATGGGTGTGGTGTTGTCGACAATCCCAATTGTTTGACGACATCTGTTGAGATGAGGTTCTTCTGGATTCCTCTATCAACAATAAAATGCAGTGGGGTCCCCTTCACCCACATATGTGAATGAAAAAGGCACTCCTCCTCTTCAGGATCTGTTGGTTCTTTTGGTTGAATTGTTGCGGTCGCAACAATAGCAGTGGGGTCTGCGTCGATGATCTATCTTTTACCATTATTTTCATAATCAGATTCTGATTTAGGTTTCATATCCTTGTCTTTGATCTCAACCACCAATGATTTTTTTGAGCGACATTCATCAGTGTTGTGCCAGGGGATTTTGTGGAAATCACGCCATTTTTCGGTGTCCTTCTTTGTCTTCCCGTGACCCTTCTTTTCCTATGGCTTGGACTAGTTTTCGGGAGACTGTTTGCTAGGAACGTCTTTTTCATACTTTGGTTGTTGTGGATTTGCAGACTCGAAATACCGTTTATTCTAGTGCTTAAATTTCTTCTTGAATTTAACAACATATCGATAAGCAGCACCAAGTGATGAGATCTCTAGAAAATCCATTTCAGTTTGGATGTATCTGTGTAGAGCCCCACGGAATTTCAAAACCAAATGTCATTCAGAGTCTTTGATACCTATCTTGGTGCACAAGGTATGGAAGGTATTGGTGAACTCCAAAACTTCTTGGCCCCTCTCTTGCCGCAGTGTGGTCCATCTCATGTACTGGTCCTCATAGTTGCCAACAGGGTAATATTGTTCCTTTACTGCATCCACAAAAAAATCCCAAGTGGGCTCGACCCCATATATTCCAGACTCCTCTGTGGAAATTTTCTCCCAGTAAGTTTCCCACCAATGTTTAACATGAGGGAGAGATTTAAGGAGTGCGAAGGTGATCTTTTCTCTATCAAAAAAATTGTGAACAGAGAAATAACCTTCTAGCAGATTTAACCATTTGTCTAGGGCTTCTGCATCTATTTGTCCTTCAAATACAGGAATATCAAAATTAAATTGTACCTTGAAAGGTGAGGTGCTTCCAAAGTGGTTGCTTTATGAAGATGCATATGTTTCTATCGACAGACGTTGAAGGATGTGGGAAAAATTCTCCATCATTTTGTCCCTCTGTCGCGTGAGAGCTTGCTGAAGCAACAAACTATTAGGATCGTCTGCTCCATCGTTTTTATTTTCTTCCTCCATTGAGGGTTTCTTGGGTGTGTGAGAGCGATTTTCCTCAAGAGAGACAAGCTTGAGACCCAACTTGCTATACTCGGACCTTGTCGAGGACATGCACTGAAAAATGATCAAGAGCAGCCTGCTCTGATACCACTGATCTAGATTATTTTTGGCATGAAATGAGAGAGGAGATATAATAAAGAATGTAGAGAGATATCACATATATTCAATAATATAACAAAAATGTATCAGATATGAAACCATAAACATAGATATACAGTAATACACGATTTCTATTAATGAAATAAATGTACAGAGACTGTAAAAATACAGAGTGAAAGACTTGCTAGAATGGTGGCAGCTTATCTCTGAGAAGAGACGTGACAGCTACTTGCATTCGCCAGAAGATGATTACAATGAGGCTCTGAAGGCCTTTTTATAATAAGCAGGAATGCCAAAATCCCTCAACATACAAAAACCTAACCCTAGGAGATGAAGTGTCAAAAGTCATGTGGGCCCCGTTTAGGTAAGTTAGTACATCAACTTCCTGGGGTCGTAACTTTTGCATACGATATCTTTTTTAGGCGTATGATAGATCATTGGAAAGGTATCGTTGAGGATATTCATTTTAGATGCAATATTGAAGAAAATTACATATTGAAAACCTATTTCCCCCCAAAAAAACATCTTTTAAGGCCTCAAAATGGCCCCGGAAGTTAAAAACTACTAAAAATAGTAAATTACCAAAATTGCCAGAAAAACCATTTTGAGCTAGTTGGAAAAGGTGGGTGGCCACCGATATCCACCTAGATCAGAATTAGTATGATTCTCTCATCAATAATGGGACATGGAAGTTGGTGGAACCTCCATTTGGAGCCAAATAAATTAGCTGCAAGTGGGTCTACAAGAACAATTACAAATGAAATGGCTCACTTGAAAAGCATAAGGTGAGGATTCTAGCGAAGGGATATGCATAGAAAGAAGGCATAAAATATGAGACTTTTTCAAAAATAGAAAAAAGTTCTACAATTCATTCTTTGTTGGCTTTGGAAGAAAACAATAGGTGGAAGATTCATCCATGGATGTGAAGACAACTTTCTTGAATGGAGATTTGAAAGAGAATGTCTACATGTCTCAACCGGAAGGATTTGTTGTGAAGGGTGAAGAACATGATGTATGGAAAGATCATCAAGTCTTTGTATGGCCTAAAGAAAAAATCCCATGCATGGTATGAAAATATAAATGAACATATTTTGAAGATCAATTTAAAAAACATGTTAATATTGATGATGCAACTTTGTTTGTCAAGAAAGTTGACAAAACTATTGCATATTTGTTAGGGTCCTAACCCGCACATAGGTAGAAAAATATATTCGGATGTAATAAAGGTCAATATTAATAAGGTTTTCAATAAAATAGAATAAGGCAGATGTAAGAAGACCTAATAGAAGCTTATGCTTCTAGAAGGATCTTCCTCTAGATGCTTCTTTTTAGTATAAATAGGAGTCAAGGGTATGAGAACCCTAGCTTGAATATTATTGTAATAGAGCTCTGCTCAACTGGAGGTTTCCCCCTCGAAGAGGCCCATGAACATTGCTTTTAGATTCAAGGTGCTATTTATGTTGTTATTCTTATATCATTTCAGTGTTATTGTGGCGAATGTTCTGGTTATATTGTTGTTATTCTGCCATTACTAGCATTTTATTTTTGTTCTGCATACATTGTATATCTGGTATATTACAAGTGGTATCAGAGCACTTTCCTCGGCATAAAGTGTGGGTTAATTTTTTTTCAGGGTAGAGACGTATTCCAACGTCTTTAAGCCATAGAGATATGTCGTTACGTGCATAAACCCGCAGTTGAGGGATTCATACACGTAGTAAATACAAGTGGTACTTAAGCACACATTTGTTGGCCATCCTTGTAACCCCTGTTGGTACCCCTTTGAGTGGTAGCGCATCAGACAACACCTATGTACGGATTGGCCTAGATTACCTAAAGCCCTCTTTAGATAAACTGATCGGCCGCCTGACTGTTATAGTGTCACCGAGAACAACAATCGGGAAGATACTCTCTAGTACCTAGGTAGTCGGGTAGTACGGCTAAGGGTATGGTCTATCCTCCTTAGTTAGTGCCCTGAGATATTGGGCCGAGTACTACTGTTGGACCCCACACATATATCAGAGAGCTATAGCATAGGGAAAACCCTTGTCTGTAGAACCCTGGAGTACCTAACCCTTGGGGACAGAAACATAAACAAATTAAAACATACAAGATCTATTACCACGCAATTGTGTTCGGGTTGCCAAGTAAATACACATTTCTTTCTAGTTAAGCATTTGGGAATTTCCTCTCTGCAATATTCTTCTTGGATTCATCTCTTCTCCCTTATCACATTCATCCATATCATTTTTTCGGCAATTTTTTTTTACCCCGCTCACCCCTTTTTCAGTTCCCCCATCCTCTCGCTTCAACACCTTGCAGTCTGGTCTCATTGAGACCCAACAAGATGTGAAACAACTCAGTGCCAATGTCACTGCCATCAATACAACCATGAAGTCCTCAATGGGAAAAATCAAACAAGACCTGACCACCCAACTTGAATCAGTCTTTTCGGCACTCTACACCAAACTGCATATCCCTACAGATAACCCTTCCTCTTCCTCACCCCCACAAACCGAAGGTGACCATTCCTCTCATTCCCATACCTTGCAGAACCATCACTTTCAACGTGACCTACACCTTCCATGGGTGGATGTGACCAAATTTGATGGCTCATACCCCACTGGTTGGGTAACCCAAATGGAACGGTACTTCTCTTTATACAACATCATAGATGACTTGGCCAAACTCCTGTATGGTGTTCTCCATATAGATCAAGAACGTTGGCAATGGTGGCAATGGAGAAAAAATTCTCGTCAAGGGTATATTTCTTGGACACAATTTGTGGTAGAGCTTTATGAATTCTTTGACACTGACACCAACCATTTGGTCCGTTTGGCAAAGCTGAAACAATTAGGAATAGTGGAAGACTTTATAGCTGCCTTTGAGCACCTAGCTTTTAGAACAGAGGGCATGTCTGATGCCTTTTTCTGAGAGTGTTTTATCAACGACCTCAAGGATGAAATTCGGGCCCATGTCCTCATGGCTCAACCTGAGAGTTGGGTGGAGGCTACCAAAAGAGATAAAGAAGCACAACAGGTTGTATATTCTCAAAACCACAAACCCTCCTTCATCCCTCGCCTTAAACCAGTAAATCCCACTACTCCCTCTGCTCCACTAAAGATCCAAAAATTGACCCGGGTTGAAATGGATGAACGCCAACTCAAATGCCTTTGTTATAACTGTGATGAAAAATATTTCTCGGGCCACAAGTGTAAAGAACAAAATATTTTTATGGCCATCTCCGAGGAAATTTCAGAAGAAGATGAAGAAACTCCCTCTATGTCTGAATCACCTGAATCCACTAACATAACCCCTCCCTCAGACCCTCCCGAAGTAGAACTAGTCATTTCCCTCAATGTTCTCACTAGCTTCTCCGCTCCCCAAACCCTCAAGCTAATCGGTTACATCAAGCATCAGAAGGTCATCATTCTGGTTGATAGTGGCAGCACCCATAATTTTATTTATTTCCGCATTGCCCAAAAAACTCATTGCTACATCCATGCCATCAATAATTTCCAAATCATGATTGCTAATGGTGGTTCCATGAAATGTGGAGGGCATTGTGAAAATGTGTGTCTCCAAATTGGTGACTACCACCTAAAATCCCATATGTTTGCTATCAACATGGGAGGTTGTGACATTATGTTGGGTGCAAACTGGCTAAGGACTTTGGCTCCCATTCTCATGGATTTTAAAGACTTAACCATGCAATTCAACCAAGAGGGCCACCAATATAAGTTCTAAGTCATCACCACAAGTTCACCTGAGATCATTAGTTCCCATCGCATGGAAAAGCTGCTAAAAAAGGGTCATTCTGGTGTTATCACCCAACTCCATGCCATACAAGGAACAGAGACACCTTCTGTACTGCAAGACCTCCAAACTATCCTTTGTAAACATCAATTGGTCTTTTCCACTCCCCAAGGCCTCCCTCCTTCCCATGGTGTTCATGATCATTCCATTCCCCTTGCACCAGGAAGCCTTCCTCCCAATATCCATCCGTATCATCACCCCTTTTCCCAAAAAAATGAAATTGAGAAAATGGTCCAGGAACTCCTTAATGCAGGCGTTATCCACCCTAGTACGAGTCCCTATTCATCTCCTGTGGTCATGGTCCTGAAGAAAGAAGGTTCTTGGTGAATGTGTCCTGACTTCCGTGTCCTCAACAAACTTACCATCAAAGACAAATTCCCCATTCCTGTCATTGATGACCTCCTGGATGAATTGAGTGGCACCCAATTCTTCACTAAACTGGATCTTCATTCAAGATACTTCTAGATACATATGAAAGAGGTAGATATTCCCAAGTCTGCCTTTAGAACTCATGAGGGCCACTATGATTTTTTGGTCATGCCCTTTGGCTTGTGTAATGCCCCCTCCACCTTCCAAAGCCTCATGAATCATGTCTTCCGTCCTTTTCTCCACCATTTTATCTTAGTTTTCTTTGATGATATCCTCATCTATAGAAAAACCTAGACAAACCATCTTACTGATGTGGATCGAGTTCTCCATCTACTCTCTCAGCACCAACTTTTCCTGAAACAGTCTAAATGTGCTTTTGGCACCTCAGAAGTAGAATACTTGGGTCATCTGGTTGGAAAATATGGCGTCAGGTTGGATCCTAAAAAGATTGAAGCTATCCAAGACTGGCCTCACCCAAAGACTCTTAAGAGCTTGCATGGATTTCTAGGCTTAACATGGTATTATCGCAAGTTTGTTAAGAATTATTGGAATATTGCAGCACCTCTCACTGCTCTCCTCAAAAAGAACTCTTTCACTTG
Source organism: Picea engelmannii (assembly GCA_009831015.1). Classification (NCBI taxonomy): domain Eukaryota; kingdom Viridiplantae; phylum Streptophyta; class Pinopsida; order Pinales; family Pinaceae; genus Picea; species Picea engelmannii. Next base: position 586,470 of record ML779401.1, read on the forward strand.
GACTCCAACCATTGCGCAAGATTTTCAAACCTTGAATATGGCCATGTGCACCACTCCAATCCTCGCCCTTACCGATTTCACAAATACCTTTGTGTTGGAATGTGATGCCTCAGGGAAAGGAATTGGTGTTGTCCTTATGCAAGAGGGTCGACCTTTGGCCTTTACCAGCAAGCAACTATCTAAAATAAATCTGGGCAAATCCATCTATGAAAAGGAAATGTTGGCTATTCTGCATGTCGTGGATCTATGGTGTCCTTATCTATTGTGGAAACAGTTCCAAATTAAGACATACCATCAAAGCCTCAAGTATTTTCTGGAACAACACATTTCCTCCCCAGAACAACAAAAATGGGTGACTAAACTCTTTGGATATGATTATGAGATCATTTATAAGAAAGTCAAAGACAATGTGGTTGTAGATGAACTTTCCCGAAAATATGAAGATGAAGGATCCATTTTTTCTCTTTCATTCATTGTACCAAATTGGCTCCAAGCCGTTTTCCAGGAATGGCTACAAGACCCCAAAAGTTCGCAGTTGATCCAACAATTGCAGTCCAATGCTCCAGCTTCCCCAGGGTACTCTTGGCTCCATGAGGAACTTTGATACAAAGGTCGTTTGTACTTAAGTAAACAATCAAAGCTTAAATCCACAGTACTTTATGAGCTTCATGCTACACCCACAGCAGGGCACTCCGAGTTCACCAAAACCTATGACAGGGTCAAACATTCCTTTTTCTGGGATGGTATGAAACAGGACATTTGTAATTTTGTAGCTGAATGTGACATGTGTAAACACAACAAGGGAGAAATAGTCAAATCGCCAGGCACACTACAACCGTCGTCGATTCCACCTGCTATTTGGAAGGATATCTCTATGGATTTTATTACCGACTTACCCAAATAGGGAAATAAATCTGTCATCATGGTGGTTGTTGATCGCCTTTCCAAGTACACTCATTTCTGCGCCCTTCAACACCCGTTTACAACATCCATGGTGGCTCAAATATTCATGGATCAGGTCTTCAAGCTTCATGGCATGCTGCACTCTATTGTTTCTGATCGTGACCCAACTTTCACAAGCAATTTTTGGCAAGAACTGTTCAAGATACATGACACAGAATTGCATCTCAGCACAACTTATCATCCCCAGACTGATGGCCAAACAGAAGTTGTTAACAAGTGTTTGAAAACATATTTGAGGTGTTTTTCCTCGGAAAAGAAAAATCAGTGAGCTCAATGGTTACCCCTAGCTGAATGGTGGTAAAACACTTCATACCATACAGCTACACGCATGACTCCTTTTGAAGTGGTATATGGACAGAAGCCACCTTCAGTTCTCTCATACTTACCGGGTGCCTCGAAGGTCTAGGTGGTTGATATAACACTTACAACTTGAGAGGCCATTCTCCATACCCTCAAAGAGAATTTGGTCATGGAACAGAATCGCATGAAGCAACAAGTAGATCAAGTTCACTCTGAACATCAATTTGCAGAAGGGGATCAGTGTTTCTTCGACTGCAACCTTACAAGCAAACTTCCCTCAAGGCCGAGCATTGTCAGAAGCTAGCGCCCAAATTTTATGGTCCTTATACCGTGCTCAAGCATGTGGGACAAGTCACCTATTAGTTAGCTTTTCCCATCCATTGGAAGCTACATCATGTTTTTCATGTTTCATGCTTAAAGGAGGTGATTGGAACTAAGTGCCAAATTCAAACCAACCTTCCAGAGTTAGCTAAAGAAGGATCCATTTGGCTACAACCAGAAGCAGTTTTGGACCAGCGTGAGCGTCGCCTACATCAGAGAACCATCAAGGAAGTGCTAGTCCAGTGGAAAGATACAACTCTAGCAGACGCCACTTGGGAACCAGCTACCATTTTGCAACAATTTCCTCATCTCAAGCCTTGAGGACAAGGTTGTTTTTAAGGGGGTGGACATATTAGGGTCCTAACCCGTACATAGGTAGAACAATATATTCAGATGTAATAAAGGTCAATATTAATAAGGCCTTTCAATAAAATAGAATAAGGCGGATGTAAGAAGACCTAATAGAGGCTTCTGCTTCTAGAAGGATCTTCCTCTAGATGCTTCTTTTTAGTATAAATACGAGATGAGGGTATGAGAACCCTAGCTTGGATATTATTGTAATAGAGCTCTTCTCAACTGGAGGTTTCCCCCTCGAAGAAGCCCGTGAACATTTCTTTCAGATTCAAAGTGTTATTTCTGTTGTTATTCTTATATCATTTCAGTGTTATTGTGGTGAATGTTCTGGTTATATTGTTGTTATTCTGCCATTACTAGCATTTTATTTTTGTTCTGCATACATTTTATATCTGGTATATTACGATATCTTGTGGTGTGTGTAGATGAAATTTTAGTAACAATGAATAATGAAGCATATATTGAATCCATAAAGAAAGAATTGGAGAATGATTTTGAGATGACAACATAAGAAATATTCACTACTACTTTCACAATGAAGTAACTTGGAATGGTATATATTCATCTTCGAAAATAATCACATTGGAAAGTTGTTAAATAAATTTGGCATGTTGATTGTGATCCTCTCTCTACTCCAATGGAGCAAAATTTGAAGCTAACATCAAAAGAAGGGAATGAATTTGAGGATGCAACTAAATATAGATAACTTGTGAGGAGTATCATCGTTACCACTACTAGACCAGATATTGCATTTGTAGTTGGGATCCTTTCTAGGTTCATGCAAAAACCTTGTGAAGGACATTGGTGTGTTGCAAAGAGAGTTATAATGCACTTGAAGTGAACTCAAGACTTTGGGCTCAAACACTGTAAGGTGGAGGACTTCAGATTAGTTGGATATATGTATTTAGAATTTGACGGGGCTAAGGATAATGTAATTTCTACTTTAGGATACCTCATGAGTCTTGGATTAACAATTGTCTCTTGGAGGTAACACAAATAGTCTGTTCCAGCAGATTCCACTATAGAGGCAAAGTATGTGGTTGTTTTAGAGGAAACAAAAGATATTGTGTGGCCTGAGAAGATACTAGAGGATTTGTAGGACAAACAAGTGAAATTTTCTACTCCACTTTTGATTAAAAACATTTTTGCAATCAAGTTGGCAAAGAATCCTAGATTCCGTGATAAATAAAAATCACATCAACATGAAGTTAATTTGATTTGACATCATGTAAAGGCCAAGACAATTCATTTGATACATTTTTCCACAAGTGAGAAAATTAAACACATCTTCACCAAAGTGCTTGGAAGAGAAAAGTTTGAAAAGTTCAAAAAGATGCTTCAACTCACAACACCCCTTTGTATCAAGGGGAGGATGTTAGATACCTTATCCTAGGGATTATGGTGTAGGAGAAATATGTTCGACAACATAGGTATTCCAACAGAGGATGAACACCTTCAGTAACCACTCACATAACCAGATCAAATATCAACACACCGATGTTTTCACGTGGTAAAACCCCTACGGGGAAACATCCATAGCCCCAGCCAACGCGACCACTTGGAGCAGTTTATTAATGCAAAGAAAAAGATTACAGAGAGATTTTACAAGAGAGTTTCTCACAATCAATCATCGGCAAATGACCCTCCATGCTCTTTAAATAGAGATCATGGACCAATCGGGCGTTAAGCCACGGATCAATGGCCGTTAAGATCGAGGAGAGTATGAACCGTCGGATCACTCTATGTCAGGAACATATCATGACCGTCAGATTGCCTAACTACAAATGCATACTAATGCATACTAAAGAAACACAC
>ML779401.1:602269-623618 GCA_009831015.1 Picea engelmannii
ATCGAGTAAGATTCCCATCTGGTGCTACAAGAGCAAAGGGGATCTTAGAGTTGATACACAGTGATGTGTTTGGACCTGTTCCTGTTCCATCCCTAGGTAAATCTATTTATTATGTTTCATTCATAGATGATTTTTCAAGGAACTCATGGATTTATTTTCTTAGAAAGAAATATGAGGTATTTGATAAATTTAAAGAGTTTAAGGCTCTGGTAGAAAATCAGACAGAGAAGAAAATAAAGGTATTAAGAACAGATAATGGTGGAGAGTTCTGCGGAAATGAATTTGAAGAATTCTGTAAGAAGTGTGGTATAGAAAGGTAGAAGACTAATCCATACACTCCTCAGCAGAATGGAGTTACAGAAAGGATGAACAGGACACTGATGGAAAAAGCAAGGAGCATGCTTAGCGGTGCCGGGTTAGGACAAGAATTTTGGGCAGAGGCAGTGGGTACAACATGTTACCTGGTCAATCAATCACCTTCATCAGCGTTGGATGATAGAACTCCACACGAGGTATGGTATGGAAAGAAACCCTCTCTTCAACATCTTAGAGTGTTTGGTTGTGATGCTTATGTATATGTTCCAAAAGAAAATAGAAGTTGGATAAAAAGGCTGAAAAGTGTATCTTTATTGGATATAAAGATGGTGTGAAAGGTTATAAGCTTTAGAACCCAGAAACCAAGAAAATTGTTTATAGTCAAGATGTTGTTTTCAGAGAGGTAAAAGATATGTCCAAACAAGAATTCCTACCAATGCAATATGAACCTGAGAAAATAGAGCTTGAGTTGGATGATGCAAAATCTGAATCATCTGAAGAAGAGGAAGCAGAAGAAGAAGAAGAAGAAGAACCTCATACCCTAGTATTGAGGAGATCAGTGAGAGATAGATGGCAACCAGAAAGGTATAGTCCACCTGATTTTCATTCCAATTTTTCTTTATTTATTACTTATGATGATCCCAGAACTGTCAGGGAAGAAGTGAATTCAGAAGATAGTAAACTATGGAAGAAGGCCATGGTTGAAGAAATGGATGCCTTAGATAAGAATGAGGCATGGGATATAGTTGAGTTGCCAGCTGGAAGAAAATCGGTTGGTAGCAAATGGTTGTTCAAGAAGAATTTTAATGCACAAGGTAAAGTGGAGAAATACAAAGCTCAGTTAGTAGCAAAAGGTTATTCCCAGGTAGAGGGAATTGACTTTGGTGAGATTTTTTCTCCTGTTGTTAAGTTAACTTCTATTAGATTTCTTTTATCTATTGTTGTTGCTTTTGATCTTGAAGTGGAACAGATGGATGTGAAGACAACATTCCTACATGGGGATATGGAAGAAGAAATATACATGAAGCATCCAGAAGGATTTGCAGTGAAGGGAAAGAAAGAGTTGTTCTGTAAGCTAAAGAAGTCACCATATGGTCTGAAGCAATCACCTAGGATGTGGTACCAAAATTTTGACACATACATCCTTGGATTGGGATTTGTAAGAAGCAGGGATGATCACTGTGTATATTCCAAGCAGGTTGGTAATCACTTCATTTATGTAGTGTTGTATGTTGATGACATGTTGTTGGTAGGAAATAACATGGATGTTATCAAGGAGGTGAAATCGCAGCTATCCTCCAAATTTGACATGAAGGATCTCGGTGCTGCTAACTTCATTCTGGGAATGGAGATTAAAAGATATCGTGCAAACAGGAAACTCTGGTTGAATCAGAGAAAATATGTTGAGACAATGTTGCAGAGGTTTAATATGCATGGAAGTAAATCGGTCAAGGTTCCTATTCCTATAGGTGTAAATTTATCTGTAGATCAGTGTCCCAAGACATAGGAAGAAGAAGAGGACATGTCCCATGTTCCATATACCATTGCAGTTGGCAATTTGATGTATGCAATGGTCTGTACTAGACCGGACATTGCACATGCAGTGGGAGTTTTGAGTAGGTATATGTCAAAACCAGGGAAGGAGAATTGGACAACAGTAAAGAGGGTCTTCAGGTATCTTTGTGGCACCACCAATTATGGATTGTGCTATCAAGGAAGACTAGTATTGGACAGAGTGGTGGACATACATGGCTTTGTTGATGCAGTCTGGGCTGGAGATCTGGATCGCAGAAGATCTACAAGTGGGTATGTGTTTAACCTATTTTGAGGAGTAATCAGTTGGATGAGAAAAAGACAGGCTGTAGTGGCACTCTCAACTACAGAAGCTGAATACATGGCAGCCACTCATGCAAGAAAGGAAGCAGTATGGTTACAAAGATTGTGTTCAGGTATTGGGTTGGTACAACAAGTAGTGATATTAGATTGTGACAGTCAGAGTGCAATCTTCCTGGCAAAGAACCCAACTTATTATTCGAAGACAAAGCATATTGATGTTCAGTATCACTTTGTGAGAGACATGGTTGAGGAAAAGAAGGTGTTGCTGGAAAAGGTTGACACTTTAAAGAATGTTGCAGATTCATTGACAAAGTTTGTGAGCACAAAAATTTCTCCTAGTGTAGAGTAACAATGGGCATTGTTGCCCTGGATTGTTGACTATATAATCCCTTATATAGTCAAAGAAAACAACAAGTGGAAGAATGTTGGGTATGTGTTATATTATTTGCATGTGTGTGTGTGTGAGCACGTTAGATATGACAACTGCGTCTGGGTGGTTTTTTCTATTTTTAGCGGTTTACTAAAAATAATCATGGTTTTAGGGATTAGGGTTTTGGTATCTACGAAATTCCTAAAAAAATGTATATATTGTATAGTGAATGGTGAAATTCGATATAATGAATATAAGAAAGGTTTTCCCGGTTGAGGGTTTCTGGTATAAATCTTTGTGTACTATGTGAATGAGCCATTGATTAAATTCTGTTTTTTTTAAGAATCTATATGCATTGCTTTACTTCACAGGTTTAAAACTTACAATACTAAGGTTTTCTCTTTGAGTTTATGTTGCGATAGTTCAGTTTTCATTCATTTGTTTATTCATCACAAGATTAATTCTCTTTTATGATAGCAGGGTCTTATTGTAGACAACAATATTCAGGGCTGAATTACATCATTCAGACACTTGTTTTTAAGAGGTGTTGATCTATCTTTGATAGTCTGTGTAGACTTGTCTGTTTGTGAATTAGTTTTCATGACTGACAAAGGCTACTGTGCAGAGTTGAGTGGGAAACAATCTGTGGCAATTTGATCCAACTTTTAGAGTTCAGTTTTGGTTTTCTGTCAGAGGTCCTTTTGTATGTTCCATCAGGGATGTCAATGTTTGACTTTGGTCCAAAATTTATGTATGAGATTTTATAAAGAAAATGACTCTTTGGTGAATTGGAATGAAATAAAGGATTTCTTTATGTCTCATATGTCTTGATTATCATCTTGGTGTCTTTACTTCTGTCTTTACTTTTATTTCAACAACTGTTATGTTCATAAAATTACATAAAAAGTGAATTTCCAGCAAGCATTTTTTATTGATAAAATACTAGCCTAAGCACTGGTAATTAATACTTGTGAGTTAGGATGTTATTTTTGTTGGCTATAAACATAGGGTGAGATTCCCGTCTATTTTTATTTAGCCAAGAAAAATTTGAAAATGCTTGAGTGAGATCATTTCATATCTTTTCCTCAACATTTATTTGGTGACCATACTGGGGAGATCTTCGATATCTCTCCGGTTAAATTTTATACTTGATTTTCATCGAAACATCTTTTTTTTTTATTAATTCTTTGACTATTTTATTTCTTAATGATTGTGCCCGTTGCAAGGAAGCTCAATCTTGAGCCCAGTATCCAAGACCAAACCAACATTGCTTTGAATTTGTTTCATACTATTTTAGGCATTGTCAGGACCCGTGCTGAGCTTAACCGTTCTCGGGAAACAATTGAATGAGATATTAATACTCAAGAAAAATTGGAGGCTAGACATAGACAGCCTAGAAATCAGCAGTAACCCTTTTGTTTCTTCAAGTTTTGGCCTTTCTTTCATTTCCTTAGACTCTCATGCTTCTAGAAGAAGAAGAGGCTTGTCACCTGAAATCAATCCTATTTCTGTAATAGGAAGAAGGAATGTTGTGTTATCTGCCCAACAAAGTTCTCTAAGGAGAAATTTATATGATTCATCCAGCTCATCTTTATTTCCCTCATCTATCATCCACAAGATGGCATCTAGTGGTGGCTCTGGTGGCACTGGAAGTTCTCCATCTTCTCAATATTCATCATCATCAGTGATTGGTAGCTTATATAGCCACCATATCCCTGTTTAATCTACCACAAACCCCACTAAAATCATTAAAAAGTATGGGTTTTTTCAGTTCAAAGAAGACGCCACAACCACACCGTGGCATGTGTCCTCTCCTCTTAACCTAAAACCTGCTACTCGTCCACTTCCGAAGTTTAAAGATCACCTGCCTAAGTTTTCTGGAAATAACACTGTCAGCACAAACAAACACCTGGTGGCATTTTCTAATGCTTGTCATAACATATGGGCCAATTACAATGACACTTGGATGCGTTTGTTCGTCAATTCCTTGGAAGGAAAGGTTGCGGCCTATTTCTTTGACCTTCCTCCTAAGATTATGTCTACTTGGGAGGATTTAATCTATTTATTATGATCCACTTGTGGGAAATCCAAAAGCTCCGCCGAGAAGTTAAGGGAATACAATAACGTCACCTATAAATATGGCGAGACCATCAAGTCTTTCAACTTGCATTTCACCAAGTTATACAATCAAATCCCCAAACATATCCGCCCTCAGAACCAAGCCACTTTCATGCATTACTACAATGCATTTCCTTCCCCCTACCGTCATATGCTTGAGTAAAAATCCATTGATAATATCTATTCTGCTTTGCATGCTTGTTTAGAGTATGAAGAACAACTTGAAAGAACTGGTCTTCCCTAGGGAGAATCAATTAGGCAGACAAACATGTACGCCCTCTTACAACTAGTACAAGATATGAACAACCATATGATAGTGTTTGAGCGGAAGGGTACTATCTCCCCTCCCACCCCTGGAGCTTCATCCTCTTCTGCACCCCCCTTTAGAAATATGGTTGAAAAAAAAATTCAGCCTAAAGTTATCATGTCATGGAGTTGGTGTAAATTTTGTGAGGAACACCACGAGGAAACCACATGTGAGGTGAAGAAGAGTGCCAGAGATAATATCTTTGGTAAAATACCAGAAGCTATTATCATTGTCTTATATTTTGTAGAGCCAGAAGACATCATGGTCATCAACACTAGAAACAAAGCTTATGCTCCCAAGGGAAAATTTGATTCTCCCTGCAACTCTTCTAGCCCGAGTTCATCCTCAACCACTGCCACTCCCAAGGTTCCTAAGGTTTTAGAGAGTCAAGGAATCACTCCCCCTCTCCCCTCTTACAAATACAATATCTTGAACCAGTTGGCCAACATTAAAGCAGATGCAACCCTCCTAGACATGGTTTTAGTCCCTGAACAACAGATGCATATGAAACAATTCATGGAAGGAAAAGCTTCTGTTGTAGCCAATCTTTCTGAAGAGGATTCTTCTGTAAATAAAGTAGGTGTACATAAATTTATATACCCTATAAACAATCCCCCTTTTATAGTTCTGTAAAGATTATGGATAATATTTCCCATTGTTTCCTCATTGATGGTGGTTCGGGCCCAAGTGTGATGTCGAAGATTATTATGGAAGAGTTAGGCTTGTCTTGTAGAAATGAAAACGCCAGAAGCATACTCTCCTATAATAGTCTACAACAAATAAACATAGGCAAGATTAAGGATGTGACCTTAGTTTTATGTGCTCATCCTGAGATAAGAACAACCCTCAACATTCAGGTAATTGATATGCATGTAAGCAATTACTCAATTATCTTGGGAAGGGATTGGCAAGCCTTAACAAGTGGATACCTCTCACTCGACGGGACACATTTATATGTTCCTTGGAATGGTAAGAAAATTATAGTCCTTAGAGAGGGAATAATTTCACCCTACATAGAGAGTGTCCCACAATCTAGCGTAAACTATATCGAAAAAGACCTAGGAGTATATTCCATCTTTGTCGAAGAGATGATGATATATGGAAAATGAACTTTGATGGTTCATGCTCTAAATAAGGTAATGGGGCTAGCATTACCTTGGTTTCCCCTGTAGGAAGAATTCATAATCTGTCTTACAGGTTAGAGTTTTCTTGTACAAACAATGTCACTAAGTTCGAAGATTTATTATTAGGCATTGAAAATTCCCTTAATCTTGGTTGTGGTCACCTTTCAGTTTTTGGAGATTCCGATCTTATTTTGAACTTGATAAGAAAAAATTGCTCTCCTAGAAACAAGATGATGGAACGATAATCCCAAACTGTTTGGGAACTTATCTCAAACCTTTTATCCTTCAACATCACTCATGTTAAGAGGGAGTTGAATTCAATGGCTGGTCAGTTAGCTATCTTTGCAGCTTCTCCTAATCAACAAATTTTGCCTCATAGGCCTGATTGTTCTTTTCAATCTCTATATCATGCATATATCCCTGACAATGTAGGATCTTGGAAGGCCCTCCATAATGATGAGAGCATTTGTGCTTTCATTCAAGATGAACCTCTTAAGCTCGAAGATATTATATCCATAGAAAATAATAAAGTTCCTGGGGGCTTGACTCCTCTTGAGAGTTTGTTTTCATCGAGTGATGTAGGCAATAAAGAAAAACAGAAAGAAGAGGAGTTACGAAAGAAGGTGGTTGAAACCATCTCCATGAACATTAGGACACCTGAATCTTCAACGAATGTTAAAATAAATGTCCAGTGTTCTGATAAAGAAGAGATGAGGTTTGTCGAGCTACTTGGTGGATTTCAAAATGTTTTTTCTTGGTCTTATGAGGATATTCGTGGTTTTGATCCTGGTCTTATTCAACATACTATGAAACCATCTAGGAAAAAACAAGGACTTGTTAGCTCTGCACTGGAATAAAACTTTCAAAGGGAGTTGAGAAATTTCTTAAGGGCTAGGATTATTTTCTTTGTCCACCCTGAATGGGTTTCTAATTGGGTACATGTTTCGAAGACCACTGATCATGTTATAACTTGCATTAATTTTTGAACCTTCAGGCAAGCTATTATGATAAATCCTTTTCCTCCCCTCAGTATGAAAATGGTTCTACAACAGGTTGTAGAGTTACGGTTGAAGCCCTTACTTGACAAAATTATGGGTTACAATAAAATAGAGGTAAAAGGGGCAAATGTTCACAAAAACACTTTTATTACTAATTGTGATATTATGTCTTACAAATTCATTCCTTCTAGCTTACTTGATGCAAGTACCACTTTTAAAAGGCCTATACACACAACTTTTGATGAATTGGTCACTCTCCATATCTGTCTTGATGATTTAATTGTGTGCGTCAAGGGGTTGATAATTACATCAGAATTCCAAGTGTTGGGTCCTTTCCAAATTTATTTTGTCTTGGACACTAACTCATACTTTTTAAAGGATTTACAGAAGCAATTGTTTTCCTACAACACTAACAGTCCTCACTTGAAATATTGCGAGGGACCAGCGTGAAAAGTTCTAATGTTGTCTGGATTTTTGTACTTTAGTAGTCTAGCTCTGTTTTCAGTTTCGCCATTTTTCTTTTCTTCTTACAGTAGTTGATTTCTGTTTTCTGTTTTAGTCATTTCCTATCGCTTTTACTTTTTTGTCACTTTATTTCTGTTATTTTAATTTTCTTCAATTTTATTCTGTTAGATTTTGCATTTTAATTGAGAATAAGATGTTAGATCAGTTATGCCACAGTGAAACTCCTACGAGATATTGTTAGATAATAAAAATCAAGCTTACATAGTTGTTATGATGTTCCCCTGAGGACACACTTGAATTGTTTATCTTCTTTCACTGTTGTCTTATAAAGAGATTGGTTATCTCCCGCTTCTTCTTCCCATTTCTTCGCCCATTTGATAAATAAAAGAGGAGATCCATTTATTTTTCTCCTTGAGATAAGAGATGATTTTGGTTGAATGATTATGCATACAAGGATAAACCCCCTCATACTTAACATTTTTCATAAGTTATTCCCAAATTCCCGGTTATTTTTCTATTAAATCCTCTCACTTCCCCCTGTTGCATAATTATTTTGGTTACATCTTCTAAAATTATTGTTCTTGGTTTGCAAAACCATGAGTTTTGAGTTCTAAATCTATTGAAAACAAATTTTCCTATGGAGTCGCCAATTTGTTGATGATTAAAATCGCAACAAATGTTTTTGCCTGCAAAGTGTTGCTAAAGCCTATTATTATAATGCTAAATAATACTAGTAGGTGGGAACCCCTTGTAGATTGGAGATTAGGTCTAGTTCTTATTTGATGGTATACTATTGTTCGACACTGCTTACATGGTTGATGCCATCTTGTTTTTATTGGATGATGGATCAGGCATATTATATGTGTTTCTTTTGCTGCTCCAGGCTTAAAGTTTTATGTTACAATGACCTGTGTTATTCATGGTTACCATTACTTTATGTTCTTGGATCTATTACTTGTGACACCTGCAACAAATATATGTTAGTAACAACAAATAAAGGGAAATTAATAGGAGATTAATCAATGTGAACAAAAATTCAAAGGGAAGAAACTATTATATAGTAACATGCTACACTACATGCACTAAAAGGATCGCGGTAAATCCTAGCTAACATATGATAGCCATGCAATTTATTGGAGTTATATAGAAACATAATTAACATGCATTACTGTATAGTTTGGAATGGTAACAATGAGATGTGGGTGGCACTCTTGGAAATTAAGGGTTCTTGGTTTCGATGCATGGTTCAATTGGATGATTGTTGGATTAGTGGCTAGTGCATACTAAGAAGTTGAATGAACTTAGGTTTGGAGGTGACATTTATTTACTACACGTCACCCTTACTCCTTATGTTGGCCGCTACCCTAGATGGGCTATTGTTAAACCTTCTTACTGTGGTTATGCTCCGATTTTCAAGCAGGGAGGAGCCACTTGACCAACTCACGTTTAAATTGCTTGGATTACAAGTATGCCCCTTTTTTTTGACCATCCATGAGTCTTCTCTGTTTATGAAATGGATATTGGCTTGAATGTATCGGTTGTGCTTCCTTAAGTATTGCAACTGTGTAAAATGGTGTTTTTGGAGTGAATTGTTGGTGGATTTATCTGTGATAATGTCTGAAGTTACAGTGTATTAGGTCATCCTGAGTGTTACTGGCCATGAGGGCTCTCTATCATCCCTGCTGGTTTAGTTGGAGGGTTTCTTCTGGTCCTGAGTGGTTGGTTTTCTTCATGCATTTGTTTTACCATACCTAGTCTTTGAATTTTATGGGGTTTAATGTTTGGAAGTGCTTTTGTGTCACTACGCGTTGTTCATTTAGGCATTGGGTTGTTGTCATTGTTATATGGTCACATAGTGGGTTATATTTCTTCTTCTAGGCCCTGTTTGCACCTCAACATTATAGTTGATTGACTGGAGATCCATGAGGGTTATACCCCGCGTGTGTTAAGTATCAATACCTGACCAAATTGGAGCCTTACTCCTGTTCTCATATCTCTTCTATCATGGGATTCATCACCCTGGCCACAAAGTAAATTGTGGTTTTCTCTGTGTTTACACCGTTGGTCTCAGAGGTTTTCACCATTGAAAAGAGTCGACTCTATTGGTCCACAGAACAAACCCTCGACTCCTGAAGCCTGAGGGTTGATAGAGAAGACCGTTGTGGCCTGTCAAGTTTACTATTTGGTGTAGAGTCAATTACTGGCTCACCCCTTTGATTATATGAAAGTGGTGTTGGTTTCAGCATCTAGTCACAGCAATTGTTTTATTGGATAGATAAGCCCAACATGGTTAATTAGAATGATTGTTAAGTCAAATGCACCATTGTTGCCTCCTTGTGTTTATTGAATGGATAACCTGACACTGTTTAAAATTGATTAAGGAACAATAGAGATTCGTGCTTAATGCATTGGTATGAGTGGTGTCCCTAAACATGACTCATTGTTTACTATAGTTGTGTGTTTTTAATGGCCAAATTATTATTGAAATCGGGGTGCTTTTGGCATTTCCACCCACTATTTACATTATGGTTATTTGATTGCATCATCGAGGATGGGCACAAGTTTTATACAATATGATTTTCTACATTTTGATTGATTTGAGCAAGTCTGTTTCTATCTCCTTGTTTTGGATTGATAACTCGGCACGATAGGTTGAGTTAAAGAGACTGTGATTGTGTGTTTAAAATTGTCAAATGAGGACGTTGCAGTCATGGTGATTATGGTATAATTGTCCATTGTGTTTTTACAAATATTAATTGATTGCACTATTGGGAAAGGTCATGGGTTTCTGAACAATGGATTGTTGTAATTTGATCAATTTTGTTGTAAAATCGGGCATGTTGTTGATGCCTCATTTAATTGGATGGATAACCCAACATTTCAATTATTTAGGGTCGAAAGAATCTGGGCTTGGTTTTTGCAATTTAAATTTGGATTATTTGGTTGACTGTCCACTATGTAAGTTTAATGAATGTTATGCATTTTAGCAATGCCAGGCACGATTGCAGTGAAAGTATAACTTCATTGCAGTTGTGAAACATGACCTTGGGTGCATTTAATGATTGAATTAATGTGTGGGCGGTGGTTGATTTTGATGATGAACAATGGAAATGGTTACTATTGTACATTTAAGAATTGTTATAAGATGTTAATTAGATAAATGAAGGGAACAGAGCTCCCCTACAGACTGTTGTGGAATCCATGTTGTTTCGTTCGATGGCTTTGTTAAATAGTTGATTATGAACAATGAGCAAGTTAATGCATAGAGTTGTTTGATTTATATGTAGCAGTTGTTTTTGTTTGGGGTCACGATGGTTATTTGGTTGGTGTATTTCCTTTAACAGAATGGTTTTATGGATTACTTAATTAATTTTTTGAACAGTATCCGCTCTCTTTCCCCCACCATTTTTTTCTCTTTTTGCTAATTACAATCCCATCACCTTCCCACATTCATTTTTCACTCTCTGTTCTAAAATTAATTACGGTCAAGAAAAAATATGTTTTGGAGCAGTTGGAAGTAGCAGAGTCTTGGTTGGATTACAGTGATGTTTTTGGTTTGCAGTTGATTGTTTGTTGTCTTTAAGTAGTAACCATGTTTTTTCCCCCTCATCTTATCATGTTTCGCTCAATACAAACCCCTTGCATATCCCAGGAACCTTTGTTCATCCCCTGCTCATTGACAAACAATTAAACAAATTGTATGGATTGGATTACATGAGTCTGATATATTGTTGAGCCAAATCCATTTCATATTTTTAAAGAGTTATCATATATGGTTATTTAAAATATTATTTTCTAATCACTCATGCATACAGGGATGAGCTATTCAGATAAAAGGTTGAAAACAAAGGCCTACTATGCCACTGTCAAAGAGAAGGTCGTTACTGCTCCTTCCGCATCTTCAGATAATTCTGGTAAATCCATGTCCTCCCACTTGCATTGGAAGGACGATTTCTCTCATATGATCAACAATATGAGGCTTAAAGATTCCACACAGCCTAAGGCAGGTTCAGAAGAACTAAGAGATGATAGCATCAACAATGGAAATATTGTCTCACAAACTCGAAAATATGGATTTTAAGTTTTTTATTTTGATGACAATTGACTTCAGATTTCTGTATGGCATGCTTTTGGATATGTTGGTAATATATTTTGGAAATAATTGCAAACACTATTGAGATAAATTGTCAAATTTTAACATGATGATGGGAGTCACAAGGAGGTGTGTTTTGCTTAATTAACTAGTTATGTTATGATTGTTAAGAGCTAAGGGAGTCACAAGGGGTCCCACCTACTAGTTATTATTTATTTATAACCCTTATTATGATTATTAATTTTCCCCCTAACTAAAATTTGGTTGAGTCTTTTAATTAACTTAACTAATGAGTTGGTTCAACTACTTCAACCAATTCTAATTTGCTTAAAAGAAAAAGGAAAGGGAGGAGCAAAAGGAGGATAGAAGCAGAAGCATACTAAGGTTTTCTCTTTGAGTTTATGTTGAGATAGTTCAGTTTTCATTCATTCATTTATTCATCACAATCCTAATTCTCTTTTATGATAGCAGGGTCTTATTGTAGAAAACAATATTCAAGGCTGAATTATATCATTCATACACTTGT
The DNA here is from genome assembly GCA_009831015.1 of Picea engelmannii. NCBI lineage: Eukaryota > Viridiplantae > Streptophyta > Pinopsida > Pinales > Pinaceae > Picea > Picea engelmannii. Next base: position 614,422 of record ML779401.1, read on the forward strand.
TTTTCAGAGGTGTTGATCTATCTTTGATAGTCTATGTAGACTTGTTTGTTTGTGAATTAGTTTTCATGACTGACAAAGGCTATTGTGTAGAGTCGAGTGGGAAGCAATATGTGTCAAGCTTATCCAGATTTTAGAGTTCAGTTTTGGTTTTCTTTCGGAGGTCCTTTTGTATGTTCCATCAGGGATGTCTAAGTTTGACTTTGGTCCAAAGTTTTTGGATGAGATTTTGTAAAGAAAATGACTCTTTGGTGAATTGGAATGAAATAAAGGATTTCTTTATGTCTCATCTGTCTTGATTATCATCTTGGTGTCTTTACTTATGTCTTTACATTTATTTCAGCAACTGTTATGTTCAGAAAATTACATAAAAAGTGAATTTCCAGCAAGCTTTTTTTATTGATAAAAGACTAGCCTAAGCATTGGTAATTAATACTTGTGAGTTAGGATGTTATTTTTGTTGGCTATAAACATAGGGTGAGATTCCCATATATTTTTATTTAGCCAAGCAAAATATGAAAATGCTTGAGTGAGATCATTTCATATCTTTTCCTCAACAATGTGGTTTGGTAAGGTCATGATTTCAAAGAATTCGTAATTTTGACGCTGAAAAAAAATGATGCTTTCTCTTGGCACCACTTTTCATTTCGGAGATTGATTTTAATGGTTTTTCCAAAAAACATTATGAGTTTCTTAAGGCCATGGATGCAAAAGGTTTTTAGAGCTAGAGTTCTTGTTTTGATCTCACAATTACCATCAAGTCGATAACTTTGTTTTGTTTGGTTGCATATAATAGAAAGGGGGTTTTGAGGATTGAATGATCCCTTCGTATATTTCGAAAAATATTTTAGTGAGATGGAATTGGCTTTAGATCTTAATCCATGCTCATGTTCATTCATTTACCTACTTCCCCTTGTGTTTGTTTCTCCCATTTCCCCCACATTTTCATTGTTTTCTACCTCAATATCATAGTCACTACCACTATCATTGGCGTTGGTGTTTCAAAAATGATTCATTTTTGGTATATGTATTGGGTTTGTTTAGTTTTAGGAAGAAACCTACAAAAAGGGTGTGATATATACCATATTGTCATTGAATGCAACATTTATGATTTTAATTTTTTTCATGCTTGTAGGTCTAAAATTTCAAATAATAATAATAATAATTCTAGAACAACGAACATTGAAATATAAATTAATTTTTTTATTAAAACATAAAAAAATGTTTACCCTGCCTCCAATGGCTCCTACAAATACAAAATGTAGAGTTCCCACCACCCAATAGCTCCAATAGACCTCCTAATTCATGACTCCTCACACAACAATCACCATTGGCTAATACATGTGGTTGTCTACAGTCCACCCTCCTCAACAATGGTAGTCCTGATCCAGATTATTTTGAGAAAGAAATGAAGGCGGAGATATACCAATGAAATATATAGAAATATTGAAATGAACAAAGCGATATAGTAATGCACATTTTTTTATTGATGAGATAATGTACAAAAATTGTAAAATAATAGAGTGAATGACTCACTAGAATGGTGGAAGTTTATCTCTGAGAAGAGTTCTGATGGCTACGCTCATTCACAAGAAGATGATGATGATTACAATGAGGCTCTAGAGGCCTTTTTAACATAAATAAAATCCAAAACCCTAACCTGAGAAGATGAAACTCCAAAAGGTTTGAGGGCCCCAATGGAGGTAGTTGTTACGTCAAATTCCCAAGGGAGTAACTTTTGCATACGATCTTCATTTGGGGCACACGATAGCTCACTTGAAAGGTATATCCGAGGACTACACATTTTTTCATCACACTTCGACTAAAATCCATAGTGTGACTATGGAGAGCCCAAAAAAATGTTGTTTAGGGCCTCGAAATGACCCCATAAGTTTAGGACCCGAAAAACTGTAGAAAAATTGCTAAGGTGGAAACCCATGTTTTGAGCCAGTGGAATAGGTGGGTGGCCTTCGATTTCCACCTTGATCAATCCTACTCCCTTACAAAGCAATGTTCTCCATTGCATCAAATCCCTGGGGAATCTTTTGTTGAATCTGAACCTTTGTGAGCTGCTTACTTTGCTGAAGAAGCTGTCCTGCTTGGCTTGTTGAAGGTTGTTATGAACTTTTTGTTCGAGGGGTTGGATCTATTTAACCAATATAGATGCATGATTTTCCTTAGTGTGGGAGGAATCTATCGGTGAATATGCAACATGAAGAACATGAAGGGATTTATTATAACTTGGTTTGACTGGATAGTGTGAAGGCATCCCCGTCGGTGCAATAGGAATATATTGGTGCTCTTATACAATATTGTTGATCTACTTCTATTGGATAGAAGGGTTTTGAGTTGAGGCTATAGTGGTTGCAGTGTCCTTCTTTTCTGACAAGATTGTGAAGAGGCTAAACTTTGCGGTATGAGAGATTACTTTGCGGAACTTTTTTTTTAGGACAATAGTCGGAACTACCTATGGTATCTTGTAGGGATGACCCCTCAGAGTAACAATGATGCTATGTGATCAAGACTCATAAACATCATGACGTGTCCACATATATGGTTTTCCTAATAGAACATCACAAAATTCCAGTGGGGAAATATCACACAGTACCTCATCCTTGAAGGTATTGATGTCGTATGATATGTGACACTGCTAGTTGAAATGGATATCTCGTCCCTGTTGAAGACATCCAATGTTGTATGGATGCGGGTGTGGTGCTGTCAGAAAATACAACTGCTTGATGACCTCTGTTGAGATGAGGTTCTTTTGGCTTATGCTATCAACAATAAAATGCAGCAGGGTCCCCTTCACCCACATCTATGAATGGAAAATATGCTCCCCCTCCTCAGGAGCCTCTGGTTCTTTTGGTTGGATTGTTGCAGTTGCGACAACAACAGTGGGTTTTGCATTAATTATTTGTCTCATTTTATTATTGTCTAAATTAGATTTCAATTCAGGGATTGATTATGTTTCTTTGAGATCAGCTACCAATGACTATTTCGAGTGACATTCATCAGTGGTGTGCCAAGGGATTTTGTGGAAGTTGCACCACTTCCCAGTGTCCTTCTTCATATTCTTGTTTCTCTTCTTTTCCTACGGCTTGGAATGATTTTCTTGAGGTTGAATATTCTATGGATTAGGGATTCCTTTACCATACTTTGGTTGTTGAGGATTTGTAGACCCAATTCCTGCTTGTTCCGGTGCATAAATTTTTTCTCCATTTTGACAACATATCGATAAGATTCTCCTAGCGATGAGATATCTAGAAACTCCATTTCGGTTTGGATGTACTTGTGTAGAGCCCCACAATATTTTAGAAATATGATCTTCTCGGAGTATTTGATACCCAGCTTGGTGCAAGAGGTATGGAAGGTATTTGTGAACTCTGCCACTGTTTGGCCCCTCTCTTGATTCAGCTTGGTCCATCACATGTACTAGTCATCATAGTTTCCCACAGGGTAATATTTTTCCTTGACCACATCCATAAAAATACCAAGTGGACTTGGCCCAAATATTCCAAACTCCTCTGTATAATTTTTCTCCCAGTAAATTTTCCATCAGTGTTTGACATGGGGGAGAACCTTAAGGAGCACATAGGTGATCTTTTCTTTGTCAGAAAAATTGTGAATAGAGAAATAACCTTTTAGAAGATTTAACCATTTTTCCAAAGCATTTGCATCGATCTGACCTTAAACTATGAGAATATCATAATTAAATTATACCTTGAATGGGGCAGCATCTCCAAAGAGACTCCTTGACAAAGACACACCTGTTATTGCCGAAAATCGTTGAAGGATTTGGGAAAAATTCTCCAACATCTCGTTCCTCTGTTGAGCGAGGGATTCCACAAGAAACAACTTGATGGGATCTTATGCTCCCTCATATATCTTCTCTTCCACCATGGGAGGTCACTTGGCCTGGCGAGAGTGATTGTACTCAAGAGAAACTAGCTCGAGACCCAATTCTCTATACCATGTCCTCGTCTGGGGCATGCACTAAGAAACGAAAAGGATTAGCCTTATCTGATACAATTGATCCATATTATTCTTATAACAAAATGAAGGAGAGGATATAACAATCAAATTTACATAAATATTGAAATAAACACATAGATACAACAATGCACAATTTTTGTTAATGAGAGAATCTACAGAAACTGTAAAATTACAGAGTGAATGAATTGCTAGAATGGTGATCTTATCTCTAAGATGAGATGTGATGGCTACGCTCCTTCACAAGAATATGATGATGATTACAATGAGGCTCTAGAGGCATTTTTAACATAAATAAAATCCAAAACCCTAACCCAGGAAGATGAAATGCTAAAAGGTTTGCAGGCCCAGATGGGGGTAGTTGGTATGACAACTTCCCAAGGGCATATTTTTTGCATACGATCTTTGTTTGGGGCACATGATAGCTCGTTGGAAAGGTCTTTCCAAGGACCCAAAAAGATGTAGAAAAATAACAAGGTGGAAACCCCTATTTTGAGCCATTGGAATATGTAGGAGGCCATCAATTTTCGCCTGGATCAATCCTCCCCCCTTAAGAAGAAATGGTCTCCATTGCGTCAAGTCCTCGAGGAAGATTTTGTTGAATATGAAACTTGGTGAGATACTTTCTTTGTTGAAGAAGTTGCCCTGCTTAGTTTATTAAAGGATGTTATGAACCCATTGTTGGAGGGGTTGGATCTGTTTAACTAATCTAGCTTCATGATCTACCTAAGTGTGGGAGGACTCTATTGGTGAATATTCAACATGAACAATAGGAAGTGATTTATCATAACTTGGTTTGAATGGAAAGTGTAGAGTCACCCCAGTAGGTGCAGTAGGAATATCTTGGTGCTCTTCTACAATCTTGTTCATCTGCTTCTGTTGGATAGAAGGGTCTTGGGATAAGGTTGTAGTGGTTGCAATGTCCTTCTCTTCTTACCAGATTGTGAAGAGGTTAAACTTTACAGTATGAGAGATTACTTTTTGGCACTATTTTGTCGGGATGTTAGTTGAAACTACCTCTGGTATCCATTAGGGATGACCCCCCAGAGTAACAATGACTACGGGGTCAAGACTCATAAACAACATGAAACCTCCACATATATGGTTGGACTAATATAACATCACAGACTTCTAGTGGGACAACACCATGTAATACCTCATCCTTGAAGGGCTTGATGTAGTATGAAAGGTGGCATTGTTGGATGACACGAAGGTCTTGTCCCAAGCGAATCCATCCAATGTTGTATTGTTGCAGGTGTCGTGTTGTCCGAAAATCCAACTGCTTGACGACCTCTACTAAGATGAGGTTATTTTGGATTCTGTTATCAATAATAAAATGCAACAGGGTCCCCTTCACCGACATCTATGAATGGAAAATACGCTCCCCCTCCTCATGATCCTCTGATTATTCTGGTTGGATTGTTGCAGTCGCGAGAGTAGCAGTGGGTTCTGCATCAATTATCTATCTCCTTTTATTATTGTTTGAATCAAAGTCTGATTTGGGGCTCAGTTCTGTCTCTTTGATCTCGGCTACCAATGACTGTTTTGAGTGAAATTCATTGGCATTGTGCCAAGGTATTTTGTGGAAGTTGTACCACTTCCCAGTGTCCTTATTCATCTTCTCATTGCTCTTATTTTCATGCATCTTTGATTGGTTTCATTTGTTGGATCATGTTGTCATTGATGCCAATGGTTTGATTATTTGGGAGATTGTTGGATCATATGTCATTGATGTAAATGGTTTGGTTTGATTGATGTCATTGATTGATGTCAAGTAATTGATTGATTGATGAGAATTATAGATGTCCAAGTGGAAACCGATTGATATGATGCCTTTGATGAGAATGATAGATGTCCAAGTGGAAACCAATTGATATGATGCCCTTGATGAGAATGATAGATGTCCAAGTGGAAACCAATTGATAAAGATGGATCATTGATATGATTCCCTTGATGAGAATGGTAGATGTCCAAGTGGAAACCAATTGATAAAGATGGATCATTGTTATGATGCATTGATGAAGATGGATCAATGAGTTGTCACTGATACATGATGCATAGTTGATATATATGATGCAGTGGTGAATTGATGCAAAGATTAATCATTATTGTCTTATCATGGTTGATAAGGTGCACAAATGGATGAACTCCAAAGTGGTCCCCTTATGGTGAAAGCCCTCATGGGAAGACGCTTTACAGATTGAGTTATCCTAGAAGAACGGTTGGAGGACCCATGCTTGCATGTGGATTAATGAGATGAAGATCAATGAAGTTGTTGGTGAAACTACCCTAGATGGATAGTGCTTGACATGCCATTTCCGGTGGTATGTGGAATGTCACATAACTCCTCACGGTTTGAGAGTTATGGCTCTACAAAGTTGAAGGACCCCCATATGATGGCTTGAAGCCCCAAAAGGTCAAAGAAGTCAGAATGCTTGAAAAGAAGAAATAATTATTTAAATGATAAAGTAAAGTGACAAAATCAAGAAAGAATATTTAAATGATAAAATGAAGTGACAAAATCAAGAAGAAATATTTAAATGATAAAGTATTGGAGAACTTTCTATTCATGGAAAGTGGTTAACGCTAAAATAAGGAAAATAGGTTAAGTGACCTAGAAATGGGTTAAGTAACCTAAAAATGGGTTAAGTGACCTAGAAATGGGTTAAGTAACGAAAAAATGGTTTAAGTGACCTAGAAGATGAAAGTATAAATAAGAAGCTAGGATCTCTTGTAAAATGTACATTTGGTGAGAATCCTTTTTGTGGATCAATGGAGAGATTCTTGTGAATATCTTGTGGAGTATTGATGGAGAGCTTCTTGTGAGAGCATCTTATTGGTGTGGATATCTTGAGCATGATTGAATATCTATTCTAAGGAAAAGAGCTAGAAGAGGATCTCATGGACGCATCAAAGTTTCGGCAATGTCGGAGATCTTGACGGTAAAAGTCTTGGATTCATAGAAAACCCTATTTTCCGATGTCCACACAGGTTTTCTGTGTATAGGGCGCATGCACACATGGGCTGGTTGTGTATAGGGTGAGTGTACACGTGGTCTAACTATGTATAGGGAGCATGGAGTGGATAAAATCATGGAGATTTTTGTTTGAGCTGGTGCCAAGTTATTCGATGATGAGGCAGGTTCTAGATCTGCATTCTATGGCCTCAGATCTATCACTCAGACACTGGTATGGTTACATTATTGTCTTGATGGATGCTATTGTTTGATGTGTTGTGAATGCTTAGGGAATTCTTGGTATGGCTTCTATGATGTGGCTCAGTTTGGTTGATTTGATTGATGGAGTGAGAAACACTCTTGTGATTCAGTAATGACATGATTGCTATGGTATACTAGTTATTTATACATGATTGAGATAACATTCATATTGATTTGTTGTGGAGCATGAGAAAGCTATTGGAGAGCTTGGATGTGTTGTGACTGGCTGTGGGTTAGTTTGGGCAGTGGAAGATAGAAGAGAAAGTGATTGTAGGTTGCAGAGGATCTAAGCAAGTGAAGAAAAGCAAAACCCTAGTTTCTCATAAGCATATGCTTGTTGCATTATACACTGATCGCGTTCATAGGCGGGCTGTAGTGAGCCAGAGCGCATGCACATGCGGGATGCACTACTGACAGGTCACGTACCTGTTGACAAATTGATATTTGTTGAGGATTGTTGCCTCATCTTAGTTGGTGTTGAGAATGTAAGTTGAGTCTTTCATATAGAGCTAGTGCTCTTGTAGAATTGTACTCTATTCAATTGTTACTGATAAACCGCAAGGATTGTAGTCTGTAATAAAAATAAAATTGTACATACATCTTGTGTTCTTTGTGTTCATTGTGATAATGACTTGTTGATGATATATTGTTGAAATATGTTGTTGATATGTGTTTGCACCCTCTTTGTCACCTTGGTGAACAAATAAGGGGTGCTTACATGCCCAGTTGGGTCTTGCTGAGCATGACAGCTGTAGAGGAAAGAGTTAGAGAAAAGAAAACACGAATATAAACAAGAATTAAAAAAATACAAACTAGAATTAAAAGCATGGAAATATATAGATAATAAAACACAAAAAGACCAATATCACCAATGTTTTTAGGCTGATCTATTGATGAAATCAAAGCACAATGAAGAAAGGGGACTATGAGTCCCTTCTTCCTCCAAAGGAAGGCTCTTGGTCCCTCACAAGATTGCTCTCCTTACAACAAGAAAAATGAAAATGATGATGAAAGAACTCCTTTGCAAACCCACTCAATGGAGAGGTGAGTTGCTCAATGAAATGATGCCAAAGTGCTATTGTCAAGGAGTGAGTCCTTAAAACAATCTAGGCATCATAACATTACATGAAATTCCTTGAGAAAATGATGTTTCTTCATGTCTGTTTATAGCATTGCATTGGGTGATTATGTAACTCCTTTGTGGTGTGAAAAGAGGCTCTTTAGGGCTTCATTAGGTCTTTGACCAGCCTACCATGCGGATTCAGCTCAGATTTGAGGGTCAAATCGGCTTGGGATCTAATCCATAAGTGGTTGGGAGGCCGACCAATTCAATAAATGCGATGTTTAGCAGGTGCGTGGGTTTTTGCGCCAACAGTCGCGCATCGTGCGCGTATGCACGCATGGTACGTTCCTGTTACACGCATGTGCATGCGCACCCAACTTCTGTAAAGCGCCCTTCAATTTTTGGTTACTTTGTATAGTTTTTGACCTTTTTGGAATGTTGTGAAATTAATTCAATTCCATGAATGACTTCATTACTATTTGATGATGCTGAGTTCTTGTCGCCATGTGCGGATGAAATTTCAGTGATAACAATATGTGCTCACATCTAACTGGTTATAAATTATAGCAATGGGCAATGAATACATGTTGAATTCTAATTGATGAGTTTTTGTGCAAGAGGGAAGTTTTGGGAAAAAGAGCCCCACACTCATTCACCCCCCCTCTAAGTGTGGTAGGTGTGTCCAACAATTGGTATAAGAGTAGGCCTTCACTACAAGCCTTAACAAGATTTAAGGAGATCCATAGACACACAAATGGATGATGAAGTTCCAATCCTTGATGAGGAAAACTATTCTACTTGGAGAATAGAGATGAGAGTGTATTTGAAGACAATCGGAGCAGTTATTTGGAAGGCAATCATCGGTGGATATGTTCCGTTAAAGAACAAGTCAAAGTTTGTAGCTCAAAGGGAAGGAAAGAAGAATGATGC
>ML779401.1:648650-687837 GCA_009831015.1 Picea engelmannii
TGAGATGCTACAACTGTAGTGGATTTGGCCACAAATCCCAGGAGTGATGGAACACAAGAAGAAAGTCCATGATGAGGAATTCACATAGCATGTCTAGAAGAAGGAATGAAGTAAGAAAGGGAGACATCTTTGAAAAGATGGATGCTTAGAGCTCAAGTTCTGAAGAGAAGGGTCATCTACAGAAGTGGGTGAAGAAGACAGAGCAGCCATATTAGAATGAAAGACTGAAGAGAAGTTCAAAAGTATCATCTACTAAGGCACATGCAAGTAACAGTGGTGAAAGTCATGTGTAAACGTGTGATGATGTTGAAAAGGTCACATACACACGTGCTCAGTTGTGCAGCAGGCTACGTGTCTGTTGTAAAGCCTTGGGAAAAAGGAAATGCACATGGCTTGGAATTTGATGTGATGGTATAACTCTGTATTCTAGGGTCTGACATTCTTTATTGCAGGTTCTGACACTGTTTGGTACAGGTTTTCATGGTGAGATCACACATTGGTATAATAAAAATAAATCTTGGTTGCATAGAACTAACCCAAGAGTATGGATTGATGTTGATCTGTTGGGTTTAATCATTTTGTGATGATGGTGGTGTACATGTCTGGTATACCTTATGATGTATTATTGGAAGCATATGTTGATATCATGGTGCATGCATTTTTCATATGGATCGGGCTACATGTTGAGACATATGGTTGGATGATTGGCACATGTTTTATGGAGGAATTGGCATACATGTATGGGACTCATCATTTTGTGGTATTGGTACATAGTAGTACACTCATATATGGTATTACTTGATTTTCACAACATTGGTATTTGTTTGATAACTAATTGTGGCACTTGGTTCATGATGGAGACATATCATGAGTGATATGATACATTGTTTGGCATGTTGGTAGATGCACGTGGTTGGCATATTGGTGGATGCACATGTTTGGCATAATTGGTAGATGCACATGTTGGCATATTGGTAGATGCACATATTGGCATATGGTGGATACATTTCATGGATGATATCTTTTGGCACATTGTTGATCTACATGGTTGATGTATGTGGGTGTTGTGCATGGTGGGCACATTTTGGTACATGTTGCACTTGGTGGATATATTGTTCATGATTCTCTATTTCATTGTTGACATATATTTTGTTTCATGATGAATGGTATAGCACAAGTTTGATGCATGAGAAGGTCCAAGGATCATCATATGGTAGCATATTGTTCATCTTGCAAAGAAGATAGGGGGAGTCATTCTTCTTCCCATGATTCTAGGAGGAGATATTTATCAGAAACATACCTAGAAAAGAGACCTATATTTGAATAAAGAGAACAGAGGCATAATTCCATGGGGAGCAATGGTCACAAGGGGAGGATGTTCGATGTATTTTCATAATTACATCAGATTGATATCCCTTGTTCAAAAAGAGAGAGATTATTCAGCGACAACAAGACAGGGGGAGCAGCCCCAAGAGGAGAATGGCTCTTTGCCATTGATGTCAAAGGGGGAAAGATAATCACATTGATGTGATTGATGTCTATTGATGGGAGATATTGATGTGGAGAGATAGTCACATTGACTATTGATGAATAGCATGCCTTTTCTACATGTTGACATCAATAATTGGTAATTGGAGTTGACATCAATGTTGGTATTGCCATCAATGCCCAAGGGGGAGATTGTTGGATCATGTTGTCATTGATGCCAATGATTTGATTATTTGGGAAATTGTTGGATCATATGTCATTGATGTAAATGATTTGGTTTGATTGATGTCATTGATTGATGTCAAGAAATTGATTGATTGATGAGAATGATATATGTCCAAGTGGAAACCAATTGATATGATGCCTTTGATGAGAATGATAGATGTCCAAGTGGAAACCAATTGATAAAGATGAATCAATTGATATGATTCCCTTGATGAGAATGATAGATGTCCAAGTGGAAACCAATTGATAAATATGGATCATTGATATGATGCCCTTGATGAGAATGATAGATGTCCAAGTGGAAACCAATTGATAAACATGGATCATTGATATGATGCATTGATGAAGATGGATCAATGAGTTGTCACTAATACATGATGCATAGTTGATATATATGATGCAGTGGTGAATTGATGCAAAGATGAATCATTATTGTCTTATCATGGTTGATAACGTGCACAAATGGATGAACTCCAAAGTGGTCCCCTTATGGTGAAAGCGCTCATGGGAAGACGCTTTACGGATTGAGTTATCCTAGAAGAACGGTTGGAGGACCCATGCTTGCATGTGGATTAATGAGATGAATATCAATGAAGTTGTTGGTGAAACTATCCTAGATGGATAGTGCTTGACATGCCATTTCTGGTGGTATGTGGAATGTCACATAACTCCTCACGGTTTGAGAGTTATGGCTTTACAAAGTTGAACAACCCCCATATGATGGCTTGAAGCCCCAAAAGGTCAAAGAAGTCAAAATGCTTGAAAAGAAGAAATCATTATTTCAATGATAAAGTAAACTGACAAAATCAAGAAACAGTATTTAATGATAAAATGAAGTGACAAAATCAAGAAGAAATATTTAAATGATAAAGTATTGGAGAACTTTCTATTCATGGAAAGTGGTTAACCCTAAAATAAGGAAAATAGGTTAAGTGACCTAGAAATGGGTTAAGTAACCTAAAAATGGGTTAAGTGACCTAGAAGATGAAAGTATAAATAAGAAGCTAGGATCTCTTGTAAAATGTACATTTGGTGAGAATCCTTTTTGTGGATCAATGGAGAGCTTCTTGTGAATATCTTGTGGAGTATTAATGGAGAGCTTCTTGTGAGAGCATATTATTGGTGTGGATCTCTTGAACATGATTGAAGATCTATTCTAGGGAAGAGAGAGAGAGGAGGATCTCATGGACACATCAAAGTTTCAGCAATGTCGGAGATCTTGACGGCAAAAGTCTCAGATTCACAGAAAACCCTATTTTATGATGTCCACGCGGGCTATCTGTGTATAGGGTGCCTGTACACGCGGGCTGGCTGTGTATAGGGTGAGTGTACACATGGGAGGACTGTGTACAGGGAGCGTGGAGTGGATAAAATCATGGAGATTTTTGTTTGAGCTGGTGCCAAGCTCTTGGATGATGAGGCTAGTTCCGGATCTACATTTTATGGCCTCAGATCTATCACTGAGACACTGGTATGGTTACATTATTGTCTTGATGGATGCTATTGTTTGATGTGTTGTGAATTCTTAGGCCATTCTTGGTATGGCTTCTATGATGTGGCTCAGTTTGGTTCATTTGGTTGATGGAGTGAGCAGCACTCTTGTGATTCAGTAGTGACATGATTGCTATGGTATACTAGTTATTTATACATGATTGAGATAGCATTCATATTGATTTTTTGTGGAGCATGAGCAAGCTATTGGAGAGCTTGGATGTGTTGTGAATGGCTGTGGGTCAGTTTGGACAGTGGAAGATAGAAGAGAAAGTGATTGCAGGTTGTAGAGGATCTGAGCATGTGAAAAAAAGAAAAACCCTAGTTCCTCAGAAGCATACGCTTTTTGCATTATACACTGGTCGTGTTCACACGTGGGTTGTAGTGAGCCAGAGCGCATGAACACACGGGCTGCACTACTGACAGGTCACGTACCTATTGACATATTGATATATGTTGAGGATTGTTGCCTCATATCAGTTGGTGCTGAGAATGTAAGTTGAGTCTTGCATATAGAGCTAGTGCTCTTGTAGAGTTGTACTCTATTCAGTTGTTGCTAATAAACCCCAAGGATTGTAGTCCGTAATAAAAATAAAATTGTACATACATCCTGTGTTCTTTGTGATGATGAATTGTTGATGATATATTGTTGAAACATGTTGTTGATATGTGCTCACATCTAACTGGTTATAAATGACAGCAATGGGCAATGAATAAATGTTGAATGCTAATTGATGAGTTTTTGTGCAAGAGGGAAGTTTTGGGAAAAAGAGCCTCACACTCATTCACCCCCCCCCCCCCCCCCCCCCTCTAAGTGTGGTAGGTGTGTCCAACATCCTTAAGGTTGAATATTATGTGGTTTAGGGCTACCTTTACCATACTTTGGTTGTTGCGGATTTCCAGACCCAAATTCTTGCTTGTTTTGGTGCTTAAATTTCTGCTCAATTTTGATAGAATATCAATAAGATGCTTCGAGTGATCAGATGTCCAGAGAGTGCATTTAATTTTGGATGTACTTGTGTAGAACCCCACAGTATTTTAGAACCATATGTTGCTCGGATTCTCAGATACCCATCTTGGTGCACAATGTATGGAAGGTATTTGTGAACTCTGGCACTATTTGATCCCTCTCTTGATGCAATGTGGTCAATCTCATGTACTAGTCATCATAGTTTCCCATAGGGTAATATTTCGCCTTGACTGCATCCATAAACAAATACCAAGTGGGTTCGATTTTGATAAAAAAAATACCAAGTGGGCTCAATTTTGATAAAAAAATACCAAGTGGGCTCGATTTTGATAGCATATCGATAAATTTCTCCCAGTGATGAGATGTCCAAAAAATCCATTTTATTTTGGATGTACCTTTGTAGATCCCCACTATATTTTAGAACCAAATGTATCTTAGATTATTTGATACCCAACTTGGTGCGCAAGGTATGGAAGGTATTTGTGAACTCTGACACTGTTTGGCCCCTCTCTTAATGTAGTGGTCCATCTCATGTATTGTTCATCATAGTTTCCCATAGGGTAATATTGATCCTTCACCACATCCATTAAAATATCCCAAGTGGGATCAACCCCAAATATTCCAGACTCCTCTGTGGAATTTTGATCCCAGTAAGTTTCCCACCAATGTTTGACATGGCGGAGAGCCTTAAGGAAAAAAAAGGTGATCTTTTCTCTGTCAGAAAAATTGTGAACAAAGAAATAACCTTATAGAAAATTTAACCAATTTTCCAAAGCATCTGCATCGATCTAACCTTCAGATACAGGATTATCAAAATTAACTTGTACGCTGAATGGGGTAGCGTTTCCAAAGTGAATGTTTGACGAAGACACGCCTATTATTTTCGACAATCATTAAAGGATTTGGGAAAAATTCTCCAACATCTCATTCCTCTGTTTCACGAGGGATTCCACGAGAAAAAACTTGATGGGATCTTCTTCTCCCTCCTCTATCTTCTCTTCCACTATGGGAGGTCACTTGGGCTAGTGAGAGTGGTTGTCCTAAAGAGAAACTAGCTTGAGACCCAACTATCAATACCTTGATCTCGTCAGGGACATGCATTAAGAAACGAAAAGGAGTAGCATGTTCTTATACCATTGATGTAGATTATTTTGAGAAAAAAATGAAGGCAGAGATATAACAATGAAATATACAAAAATTTGCAATAAACACAGAGATACAATAATGCATGAATTTTATTAATGAGAGAATGTACATAAACTGTAAAATTACAAAGTAAATGACTCACTAGAATGGTGGCATCTTATATCTGAGAAGAGATGTGATGGCTACGCTCATTCGCAATAATATGATGATGATTAGAATGAGGCTCTAGAGTCCTTTTTAACATAAAGAAAATCCAAAACCCTAACCCCAGAAGATGAAATTCCAAAAGGTTTGTTGGCCCCGACGGAGGTAGTTGGTACAATAATTTCCCAAGGGAATAATTTTTGCATACGATCTCCATTTTGGGCGCACGATATCTTGTTGGAAAGGTCCATCCAAGGACCCGAAAAAGATGTAGAAAAATTGCCAAGGTGGAAACCCCTTTTTTGAGCTAGTGGAATAGGTGGGTGGCCATCGATTTCCTCCTGGATCAATCCTTCACACTTAGGAAGCAATGGTCTCCATTGCATCAAGTCCCTGAGGAATCTTTTGTTGAATCTAAACCTTGGTGAATTTCTTGTGTTGTTGGAGAATTTTTCCTTCTTAGCTTGTTGAAGGTTGTTATGAACCTGTTGTTGGAGGGATTGGATCTATTTAACCAATCTAGATGCATGATATGCCAAAGTGTGGGAGGAATCTATCAATGAAGAAGAAACATGAAGAACATGAAGGTATTTATCATAACTTGTTTTGATTGGAGAGTGTGGAGGCAACCCCATAGGTGCAGTAGGAATATATTGGTGCTCTTATACAATATTGTTGATCTTATTCTACTAGATAGAAGGGTATTGGGTCGAGGATGTAGTAGTTGCAGTGTCCTTCTCTTCTGGCCATATTTTGAAGAGTTTAAACATTGCGATATCAGAGATTACTTCCTGGCACTGTTTTGTCATGAAAATAATAAAAAATACCTCTAGTATCCTATAGGACTGACTCCCTAGAGTAATAATGACGTTGCGGGGTCGAGACTCATAAAAAACATGATTCCTCCACATATATGGCTGGCCTAATAGAACATCACAAAATTACAGTGGGGAAACATCACACAGTACCTCATCCTTGAAGGGATTTATGTCGTATGACATGTGACATTGTTGGCTAACATGAAGGTCTCATCCCTGGTGAATCCGTCTGATGTTTTATGATTGTGGGTGTGGTGCTCTCAAAAAATCCAATTGCTTGAGGACCTCTGCTGAGATGAGGTTCTTATGGATTCTACTATCAACAATAAAATGCAGTGGGCTCCCCTTCACCCACATCTTTGAATGGAAAATGTGTTCCCCCTCCTCATGATCCTCTGGTTCTTCTGGTTATATTGTTGCGGTTGCAAGAGTAGTAGTGGGTTCTACATCAATTATTTGTCTCCTTTTATTATTGTTTGAATCAAAGTCTAATCTGGGGGTCATTTTTGTCTCTTTGATCTCGAATACCAATGATTGTTTAGAGAGACATTCATCGGTGTTGTTCCAAGGGATTTTGTGGAAGTCGCACCACTTCCCAGTGTCCTTCTTTGTCTTCTCATTGCTCTTCATTTCATGCGTCTTAGACTGGTTGTATTTAGGTTGACTATTTTGTGGATTAGGGCTGGATTTACCATAATTTGGTTGTTGAGGATTTGCAGACCCAAATTCTTGCTTGTTTTGGTGCTTAAATTTCTTCTCGGTTTTGATATCATATCGATAAGATTCTCCCAATGATGAGATGTCCAAAAAATCCATTTCATTTTGGATGTACCTATGTAGAGCCCCACGGTATTTTAGAACCATATGTCGCTTGGATTCTTGGATACCCATCTTAGTGTGCAAGGTATGGAAGGTATTTGTAAACTCGGGCACTATTTGGCCCCTCTCTTGATGCAGTGTGGTCCATCTCATGTACTAGTCATCATAGTTTCCCACAGGGTAATATTGCTCCTTGACCGCATCCATACAAAAATCCCAAGTGGGCTTGGCCCCAAATATTCTAGACTCCTCTGTGCAAATTTTCTCCCATTAATTTTCCCACCAATGTTTGACAAGGGGGAGATCCTTAAGGAGCGCAAAGGTGATCTTTTCTCTGTCGAAATTTGTTTTTAACAGAGAAATAACCTTCTAGCAAGTTTAACCATTTTTCCAAAGCATCTCCATCGATCTGAACTTCAAATGTGGGAATATAAGAATTAAATTGTAGCTTGAATGGGGAAACGTCTCCAAATCAACTGCTTGACGAAGACACACATGTTATTGTCGACAAACGTTGAAGGATTTGGGAAAAATTCTCCAACATCTCGTTTCTCTGTTGCACGACAAATTCTGGGATCAAAAAATTGATGGGATATTTTTCTCCCTCGTATCTCTTCTCTTACACTATGGGAGGCTTCTTGGGTTGGAAAGAGTGGTTGTCCTCAAGAGAAACTATCTCGAGACCCAAATATCTATACCCTAACCTCGTCGGGGACATGCACTAAGAAACAAAAATGAGTAGCATGGTCTTACACCACTAATATGGATTATTTTGAGAATGAAATGAAGGAGGAGACATAACAATGAAATATACAAAAATATATCAATAAACACAAAGTTACAGTAATGCACAATTTTAATTAATGAGAGAATGTACCGAAACTGTAAAATTACAAAGTGAATGACTCACTAGAATTGTTGCATCTTATCTATGAGAAGAGATGTGATGGCTATACTCATTTGCAAGAAGATGAAGATGACTACAATGAGGCTCAAGAGGCCTTTTTAACATAAAGAAAATCCAAAACCCTAACCCCAGAAGATGAAACGCCAAAAGGTTTGCGGGCCTCGATGGGGGTAGTTTGCACGTCAACTTCCCAAGGGCGTAACTTTTGCATACGATCTCTGTTTGGGGTGTATGATATTACGTTAGAAAGGTATATCCTATGACTACATATTTTTCCATCACAAGATGGGTAAAGCCTATAGAGGGACTATGACGGGCCTAAAAAACATTGTTTAGGGCCTCGAAACGACCCCATAAGTTTAGGACCCGAAAAGATGTAGAAAAACTGCCAAGGTTGAAACCCCTGTATTGAGCCAGTGGAATAGATGGGTGGCCATAGATTTTCGCCTGGATAAATAATCACCCCTTAGGAAGAAATGGTCTCCATTGCGTCAAGTCCCCAGTGAAGCTTTGTTGAATCTGAACCTTGGTGAGTTTCTTACTTTGCTGAAGAAGTTTTCATGCTTAGCTTGTTGAAGGTTGTTATGAACCTGTTGTTCGAGGGGCTGGATCCATTTAAAAAATATAGATTCATGATTTTCTTGAGTGTGGGAGTACTTTCGATGAAGATGCATCATGAATAACATGAAGGGATTTATCATAATTTATTTGACTAGACAATGTGGAGGTAGCCACGTAGGTGTAGTAGGAATATCTTGGTGCTCTTTTACAATCTTGTTGATCTGCTTCTGTTGGATAGAAGGGACTTGGGTCGAGGCTACATTGGTTTTAGTGTCCTTCTCTTCTGACCAAATTGTGAAGAGGCTAAACTTTGTGGTATGATAGATTACTTTGTGGTGCTATTTTGTCGGGATAGTAGTCATAAATACCTCTGGTATCCTGTAGGGTTGACCCCCTAGAGTAACAATGAAACTACAAAATCGACTCATAAATAACATGATGCCTCCATAGATATGGTTGGCCTAATAAAACATCACAAAATTCCAGTGGTGCAACATCACACAATACCTCATCTTTGAAGGGCTTGATGTCGTATGACATGCGACACTACTGGTTGACAAGAAGAACTCATACTTGGAGAAGCCATCCGTTGTTGTATGGATGTGGTGTGGTGTTATCAGAAAATCCAACTTCTTGACAACCTATGCTGAGATGAGGTTCTTCTGGATTTCTCTATCAACAATAAAATGCAGTGGGGTCCCCTTCACCCACATATTTGAATGGGAAAGGTGCTTCCCCTCCTTAGGATCCTCTGGTTGGATTGTTACGGTCGCGACAATAGCAGTGGGTTCTGCATCAATTAACTATCTCATTTTATTATTTTATGAATCAGAGTCTAATTAGTGGATCACTTCCATTTATTTGAGTTCGACTACCAATGATTGTTTCGAGTGACATCCATTGGTGTTGTGCCAAGGGATTTTGTGGAAGTTGAACCACTTCCCAGTTTCCTTCATCTTCTTGTTTCTCTTCTTTTCCTGCGGCTTGGACTAGTTGTCTTGAGGTTGACTATTCTATGGATTAGGGTTTCCTTTACCATACTTGGTTGTTGTGGATTTGCAGACCCATTTTCTCGCTTGTTCTAGTACTATTGAACTTTCTACATGATTTTGACAACATATCAATAAGTTGCTCCCAATGATGAGATGTCCAGAAAATCCATTTCGGTTTGGATGTACCTATGTAGAGCCCCACGGTATTTTATAACTAGATGTAATGTTGGCGTTGCAAATGGTTTGTAAGACCCTAGGTTCAAGTTATCTATGACCAAAAAAACCCACCAGACATTGACTCTTTCGGTATCACCTACTTGCATAGATGAAATCTCACCCAAGGTATCTATTGGGACTGCAAGAACCATGTTTCTGTAGTAGTGAGAGAATGGGAGGGGACCATTATGTTCATTCTTCCTTATTAGTTTTGTGCGCTTAGTTCTATCATTTTTTGTATTAACTACTTAGTGATTCAAATTCATACTATCATTATATTCCATATTACTGCATAAACTCATTGTTGTAACAGTTGTGATTATTGCACCATGATTAAACATAAGACAAATCTAATCTACTATGCATCCAAACATAATTCATCATCAATCACATAAAATACATGTAACACAAGATTTAATGTGGTTCACCCAACTTTGGGCTACATCCACAACCGGTAGCTTCTTTATTAGGCATTTAGTAATGGTTTCATGCTTTCACACTGCAATTACAAAGATATACCATGTTTATCTTTCTCTTCTCCTAGAATAGTCGCTCTACAGTGTAAGAATATCTCTCTCTCTGCATCATCTCTTACATTCAGGCATTGTTTCTCTCACTTCCCATCCTATCCTAACAACATTCTTACTGACAGGCATTCTCGACAGTTTGGAACAGACTCCACAATAATTCTTGAGAATAACCACACGAAGGAACCCCTATTCAACCACCCATTACATATTTATACATACAATATAGGGCTTAAAACCTTACTTGGTTCCCCCCAAAAACCCACATTACCATGCACGACGTCTCCAATTCACTGGTTGTTCTGCTGCTTTCTTCTGCTTTTTCATCTGCATGTTTCTTTTGCAATATGACTACTTTTTGTCCTACTTTTGGGCGTCCTTCCATATTTATCTTGTCGAGTTGTCATCCATCCTTTTCACCAAATTTATTTTTCTTTATTCTTGTCTTTTCTTTATTCCTTGTATTATTCCTCTTATTGTGCGTTTTCCTTCTGGATGCATCTCAGTTGTGCACTCCCTAGTCTTTCTTCTTCTACTCTGAGCACTTCTTCTATGCATCAGATTTTTCCTAGACTTGTATCTCAAAAATTCTTTTCCAACAAGCCCCCAACACTCACATGTGGCTTTTCTTGAGCCACTTAATCTTGTTGCTTGCTTATCCATGCCAAAATGAAAATTTGGGAGGTTTCCTTAACTACCTCCACTTCCTTGAGTATCGTTGCCTTTATTTTTGTGATCTCTTTGCCCCCCTTTGTAGTCAATCCTATTAGTTTATCTTCTTCTTCCAAGGATGCTTGCTTGACCTTGCTTTGCGTAGTGGCCAATTCACCGATGACCCTCACTACTTCTTCTTGTATTGGTCTTCTATTGGTCCCTCATTTTCTTCACTTTCGGGTATGACTGCCTCTGTGCCAAAATTGTTGTCATATGTTCTGCTAGTGGAAGTGTAGTGACCCTTTCTAAAGCTTGGTGTGCCTATTCTTGTGCTTCTCTTAACTTTTCCTCTACGACCTTCATCTCTAGATCATCCACAAGGTCTATCTAGATATGTGCGCTCTCCTCACTTATTTTGGTGCACTCTTGTTCTATCTTCTTAATATTGGCAACTGTTGTTGTCACCATTCTCTTCCTTCCTTCTCTAACTTCTAGCATCATGCATGGTGCACTCTGCAATTGTAGGTCATATATCTGTGATCGAAAACCCTTGATGAATTCTCTGATATTCAACACTTGTTCTTCCATAGTATATTCTACTACTATGGGGACTTCCAAAATAGCCTTGTATATTTTTTGGACAATTGTTTGTGTTTTCTACACTATATTTTCAGCTTCTTCCTTCTCATTGAGGGATTTCCTTACCATTTCCTCATCCTCATTCTTGTCTTTCATGAATTCCTCCACTCGGCCTTCAAAATCCTTCTTTTGTTGGAGCGCAACTTCATACTATTGTTGCAACTAATCTCTTTCATCCATCATTTTCATCAGATCTTGTTGTGCTTCCTCGACTCTTCTCTTAATCTCTTGCAACAATACCATTTGCAAGTCTTGTAATATTTGTATTGATATCCTTGATACCATTATGTTCAAGTGGCCTAGCGTGTTCACCTATTCTTTTAACTTAGACATTGGAAACTTGAGTGCATTCATCTAAATATGAAGTGTTCTATACCTGGCTGCTAACTGGGTCAAGGTCGGATGTCCATTCTCTACTTCCTTCCCTGGAATACTAGATGGTCCTCCCTTGGTTCTTCTCTCTTTTTCTAGACTAGCAGTTTCTAAGAGATGTTGGAGTGTTTCCAACTGATCCTACACTCTCTTATGTTTCTCTTCTTGCT
The DNA here is from genome assembly GCA_009831015.1 of Picea engelmannii. Taxonomy (NCBI): domain Eukaryota; kingdom Viridiplantae; phylum Streptophyta; class Pinopsida; order Pinales; family Pinaceae; genus Picea; species Picea engelmannii. Next base: position 660,790 of record ML779401.1, read on the forward strand.
TCATGTTTGCTTCCTCCATTATTTATTCCATGGAATCCCGTACCCGGTAGCCCATGCGGTCCATATCATCATAAGTTAAAGTATAAATTGGGGTTTCTCTGTGCGCCTTTGTCTTCTTGCACACCCTTCCTGCTAGTCCTTTCCACTTATCCTTTGTTTTACTACTATTTTGGGGACTATCTATTGAGATTATGTTGTGGATGGGCCAAGAATATCTCCTACGCCATTAGTATGATCATTTCCCCGCTCGCCATCTGGGTTTTCATCACTCTTATCTTTTTCCCCTTCCTCTTCTGGTTTCCTTTCTTTCTCTGCTAGGATTTTCCAGCCATCTTCCTAGTCATTCACTATCAAACATACGTTCTTTGTGGTCAACCTATAACTAGTTGGTAACCACCGATGCGTTGGGTCCTTCTTGGACTGCACATACATGTGGTGTATGCCTACTTTAAAACATGTGATATCCTTATATGTTGCCACCATATCTGCTAATATGGATAGTGTGTGTGAGACTAGACATCTGATATTATCGAAGTATACAAAGAATGTGACATTGTTGTCTTGTTGTATTCTCTTGTTCGTCATATTCCATAAGTTGGCATACCTCCCGACCAAATTGCCTCTACTAGATGTACCCATGCATTGATAGTAACTTGGTTCATGCCACCTGATGAGCACAATCAAGATCAACAACTAGGCATAGTGGAATTTTGTGTCCTTTTCCTCGGCCTCAATACAATCCTGCAAAAACTAGTTCACCCGGAAGGTGGCCCGGTTCATATGAACCCCTTCGACACATCTTTATGCAGCTGCAATGATTGCAGTTGGTACTTGCGACATTTTCGAAGCAACTTGCAGGCCAGTACCTACGTCACAAAACTAACATTGGTATCATTGATGTTTTTAACATTCAGTCCCCTTTTCCCCCTAAAGGTCTGGAACACCTCCATCGATTATGAGAGGGCTCGCTCTCCTGCCTTGTTGAATAAAAGGGTTGGATATTTGTCAATTTTGGGAGTCTTGTAATGTATGAAATCAATGCAACATCAAATGATGCTGGGGGATTAAGCCATAGTGTCCCCCCATGGACACAACTAAGAAACACCTTCACACATGCATTAATCTCCAAGATTCACCCGAAATGTGGAATCTCCAATAGGTTTAGTATGCCTACCTTTTCCAATCTTGTCGCCCACTCCTATGTCTCCAACATAATTTATCATGTTCCTGATACACTCCTAGTGCGAAAATATTTATCCCTGACCATCTTTGGGAATTTTTGTTCATCGGTGATGTCATGATCCATGAATTTGAGACCTGCAATTTTTCAGAGCATATCTCCTTCAATGCTTACCCTAGGAGGAACTGGTGTTGTTTCCAATGGGTATTTCCCATTGGTTTGTACAATGATTGGTGACATGTCATTCATCCTGGGTGGTGTGTAATTTCTATGGAAACTGGACTGTGATTCTGAAGCCAAAGATCTGACTACTTCCTTGACCTTTGGTGTCTCTACTAGTTGTTTTCTTGTTTTCGCGCTGCTGGTGACAACGCTCCAACTTTTGGTAGGGCCATGCATCTTCTTTGATGGACTCTTGAACTAAATTTGCATCTTTTCTCTGGTAGTTATAGCTCGGCTCTGGTGCACTCAAATTCGCTCTATTTTTCTCTCTCTTGCATGCAATAATGACTTACACTTAACGACCTCTTGTTGTTTTTGTGCCTTATTGCCAACTGTGCACAGATCATCCATCATTGTGGTTGATGAGTTATTACATAAATGCATCTTTATTACCAAATCTGTCATGCAATTTTCCCTCGTACTGCCAATCTGTCATGATTTCTGACGACTTTCACCATTTAATATTATATACTGCCTTTATGACCTGCCATTCTTGCTTTGTATCCATCGTTTCCTTGATTTAATACTTTCAATAGTCATGTTATTTACAAACTGTGAATGGTTCTTTCTTTTGTATCTATGTGCTTAGCAATTTTTCTCTTCTGTGTATTATTTTTTGAATTGGCGCAATTCTATTCTGATGCATGATAACAATGCCTTCTGCGCAATTTCCTATGCCTTGGTACTCTAAAACTTTTCTTCTTTTTGCTATATCAACTTTTTATTTGAGTTTCTTCCCTTTTCTATGTTTTCTTTGTTTTTCTTTGTTTTTCCTTCCTACTATAGTACAACTACTATAATACATGTGTCCTAGCGCAACCCAGATTGCTACACAGTGTGTTGGTCGTCTCTAAAGAGTTTCAACCGAATTCCATTCACCATTCCTCCAAGGACTTCTCTATTCATGGTTTCCAACTGTGCAACACCTATCTTAATGACACTCTGAATCACATAGGGTCCTAACCAATTCATTCGAAACTTTCCTAGATGTTGCATGAACTTATTGTCATAGAGTAATACCAAATCTCCCACTTGAAACATTTTTTGTTTAATGTGTCGATCATGCTAAGCCTTCTCTCTTGCTTTATTAACTTGATGATGGAAACCTATGACAAACCAGTCTTCTTCAAGCTGTACCAACTATGATAGTGTCTCCTCTACTACACTAGAGTCTAATAGATCAATGATCACTGCGATGTGCAGACTAGGTAGAATGAAATCCATACGCATTAATGCTTCTTTCCCATAGAACAAACTGAAAGGTGTCTTCCCTGTTAGCTTCTCACTTGTAGCCCTGTAAGCCCATAAAAATGCATGAACTCTTAACTCCCAATCATCTCTCCCTACATTGAAATTTTTTGTCAAGGCATTCTCCAATATTTTATTGAAATCTTCCATTGTTCCATTGGCCTGAGGATGATACGGGGTACTCTTTTGACGATGAATTTGGAAATCCTCAGTCATTGTTGTAATATTCTTATTCATAAAGTGTGTGCCTTGATCGCTGAGTAATATGTGCAAACATCCAAACCTTGTGACTACATTCTCGAACAAAAAACTCGCAGTAGTCTCCGAGGTACAATTTGTAACTGGGGTTTCTTATTCCCATCTTGTCAAGTACTTCGTCACAATGACTATGTATCTTTCCCCTGATCTTCTTTATTGTGGGTTGATTGGACCTACAAGACTATGGCCCATTTCTCTAATTCCTGTAGCATAACTTGTGGATTCAACGACATTTCATTAATCTTGGATGGCTTTCCCACTCTTGGGCATACATCGCATGACTGTAAATATTCCTTCACATCTTTGTGATGTGTAGGAAAACAAAGTCTTGCACACAAAATATTTTGTGCAGTTGCTCTCCCTGCATAATGTCCTCTTTAAATCTCTTCATGCATTTCTTCAAGTATCATTGGTCTCTCGTCTTCCAATACACATTGTCTCAATATTCCATTTGCACCCAAATTTTATAAATTCCCTGCAATCAACTGATAATATGATGCTTTCACTACCTGTTGTTTCTTCTACGCAACCATCATATATGATGGAGCCATACGTGTACTTAGAAACTGCACGATGTCCAAGAAGTAATCATCCACCATATTTACTGCAAATAGTTGTGCATCTAGGAAGTTGTCATCTAATTTTCCTGCATCTTCTCCCGATAGTATGCGTGATAGATGATCTGGTCTTGCATTCAACTTACCTGGTTTCACTACAACCTCAAAATCATATTCCTAAAATAATAGTAATCATCTGCATATTCTCCCCCACAACACTAGCTTGTTGACTAAGTATTTTAATGGAGAATGGTATGTATACATCTTAAAGTGAGACCCCAATAGATAATGTTTGAACTTTTGTAGTGCATAGATCATTTCCAATCCTTCTCATTCTGTGGTAGTATAATTCTAATCTATTATGGATAGCTTCCTACTTACAAAATAAATTGGTTCATCTATGTCTCCCTTCCCTCGTTGAGATAGTATTGTACCCAACACTATGGATGTTGCATCTACATGTACATGGAAATCCTTGTTCCAATTTGGAAAGATCAAAATCGGCACGATCACTAGTTTTTTCTTTAAGGTGTCCAAACCCTTCTGACAGTGCTTCTTTGAAACTTTGAAACTTTTCCATCGGTGTTATGATATTCACATATCCTTTGATGAATTTTCTGTAATAACTTGTATGATGCAGAGTTTTCCTCAACTATCTGACTGATTTCAGTGGTTCTAACTCCAAGATTACTGCAATCTTGGATGGATCTACTAGTAATCCTTGTTTTCAAACTACATGTCTTGTTGGCCCTTGACTAAGTTTTGAGGATCCTTGGTCATGTTTGACCTATTTTTGGGACTTCGATAGGTTGTCGAAGGAGGAGCGCAAGACGAAGTGGAGATCGTGGGATCTCTGCCCCTTTTTAGGGATTTTTGGGTTTTGGGATTATGTAACGGGTATGGGATGTCATCCCATGGGTCTTACCCATGTTTAGGCCCTTTTTGTAATGTATAAATAAGTATCTAGGTGATGTAAGAAGTATACCTAGAAGACTGATGGTTGAGTGCTAGTACTGGCTATGTGCAAGAAGATGTCATTAAGACTTGTGGAGCTAAGTGCAAGTCATTTGTAGTGCTTTGTGAACAGACTGTGTGAGGCTCTGTGCCTAGATATACTTGGGGAAGGAGGATCTAGTGAAGTGTGCATAGATCTCCTATCCTATGCGGAGTAGTGTTGTAGCGTTGAACCTCGGGTCTACCCCTGTGCCAACAAATGGTTATGTTATCAGGACTGAAACTTGGATTGTTGGGAACTGAGGAAGAAGAAGCTCTGTGTGAATATCTGACCTGAAACTGTGAAATCTCTGTGTGTAGATCTGTTTCCCTAGTGTGCATTACTCTACTTGACTTGTGAAGCTCTTTGCTAAGAAGAGAAGTCCGATCTGAAGAAAAGAGGTAAGATATGAACGATTTTGTGCTCTGATAGAGGTAATAATAGTGAAAAGTTTTAGATCTAGAAGCTTTGTGGTCTGTCGAAAGTAAGATAAGTGGAATTTTTTTTTTCAAGAATATGGATCTAGGAATGTTTGATAAATTTTGTTCTAGCCTGAAAACTAGGGCACAACTAGATGAAAGAAGATTTGTTATGAGTAGATTTGATAAGAATAATGAAGGATATGTTATTCTTATGCATAGAAAGAATGTTTGGGCTAACAAATGGATGCAGGATCCTAGAAATATTTTTTTGCAGGTTAGCTACCATGATCCTAGTGCATAGTACAGGAAAGGATGGGAATCATTTAAGAGAAAGAGAGGGTTAACTCTTTGTTACAATTGCAAAATACTGGGACATCTTGCTAAGGATTTCCCTGGTAGAAGATCTAGTTGTCTTTGTTTTAAATCTATGGACCATGAAGTTTTGGATTGCCCTAGAATGATAGTTAAGCTTGAAAGAATGAATATGGAATAAGTAGACCCTGGGAAAGGTCAAGAAATTGAGACCATGGTAGAACCCTAGAAGGAATCAAAGACTGTACTATTACAAATGAAACAAACCCTGAATGACCACAGACATACTAATCTATTAGAGATCTTAAAAGAGAAAAAGAAAATAGAAGTAAGAATAGGAGACTTCAACATTGACTGTACTCTAGATGAAGAAACACAGGTGAATATCATGACAGAAAGAACTTGGGAAATTTTAGGAAAGCCTACTATGATTCCTTCATTGGGAGGAATAGGATTATTTAGAGGAAAATTGATAACCCTATGTGGAAGACTTACCCAGATATCTATGAGTGCTCATGGAACTTAGAGAGAAGAATATTTTGAGGTTGTTAAATTTGTTGAGAATAGCGCCCCATTTTCTATATTACTAGGAAAACCTTGGATTGAAAGGGATCAGGCCAGAAGGAAAGAAGAAGAAGTCTTAGAGCAGAAAAAGAAAGAATTAAAATATTTAATGAATAGGAGGATCGAACACTTGATTGAAGAACAGGAGCAGAGATCGAAGCTATTTAGAACCAGAAACTTGGACATTGAACTTGAAAGAACACAAGAAGACTTATAGAAGACTGAAGCACCTACCCCTGATAGAGAAGAAGTATTTCCCTTGAATCCTAGGAAAGAATCTCAACAACGCGAAGTTACTATGCCAAAAGGAGATAAGAATCAGAATGGAAAGAGTAATACCGAGATGAAGCTCACTGGAAAGAATGATAGAAAACTAAGCAAGAAGATATCAAAGATAAAAAAGTTACAGAAGGTTCCAGAGGGAACTTCACAGAAGGAAAATTTACAAAAATGGAATTTCGTCGGGATATCAAAACATCGTCACATGGCACTTCACCATGGTGAAGCAATATAGCCATTTGGAATAGTATAACCATTAGAATTATACGTTGAATGATTAGAACGACATTTATGGTCAGAAATCCTGCCATCAGACCATTGGGACCCCACCTGACACAGACCCCCTTTCCCTTGGGCCGAGATCTGTTCAGGATCGTTTTAATTCTTCTCGAGTCGAAGCGGATCCTTTGGTTCCCTGCTGGAACCTTCAACAAATCCACAGGTATTTTATGAAAACCTGCCCTGTGTAACTCAACACCAAGTGTGATCCTTACATCACCATACGATCACAACCAGGCCTTAGCACAAGCGCTTTTCGCCACTCGCAATTTGCGAGTTCGTGAGTTGAAGACCCTCGACTCCTCTTTTCCAAACCTCTGATACCCGAGATGACTATACGAGTATGGTTCCTCCTTGTTAGCACCTCCCACACATAGCCACTAGCTAGGGCTAACTTGTTAGCACCACTCGCGACTTCGCGAGTTGGAGTGTTGAGCTCTCGTGCTCCTCTTTTGTGAATCCCTAAGACGTGAAAGGTCAGCGATGGGTGACCTTTTCTGAGGTGATGCGCGTACGTCACCTATTTCCTACTTCCACCTTTTCTCTGGGATATTGTTGTTAATTCACCTGTCAGCTATGCGGCCCCACCTATCGTTGTGCTATGTGTTCATACGAGCCCTCGACGCTCGACACTTCGTGACTTCTGCAGTCGAAAAGAAGTCCTTTCAACCCCCGAGTTCGCGATACGCGATACCATGTGGAGGTTCTGATCCAACGGTCTTGCTGGAGCTTGGATCCAATGGTCTGGATCTCCTTCCCTACTCCTCGCAACTTGGAACTTTGCGCAAACCAAGAATTTTGGTCTGGCCTCCAAACTCATGATCCTCGAGACGCGATAATGATCCAACAGCTCAAACTGATCACGATCAACGATCCACGTTGATTCTTGATGTCACGGTGATGGATTCATCCAACTCCTATCCACCTTATAGCTCTGCAAGATCCAACGACTCTCACAACTTCGCACTTCCTTCGCGAAGGCCTCTCACCATCCATACTTCTCCACTAGATCTTATGGTCCTCGCGACTTCGCGAGCTCTCCAGTGAGAATTCTAACCGCTCGATTCACTACTCAATGACTTCTTTCCAATAACTTGGTGCCCTCCTTCTGATGTTATGAGGGTTAAACCTCGCACACCTTTTCCAGATCCGACGGCTCAGGGCAACTCGACACTTCTCCCTCGAAGTGTCTCCACTGTCCGTCTTAGCTACTCTTTTGCGTGACCTCCTCCTATTGTTTGGACGTAAATTCAACAGTCCATATCTTTCCTCCCAGTGTTGATCCAACGACTATTGTTGCTCTTTCCTGAGCACGTGCTTCTTCCTGAACTTGGAAGACTTCAAATGCTTCAAAGGTTTCAGCCTTTGCTCCTGCTGTGAAGCCTGTATCCTTGGCTCCCACCTGTGTTCTAAAGATGTTGTCCCTCCTAACATTAGTCGACTCTTAACCACCAAAGGGTGTCTCAACTTTTGCAATTCCTTGCAGCTATGGCTCTATGCACAAGGGAACTTTTCCTCCTGAACTTAGTCCTCTTTTAAACCTTGAAAGGTTTCTCGACTTCTGCACTCTTTGCAGAGTCTCTGCACACAAAGGTGCTATCTGTCCTGAGCTTCGGGACTTTAGAATAAGTCCTCTCTCGCTCCCACTCCTGCTACCTGACGAGCATTCAGATGATTGTCTGTCTGTCAACACTTTACTCAGGTGTTGGCCTGGTGCCTTCCTTGCACAGGTCTTTATTCTCTTGAGCTTCAATTTCTCAGGCCTCTAAGGTCTCTACCCCTTTCTGTCCTTGAAAGGATGGAAATTCCCTCTGGAAACTTCCTGCTCAATCACTCCTTGCTGAGCCTGCAGGGTGTTCAGTAACCCTGTGAAGGTCTTCCTCCTGACACTTCTTCTCCTTTCTGAACTCAAACAAGAGTTATTTATGTGCACACCTGCACTAACTCAATGCCCTCCTAGCACAGTTTTCCAGAATCCTTAGTGATTCTGTCTTTTGGCCGAACTCAAAATAAATCTCTTCTCCTAATGCATCTTGTGCATTCGCTCAATGCCCTCTTGGCAAAGTCTTACAGAATTCTCAAAAATTTTGTCTTCTCTGTGCTTTCTATGCACCTGCTCAATGCCCTCCTGGTAGAGCTTCTACAAAATCCCTCAATGATTCTGGTCTGTCCTGTGCTCTCTTCTTCACAGTCTTACCTCCAAGGTATTCAACAACCTTGAGGATTCTCCTTGAGTCAATGACTTCAGCCGGTGCGCCTTCCTGGCACGTCTTTTTCTGAATCCACGAAATTCAGAAGTGCACTCCTTGCACAAGCTTACAGAACCCGTAGTATTCTATCATAAAACCTCTTGCATGAAGCCTCAAAGAACCCAAACCTGGAATCAAAGAACTCACAGACAATAATTTTTGTCTATCCCTACAAATGCATACCTAACATACATCTACAGCATATTATCAACGCATATAGACATTCATTCATGAACTCATAAACATGTGGACAACAAAATACAGGAAAAATTGCTTTGTATTAACATCAATGTCTAATTACAATGTGTTCGAGCTCAGACTGCAAAAGAGTCTCGGCTCTCCTCTCTTCTCTCTCTCTTCTCTATAGACTCTCTCGACTCATCATTCTCTCCTTTTTCTTCTTCTACAGATACAAAGGATCTTTTTACAAAAGGGGGATCTTCCCTCCATCCTCACCAACTCTCATTAATTACAATGAATTACATTGAATGGTTGTCTAGTCCAAATCAGATCTAGATCTCATCCTTACAAAAAATTAAGAGGCCAACTAACTACAACCTGCGTACAAGCATGGTGTTGGCTCTACCAGCCTTACAATCATTTAATACAATTAAATTCAAATTTGAAATTTGAAAGTGAGAGGGTTGCACCTCTCCTCTCCATTGAATGCATGCTTGAAGTGTTGGTTGTATGGCGCATAGTTGGCTTGGATAGATGCTCCTGCATCAGCATTGTAACGGACAAAACTGAATTAATGAAGGTCTCTTGTTCATTGGAAAGATTCGTTACGTTGTTGTCTACTTATTCCGTTGACTATTGCACCGAGAACACTTTTGCAAATTGTATCAGATAAAACTCATTACTACCGCGCTGTGATTAGTAAGATCAACATTAGTTCTATTATTTTGCACACTCATCCAATCTAAGCTTGTATGTCGGACGAGCTTAGTGCCACAGAGAAAATCATCGAAGAAGTTCTCATCGATCTCATGGCCGAGAAAGTAATGTTTGCAAGTATTCAAGCATCATCAAAGAGAGGAGTGCAAGCCTCTTCGCCGACTGCTCACGGATCCAGACCATTCTGATTCGTCATAGAAAAGAGAGCCAAGCACAGAGACAACCTAGCAAATGTGAAGCTAATCCCGACCATCTTACCCGATTACATCCCGCCTCTAGCCGACACGGTGAGTCGTGATAGTGGGCTGAGAGATTTTGAATACACCATGGTTATTGCGTACCATGGTTATTCCAAAAGGGATACGCACAGTTCGAGCATAGCAGGACAAGATCGCAACGTTGAAGTTCAGTGACTTCAACTTAGGAGACCAAAAGAACCATAACATGCTCGCCCCATATAAATATTTGACCAAGATGAAGGGGAAGAAATCAAAGATAATCCCCCAGCCGTGGATGATGAACCTCGTACAGTCCACCCTTTTGAACATAATGAAGATCCCACACTTTGGAAGGCACCAGGAACTTAACTCCTGTGTCAAACTCCTACTTTCATGTTACCATGGCGGCTACTTATGGCTATACCATCGTATCACAGTCGATTCGACATTGATCCATAGGATCACCAGATTAAGTATGAAAGGACCCGACCCACAGGTCTTCTATCCAGAGAAATCCACAGTTCGTGCACTAGCACAGAAGATCAAGGATACATACGACTATGTTGAAAAGGGGACGCGAGGCTACAAGGTATCTTCCATCCATAATGGCACAGTTCGCCTAGCATGCAAATTAATCGCAGGAAATTTAGTAAGGAAGAACAGACCTACGCAGGTCACAGGCTTTGTCATTGACCTTGCAAGGAAATGTGTGGAAGGTGTACAGATGAACTGGGCGAAGTACCTAGTTAATTAGCTGGAATTAGACTATCGTGAAGCATAGGATCAGGGCTATGAGTTCCACTTTAGCTGGCTCCTGATCCTCATCACGTTTGTTGCTTGGGAGATGCCGGAAGGTGCAACCTTCCCGGACACCATTCAAGCCTCTTTCTTCAAAGTTTTCCATGCTTTGGTACTCAAGAGACATGGGAAAACAGTGGAAGTCGAACGCAACTTTTCATACGTACTATCTCTAGCTAATGAGGGATATTGAAGTTGAACCTCACATGACTTCAAACACCCTACAGTGATTCTAACCCCTCATGAAGTTTTGTGCAGATCGACACTTCATCTATATTACTGCGCGAGAAGATGAGCATAATGAATAGCTTCATTCATACTACAATCTCATAGAAGAGGACCTCGAGGAGATAACTAAGGACTGGTCAACATACTTCCTTATCCCCGATGACCTTGCAGAGATATATGATCATGAAATTGATAGCCCGGAGGTCGCTCACAAAGAACATGACACACCTAGGACTAGCAAAAGGAAGAAGACCAAATAAGTCCAAGACTTAAGCAGTGCCTCCGAAAAGACTGCTTCAGTATCACTTAGCCGAGGGGGTGATGACGAAGTAGAAGAGATAAATGGCAAAGAAGATGAGTAGAAGCAAAGTGAAGTAACACCGCCTAGAGACAAGGATAATCCCTTGAAGAAGAGGAAGGTCTCTCCCCCAAAACCCTCTTCCAGAAAGAAATCCAAAGCCACCTTGACCAAGATGTAGATTGTGCTCACTGTTGATGACTTTGACTTCATCATCGCAGTTGTAAATGACGCCTCGCAAGAAAGCTTGAAGAAACTGGAACCCAAGTAGGAGGAGATGTACGATAGAATAAAGGTCAAAATACAAGGGGTATAATAGGCCCTTCAATCCAATCGTGCAGTGCCCACTACGTCCCTACCATTGGGAGAACCAGATTTGGGAGATGAGCCAGCCCAACTCTATCGACTAGTTGATGCGACCAAAGCTCGCCTTCATCACGCACAAGAAGAAACTAAACAAGCCACCCAGGCCCTGAAGCAAGTGAAAGAAGTACTCATATAACAATTCTGACTTGCAGAGTAGGAGAAGGTCTCTCTCCAAACCAAGTTTGAAGAGGAGAAAGCACAGATTCAGCAAGAAAAAGAATAGTTGCTCACAGAGCAACTCGAAGTGAAAGAAGCAGTCAACAGAGCACTTTTCTCTGTGACAGTCTTAGAAACAAAGGTAGAATACTGCATCGAGCATCAAGTAGAGAATCTAGTGGAAGCTATCCAGCAGCTACAACAAAGAATAGAATACTTAGAGCTATGCACAGTGTCCGACACTCCACAGGATGTGAGGGATCAAAGAGATGCAACTGCCCGAAGCACAGTTGAGAGAATAAAGGCCCTTGCCATGGAATGTAAGAAACTAAGTGATCGTAGTGCCTAGATGTATGAGCGACTCACTAAGAATCCATAAATGAAGGCACTGGAGTCACAGCTCCAGAAGGTGAAGCAACAAGCAGAAAGACTACAGGTGCAGTTGAAGCCCCTGTTAGTTGTTGCAAGGATGAAACGATCCCAAGAGTAGTGCACTACTCAACAGCAGGTCCACACCATTCAGAGCAGAGTCATGGTAGTGACTTAGATATTCCAAACTGTACAGGATGAGGCTTGCCAACTATTTGCAGAGATCGAAGGCCAAGGAGTAGAGCTAGAGCAAGTCGTCACTGCAGATCAACAACGCCTAGAGGGACCTATCAACGAAGCATTCATCCAAGAGTTTGTTGAGTAGGAGGCCATAGCACAACAACAAGTCGAAGCAGCTCGATCTAAGCTCGAGGCATTTGAGGTAGAATTACCCAGAGCAGAGTGACTTGGGATGAGTCACAGGTGAGTGTTGGGGGCCTGTTGGCCCTTGACCAAGTTTTAAGGATCCTTGGTCATGTTTGACCTATTTTTGGGACTTCAATAGGCTGTTGGAGGAGCGCAAGACGAAGCAGAGATAATGGGATCTTGGCCCATTTTTAGGGATTTTTGGGTTTTGGGATTATGTAATGGGTATGGGATGTCGGCCCATGGGTCTTACCCATGTTTAGGATTTTTTTGTATTGTATAAATAAGTATCTAGGTGATGTAAGAAGTAGACCTAGAAGACTGATGGTTGAGTACTAGTACTGGATATGTGCAAGAAGATGTGATTAATACTTTTGGAGCTAAGTGCAATTCATCTGTAGTGCTTTGTGCGTAGACTGTGTGAGGATCTATGCCTAGATCTACTTGGGGAAGGAGGATCTGGCGAAGTGTGCACAGATCTCCTGTACTATGCGGAGTAGTGTTATGATGCTTTGTTCCTGTAAGACACTTGACAGAGATAATAAAGAGAAGAAGAGTTGGTGGATGTAGCCCCAGGGTGGGGGTGAACCACGTATATCCTATGTTGTGAATGCTTTGTGCTTTATGGTTTCTCTCTTGTTTATATGATTGAATTCTTAGTGTGATTTTAGATGATAGATGAATCTGATATGATAGTTTAGTGCTGAATAATGTGAATGAATGTTAGATCCGATCTCTATGTGTGTGATTCGTGCATAAATCTATTGGATCTGTGTGAATGCTGCATTGATCTGTTGTTAGGGTTTAGCTGCGCTGTGAACTAAAGATTAATACTAATCGACTGTAATAACTAAGTTCTTTGTTAAGGTGTTACAATCACAAATTTGTGTCCCAACTAAGGTTGTAGACACTAGAGTCCTGCAACCACCCCTGCCTCTACCTTGGGTGAGACTTCATCTACTTCACAGGTGTTGTCGAAAGGGTCGTTAATTAGGGTTTTGTTGGTGAGTTGTTGTAGAATTGAACCTCGGGTATGCCCCTGTGCCAACATGTCCCAACAAAATTCCAAACGGTGTGAAAAAAATAAACTTCTTCAAGTTCTGTGAAATCTGACATTGTCTACACCGATCCAACATTAGAGTGAGTACATCTATATGATCCTTCATTAGACTGAACACAGTCCAATCATCCAATTACACTTCAAGGAATTTATGGATAAATTCCTTGAGTGTTTCAACCACTACTATGGAAAACACTGCAAGGGCATTCTTCAGTCCAAAGGGAATTATTGTATACTGATAACTTCCCCACTTTGTTGCAAAAGTGGTCTTGTGCCTATCCTCTTGTGCAATTTTTATCTGATGGTACCCTAAGAAGACATTTGCGAAAGAATATATTATTGACCTCCTACGTTATCTAGTACCTCATCTGTGAATGGTGTTGGGAATGGGTCATGTAAACATGTGTCATTAATTTTTGATCAGAGAGTTCTTTCGGATTCATCGCATAGGTTTTTTTATTTTCGACGTTTCGGACCAAACTAGTGTGGTCCATCATCATTAAGATTCCTCAAATCCACGTAGATCATGATTCCTCCTATCTTCTTTTCTTGTGCTACCATTGGACTGATCCACTCCTATTCTTCTACCAATTCAATTATTCATGCGTCCAACATCTTGTCTATTTCCGCTTTCACCTTTTCTTTGTATTTCGGATTTAACCTGTAAGGCCTTTGTTGCACTGGCTTAGCTCTTGGTTTCAATGGAATATTCATATCACCTAAGTCCCCTACTATTCCTTTCATCTCTGAAAATGTCGTGGGGAATAGGTCATGATATTCGCACAACAAGTCTGCAATTTTTTCGACTATTTTATCGCTCCAGTAATCCCCTATCTATGAAAACTCTGTATCCCAACAACATAACCATTTGTTGGCGTTGTGCACGGTTCGTAATACCCTAGTTTCGAGTTATCTATGAACAACAAAACCCACCAGACACCATCTCTTTTGACATCACTTGCTTGCGCATATGAAGTCTCACCTGAGGTATCTATTGGGACTGAAAGAACCAGGTTTCTGTCATAGTGAGGGAATGAGAGGTGACCATTATGTTCATTCTTCCTTATTATTTATGTGTGCATAGTTCACTCATTGTTATGTATTAACTACTTAATTATTCAGATTCATACTATCATTATATTCCATATTACTGCATAAACTCACTATTGTAATAGTTGTGATTATTGTGCCATGATTAAACATAAGACAAAACTAATATACTATGCATCTAGACATAATTCATCAACAATCACATAAAATACATGTAACACAATATTTAACGTGGTTCACCCAAATCTGGGCTATGTCCACAATGACTGGCTTCTTTAGTAGGCATTTGGTAATGGTTTCAGGCTTGCGCACTGTTCTTACAAATATATATCATGTTTATATTTCTCTTCTCCTAGCCTAGCTTCTATGTAGTGAAAGCCTCTCTATATGTTCATCATCTCTTATATTCAGTCATTGATTCTATCCCTTCCCATCCTATCCTAACAACCTTCTTACTGACAAGTGTTCTCAACGGTTTGGAATAGAATCAACAATACTTCTCGAGAATAACCACAGAGAGGAACCCCTATTCTCCCAACCCATTACATATTTATACATACAATATAGGGTTTAAAACCCTACTTGGTTCCCCCAAAAAACCCTCATTACCATGCATGACAACTCCAGTTCACTGGTTGTTTGGATATTTTCTTCTTCTTTTCCGTCTACATGTTTTTTCACTCTGACTTCTTTCCCTCATGCTTTTGCACATCCTTCCATCTTTAGCTTGTCTAGTTGTCATCATTTATTTTCACCCTCTTTATTCTTCTTTATTCTTCTCTTTTGTTTATTCCCTATTTTATTCCACTTACTGTGTGTTGTCCTTATGGATGCACCTCAGCTCCACACTCCCTAGTCTTTCTTCTTCTCCTTTGTGCACCTCTTCTACATACTTCTTCTATACTTAGGATTTTTATGGGACTTGTATCCAAAAATTGTCTGTCCAAAATGTCTCTCATAGTATTTGATACCCATCTTGGTGCACAAGGTATGGAAGGTATTTTTGAACTTCGACAGTATTTGGCCCCTCTCTTGATGCAGTGTGGTCCATCTCATGTACTGGTCATCATAGTTTCACACAAGGTAATATTTCTCCTTGAACGTGTCCATAAAAAATCCCAAGTGGGCTCGACCCCAAATATTCCCGACTCCTCTGTGGATTTTTTCTCCTAGTAAGTTTCCCACCAATGTTTGACATGGGGGAGAGCCTTAAGGAGCGCAAAGGTAATTTTTTCTCTATCAAAAAAATTGTGAACAAAGAAATAACATTCTAGCAAATTTAACCATTTTTCCAAAGCATATACAATGATCTAACCTTCAAATATGGGAATATGAAAAATAACTTGTACCTTGAATGGGGTAGTGTCTCGTTGAATTGTCGACAAACTTTGAAGGATTTGGGCAAAACTCTCCAACGCCTTGTTCCTCTATTGCGCAAGGGATTCTACAAGAAATAGCTTGATTGGATATTCTACTCCCTCGTCTCTATTCTCTTCTGCCATGGGAGGCTGATTGAGCTGGCGAGAGTGGTTTTCCTCAAGAGAAACTAGCTCGAGACCCAACTCTCTATACCCTAACCTCCTCGGGGACATGCACTAAGAAACGAAAAGGAGTAGCCTACTTTGATACCATTGATCTAGATTATTTTGAGAATTAAATGAAGGCGAATATATAACAACAAAATATACAAAATTATTGCAATAAACATATAGATACAATAATGCACAATTTTTATTAATAAGAGAATGTATAGAAACTATAAAATTACAGAGTGAATGACTCACTAGAATGGTGGCAGGTTATCTCTAAGAAGAGATGTCACAAGAAGATGATGATGATTACAATGAGGCTCTAGAGGCATTTTTAACATAAATAAAATCCAAAACCCTAACCCCAGAAGATGAAACGCCAAAAGGTTTGCGGGCTCCCGATTAGGGTAGTTGGTACGTCAACTTCCCAAGGGTGTAGCTTTTGCATATGATATTTGTTTGGGGTGCACATAGCTTGTTGGAAAGGTATATCTGAGGACTACACATTATTCCATGACACTATGGATAAATCCCACAATGTGAGTGTGAAGGTCCCAAAAATATTTTTTTAGTGCCTTGAAACAACCCCAGAAGTTTAGGACCCAAAAAGCTGTAGAAAAACTGCCAAGGTGGAAACTCCTATCTTGAGCCAGTGGAATAGGTGGGTGACCATGAATTTTTTCCTGGATCAATATTCCCCCCTTAGGAAGAAATGGTCTTTATTGCATCAATTCCCCAGGGAATCTTTTATTGAATATGAACCTTGGTGAGTTGTTGGCTTTACTTAAGAAGTTGTCCTTCTTATCTTGTTGAAGGTTGTTATGAACCTATTGTTGGAGGGGTTGAATGGGTTTAACCAATATAGCTACATTATCTACCTGAGTGTGGGAGGACTCTATCGATGAATATGAAACATGAATAAAATAAATGGATTTATCATAACTTGGTTTGACTGGACAATGTGGAGGAACCCTCGTAGGTGTAGCAGGAATATCTTGGTTCTCTTATACAATATTATTGATATGATTATGCTAGATAGAACTGTCTTGGGCCAAGGCTATAATGGTTGTATTTTCCTTTTGTTTTGACCATATTGTGAAGAAGCTAAACTTTGATGTATGAGAGATTACTTTGTGGCACTATTTTTTTCGGGATAGTAGTCGAAACTACCTCTGGTATATTGTAGGGATGACCCCCCAGAGTAAAAATGACGCTATAGGGTCGAGACTCATAAACAACATGAGGCCTCCACATATATGGTTGGCCTAACAGAACATCACATACTTCTAGTGGGAAACATCATATAGTATCTCATTCTTAAAGGGATTGATTTCGTATGACAGACGACAATGTTGGCTGACACAAATATCTCATCCCTGACGAAGACATCCGAAGTTGTATGGATGCGGGTGCAGTGTTGTCGAAAAATACAACTTCTTGATGACCTCTACTGAGATGAGGTTCTTCTAGATTCTACTATCAACAGTAAAATGCAGCAATTTCCCCTTCACCCACATCTGTGAATGAAAAACATGCTTCCCCTCCTCAGGATCCTCTGGTTCTTCTTGTTGGATTGTAACGGTCGTGATAGTATTAGTGGGTTCTACTTCAATTATCTATCTCCTTTTATTATTTTATCAATGACCAGAGTTCGATTTGGGGCTTGATTATGTTTCTTTGAGCTCAACTAACAATTACATTTTCGAGTGACATTCATCGGTGTTGTGCCAAGGGATTTCGTGGAAGTCGCACAACTTCTTAGTGTCCTTCTTCGTCTTCACATTGCTCTTATTTTTATGTGGATTGGACTATTTTTCTTGAGGTTGAATATTCTGTGGATTAGGGATGCCTTTTCCATACTTTGGTTGTTGCAAATTTGCAAACACAAATTCCCACTTGTTCTGGTGATTAAATTTATGCTCGATTTTTACAACATATTGATAAATTTCTCCCAATGATGAGATGTCTAGAAACTCCATTTTGGTTTGGATGTACCTATGTATATCCTCATGGTATTTTATAACTAGATGTCGCTCAAAGTCTTTGATACCCATCTTGGTGTGCAAGGTATGGAAGGTATTTGTGAACTCCATCATTGTTTGGCCCCTGTCTTGATGCAGTGTGGCCCATCTCATGTACTAGTCATAATAGATTCCCATATATATGGTAATATTTATCCTTGACCACATCCATAAAAAATCCCAAGTGGGCTCAGCCCCAAATATTCTAGACTCCTCTGTGGAATTTTTCTCCCAGTAAGTTTCCTACCAATGTTTGACATGGGGGAGAGCCTTAAGGAGATAAAAGGTGATATTTTCTCTGTCGAAAAAATTGTGAACAAAAAAATAAACTTCTAGAAAATTTAACCATTTTCCAAAGCATTTTCATCGATCTGACCTTCAAATACGGGAATACAAAAATTAACTTGTACCTTGAATGCGACAACGTCTTGTTGAATTGTTGACAATCGTTGAAGGATTTGGGCAAATTTCTCCAACATATTATTCCTCTATTAAGAAATGGATTCCATGAGAAACAAATTGATTGGATCTTCTGCTCCCACTTCTCTCTTCTCTTTCGCCATGGGAGGTCGCTTGATCTGGAGATAGCGGTTGTCGTCAAGAGAAACTAGCTCGAGACCCAACTCTCTATACCCTGACCTTGTTGGGGACATGCACTAAGAAACGAAAAGGATTATCCTGCTCTGGTACCACTGATCCAGATTATTTTGAGAACGAAATGAAGGCAGAGATATAACAACGAAATATACAAAAATATTTCAATAAACACAGAGATACAGTAATGCACATTTTTTTATTAATGAGAGAATGTACAGAAACTATAAAATTATAGAGTGAATGACTCGCTAGAATGGTGGCAGATTATCTCTGAGAAGAGATGTGATGGCTACGCTCATTCATAAGAAGATGATGATGATTAAAATGAGGCTCTAGAGTAATTTTTAACATAAATAAAATCCAAAACCCTAACCACTCAAGATGAAACACGGAAAGGTTTGCGGGCCCCGATGGGGGTAATTGGTACGTCAACTTCCCAAGGGTGTAACTTTTTCATACGATCTTCGTTTTGGGTGCATGATAGATTGTTGGAAAGTTATATCCAAGGAATACACATTTTTCCATCACACTATGGATAAATCCCACAATGTGAGTGTGGTTGGCCCACAAAGCGTTCTTTAGCGCCTCGAAATGGCCCCAGAAGTATAGGACCCAAAAAGTTGTAGAAAAACAGCCAAGGTGAAAACTCTTGTCTTGATATAGTGGAATAGGTGGGTGGCCATCGATTTCCACTTGGATCTATCCTCCCCCCTTAGGAAGCAATGTTCTCCATTGTGTCAAATCCTTAGGGAATATTTTGTTGAATCTGAACCTTGGTGAGTTTCTTGCATTGCTTAAGAAGTTGTCCTTCTTAACTTGTTGAAGCCTGTTATGAACATGTTGTTGGATGGGTTGGATTGGTTTAAAAAATATAGCTACATGATATTCTTGAGTGTGGAAGGACTCTTTCAGTGAATATGTAACATGAATAACATGAAGGGATTTATCATAACTTGGTTTTACTTGACAGTGTGGAGGCACCCTTGTAGGTGCAATAGGAATATCTTGGTGCTCTTCTACAATCTTGTTGATATTCCTATGTTGGATAGAAGGGTCTTGGGCCGAGGCTGCAATATATGTAGTGTCCTTCTCTTTTGACCAAATTGTGAAGAGGCAAAACTTTGCGGCATTGTTTTTTCGGGACAATAGTCGAAACTACCTTTGGTATCCTGTAGGGATGACCCCCCATAGTAAAAATGATGCTATGGGGTGAAGACTCATAAACATCATGACGCCTCCAAATATATGGTTGGCCTAACAAAACATCATAGACTTCTAGTGGGAAGCATCACAAAGTACCTCATCCTTGAAGGGCTTGATGTCATATGGGAGGTGACACTACTGGCTGACACAAAGAGCGCGTCCCTGGTCAAGCCATATGAAGTTGTATGGATGTGGATGTGGTCTTGTCGATAAATCGAACTGCTTGATGACCTATGTTGAGATGAGGTTATTCTGGCTTCTGTTATCAACAATAAAATGTAGTAGGATACCCTTCACCCACATCTGTGAATGGAAAATGTGCTCCCCCTCCTTAGGATCCTCTGGTTCTTCTTGTTGGATTGTAGCAATCACAATGATAGCAGTGGGTTTTGCATCAATTATTTTTCTCATTTTATTATTGTCTGAATCGAAGTCCGATTTGGGGTTTGATTTTATTTCTTTGAGATCAGATACCAATGACTATTTCAAATGACATTCATCGGTGTTGTGCCAAGGGATTTTGTGGAAGTGATACCACTTCCCAGTGTCCTTCTTCATCTTCCCGTTGCTCTTATTTTCTTGTGTCTTGGACTGGTTGTCTTGAGGTTGACTATTCTATAGATTTGCAGACCCAAATTCCCACTTGTTCTGGTGCTTAAATTTCTGCTCGATTTTGACATCTTATCAATTAGTTACTCCCAATGCTGAGATGTCCAGAAAATCCATTTTGGTTTGGATGTACCTATGTAGAGGCCCGTAGTATTTTAGAACTAGATGTCTCTTAGATTTTTTTATACCCAACTTGGTGCACAAGGTATGGAAGGTATTTGTGAACTTCGACATGATTTGGCCCCTCTCTTGATGCAGCGTTGTCCATGTCATGTATTGGTCATCATAGTTTCCCACAGGGTAATATTTCTCCTTGACCGCATCAACAAAAAATTCCCAAGTGTGTTTGGCCCCAAATATTATAGACTCCTCTATGGATTTTTTCTCCCAGTAAGTTTCCAACCAATGTTTGACATGGGGGAGAGACTTAAGAAGTGAAAAGGTGATATTTTATTTGTTGGAAAAAATGTGAACAAACAAATAACCTTCTAGAAAATTCAACTAGTTTTCCAAATCATTGGCATCAACCTGACCTTCAAATACGGGGATATCAGAATTAACTTGTACCTTGAATGGGGTAGAATATTCAAAGCCACTGTTTGATGAAGACATGCTTTTTATTGTCGACAATCATTGAAGGAATTGGGAAAAATTCTACAACATATCTTTCCTCTCTTGCACAAGGGATTCCACGAGAAACAACTTGATAGGATATTCTTCTCCCTCATTTATCTTCTCTTCCACCAAGAGAGGTCGCATGGGTTGGAAAGAGTGGTTTTCCTCAAGAGAAAATAGCTCGAGACCCAACTCTCTATATTACATTGACCTCGTCGGGGACATGTACTAAGAAACGAAAAGGAGTAGCCTACTCTGATACCACTAATCCTTATTATTTTGAGAATGAAATGAAGATAGATATATAACAATGAAATATATATAAATATTTCAATAAAAAAAAAAAACAATAATGCACAAATTTTATTAATGAGCGAATGTACAGAAACTGTAAAATTACAGAGTGAATGACTCGCTAGAATGGTGGCATAAAATTACAGAGTGAATGACTCGCTAGAATGGCGACATCTTATGTCTAAGAAGATATGTGATGGATATTCTCATTAAAAATAAGATTATGATGATTACAATGAGGCTCTAGAGGCCTTTTTAATTTAAATAAAATCCAAAACCCTAACCCTGGAAGATGAAACACCAAAAGGTTTGTTGGCCGCGATGGGGGTAGTTGGTATGTCAACTTCCCAAGGGCATAAATTTTGCGTACGATATTCGTTTGGGGTGAAAAATATCTTTTTGGAAAGGTATATTCAAGGAATACACATTTTTCCATCACAATGTGGCTAAATCCTACAGTGTGACTATGGTGGGCCCAAAAAACATTGTTTAGGGCCTCGAAACGAACTCGAAAGTTTAGGACCTGAAAATTTGTAAAACAACTGCCATGATGAAAACCCTTGTTTTGAGCTAGTGGAACAAATGGGTGGCCATTTATTTCCACCCGGATCAATCATCCCCCCTTTGGAAGCAATGGTATCCATTACGTCGAGTCCACAGGGAAGCTTTTGTTGAATCCGAACCTTGGTGA
The DNA here is from genome assembly GCA_009831015.1 of Picea engelmannii. NCBI lineage: Eukaryota > Viridiplantae > Streptophyta > Pinopsida > Pinales > Pinaceae > Picea > Picea engelmannii. The sequence continues at coordinate 682,719 of ML779401.1, forward strand.
GTTGCTTGCTTTGATGAAGAAGTTGTCATGCTTAGCTTGTTGAAGGTTGTTATGAACCTATTGTTAGAGGGGTTGGATCTGTTTAACCAATATAGCTACATGATCTGCGTGAGTGTGGGAGGACTCTATTGGTGGTAATGCAACATGAAGAACATGAATGGATTTATTATAACTTGGTTTGACTGGAAAATGTGGAGGCACCCCCATAGGTGCAATAGGAATATCTTGGTGCTCTTATACAATCTTGTTGATATGCTTCTACTGGATAGAAGGGTATTGGGCAGAGGATGTAGTTGTTGTAGTGTCCTTCTCTTCTGACCAAATTGTGAAGAGTATAAACTTTACAGTATTAGAGATTACTTTGTGGCACTGTTTTATTGGGATAGTAGTCGAAACTACCTTTGGTATCCTATAGGGTTGACCCCCAAAAGTAAAAATGACGCTACATGTTCGAGACTCATAAAAAACATGAAGCCTCCACATATATGGTTGGCATAACTGAACATCACAATATTCTAGTGGGCAAACATCACACAATACATCATACTTGAAGGGCTTGATGTCGTATGATAGGCGGCACTGTTGGCTGACACGGAGATCTCGTCCCTAGTGAAGCCATTCGTTGTTGTATGGATGCGGATGTGGTGTTGTTGGAAAATCCAACTACTTGACGAACTCTGTTGAGATGAGGTTATTATTGCTTCCTCTATAAAAAATCTATCTAAGTGGATTATGCATAAATTATCTATCTTCTTTTATTAGTTTCTAAATCAGATTCTGATTTGCGGTTCGGTTCTATTTATTTGAGCTCGTCTACCAATGACTCTTTCGAGTGACATTCATCGGTGTTGTGCCAAGGGATTTTCTAGAAGTCACAGCACTTCCTAGTGTCCTTCTTCGTCTTCTTGTTGCTCTTCTTTTCCTACGGCTTGGACTGCTTGTCTTGAGGTTGGATATTTTATGGATTAGGGATGTCTTTACCATACTTTGGTTGTTGCGGATTTGCATACCAAAATTCCCACTTGGTCTAGTGCTTAAAGTTTTGCTCTATTTTGACATCATATCGATAAGCTTCTCCTAGTGATGAGATGTCCAGAAACTCTATTTCGATTTGCATGTGTCTGTGTAAAGCCCCATGGTATTTTAGAACCATATGTCACTCATGTTCTTTGATACCCAACTTGGTGCACAATGTATGGAAGGTATTTTCGCACTCCAACACTATTTGGCCCTTCTGTTGATGCATCGTGGTCCATGTCATGTACTGGTCATCATAGTTTCCCACAGGGTAATATTTCTCCTTGACCGCATCCATTAAAAAATCCCAAGTGGGTTCAGCCCCAAATATTCTAGAATCCTCTGTGGAATTTGTCTCCCAGTGAGTTTCCCACCAATGTTTGGCATGGGGGAGAGCCTTAAGGAGCACAAAGGTGATATTTTCTCTGTTGGAAAAAATGTGAACAAACAAATAACCTTCTAGAAAAATTACATTTTTACAAATCATTGGCATCGACCTGACCTTCAAATACGGGAATATCAAAATTAACTTGTACCTTGAATGGGGTAGTGTCTCTAAAGAGACTACTTGATGAAGACGTGTCTGTTATTTTCGGCAATCATTGAAGGATTTGGGAAAAATTCTCCAACATTTCTTTCCTCTCTTATGCAAGGGATTCCACGAGAAACAACTTGATGGGATATTTTGCTCCCCCGTCTCTCTTCTCTTCCACCATGGGAGGTCGCTTGGGTTGGAAAGAGCAGTTTTCCTCAAGAGAAACTGGCTCGAGACCCAACTCTTTATATTACACTGACCTCGTCAGGGACATGCACTAAGAAATGAAAAGGAGTAGCCTACTCTGATACCACTAATCCTTATTACTTTATCATTTAAATAATGATTTCTTCTTTTAGGTCACTTTGACTTCTTTGACCTTGGGGGCTTCAAGCCTGAGAGATCCTTCATCTTCGTAAAGCCATAACTCTCAAACCATGAGGATTTATGTGACATTCCACATACCAACGGAAATGGAATGACAAGCACTATCCATATAGGATATTTTTAGCAATAATTTTCTTGATCTTCATCTCATTATTCCACATACAAGCATGGGTCCTACAACCATTATTCTAGGATAAATCAATCTAAAAAGTGTCTTCTCATGAGGGATTTCACCATAAGGGGACCACTTTGGAGTTCATCCATTTGTGCACCTTATCATTCATGATAAGACAATAATGAGACCATGGGTCCTCCAACCATTCTTCTAGGATAACTCAAACCGCAAAGCATCTTCTTATGAGGGTTTCACCATAAGGGGACCACTTTGGAGTTCATCCATTTGTGCACCTTATCAATCATGATAAGACAATAATGATACCATGGGTCCTCCAACCATTCTTCTAGGATAAATCAATCCTCAAAGCGTCTTCCCATGAGGGATTTCACCATAAGGGGACCACTTTGGAGTTCATCCATTTGTGCACCTTATCAATCATGGTAAGACAATAATGAGTCATCTATACATTTTTCCAACAATGCATCATATACCAATGAAACCACATCGATCCATATTCATCATGTATCAATGAAAATTCATTGATCCATATTCATCATATCAATGACAACTCATTGATCCATCTTCATCTATGCATTCTCATCAAGGGAAATACATATTACATTACATCAATCATCAATAAATCAATCCTTTGGCAACAATCAATCACTTGACATCAATCAATCAAACTATTGGCATCAATGACAACATGATCCAACAATATCCCCCTTTGGCATTGATGGCAATATCAATATCGATGTCAACACCAATTACCAATTATTGATGTCAACATGTAGATAAGGCATTCTCTACATCAATAGTCAATGTGACTATCTCTCCCAATCAATAATCATCAATCACATCAATGTGACTATCTCTCTCCCTTTGACATCAATGGTAAAGGGCCATTTTCCTCTTGGGACTGCTCCCCCTGCTTGAACTTTCCTTGGGGCTTCTCCCCCTATCTGAGTTCCTTTGATCTTCCTCTGAATAATATCTCCCCTTTTGAACAAGGGATATCACTCTGATGTAATTATGAAAATACATCGAACATACTCCCCCAGTGACCATCGCTCCTCCTGGAATTATGCCTCTATTCTCTTTCTTCAAATATAGGGATCTTTTCTAGGTATGCATCTAATAAATATCTCCTCCTAGAATCATGGGAAGAAGAATGACTCCCCCTTTGGGTATGTCTCCCCTATATTCTCTACGAGATGAAAAATGTGCTACCATATAACGATCCTTGGACCTGTTCATGCATCAAACTCATGCTATACCAAGCATCATGAAGCAAAATATATGTCAACAATGAAATAAAGAATCATGAGAAAAATATCAACCAAGAACATCCTGTAAAAAAATGTGTGCTCATCATGCACAACACCTATGTATATCAACCATGTATATCAACATCATGCAATGTGCCAAAATATATCATCCATGGAATGTATCAATCATATGCCTCTATCAATATGCCAACCATGTGCATCTACCAATATGCCAACCATGTGTCATATCACTCATGATATGTCTCCATCATGAACTAAGTGCCAAAATCATGTATCTTAAACAAATACCAATTGTTGTGTTGATCAAGTAGTACCAATGGTGTAGTATCATCAAGCATATGCCATCTATGAGTGTACCAAACATGTATCAATTATAGATCAAGCTATGAATCATCAATGATGTACAACATGATCACCTCATCAACTCACCAACCACATGTCCCAATGTGTAGCCCATCCATATGCTAAATGCATGCATCAATCTTTCCAATAAGTAAGCTTCCAATACATCATCAAGATATAACACATAACCAAGGTGTCATAATTCCACTGTCATAACCAACATTGTTCTTCAACAGAAAATGCATCAATCCATACTCATGGGTTGGTTCCATGCACCCAAGATTTTATTTTACATCATCACCTTACATAATCCAATATAGAATCATGAAAACCTGCAACAAACAATGTCAGAACCTGCAATAAACCATGTCATACCCTGCATCACATAGTTATACCATCACATCAAACTGCAATCCCTGTGCATAGCCCTTTTCCTTAGGCTTCACCACATATATGCGGCCTACTGCACAAACAGCTCGCATATGTACTTGACCTATACAAGGTCAGCATGCATATGTACACAAATGATACCACTGTCACCCACGTATGCCTCAGTAGATGACATTTTTAAACTTCCCTTCAGTATTTCATTTTGTTCTGGCTGCTATGTCTTCTTCACCCACTTCTATAGATGTCCCTGCTCCTTAGAACTTGAGCTCTAAGCATCCATATTTTCAAATATGTCTCCCTTCCTTACTTCATTTCTTTATCTAGCCATTCTATGTGAAGTCCTCATTGTGGAGTTTCTTCTTGTGTTCCAGCAATCCTGGGATTTGTGGCCAAATCCACTACAGTTGTAGCATCTCATGGTGTTACAGTGAACAACAATGTGTCCTACTTGATCACATATCCAACACCTTGTGGTGTTATAAAATCTTCCATTATATTTCCTTTCATAAGCTCTACATTCAAAAGATTTGTGACCATATTCATTACATGATTAACAATGCCCATGAAAAATACTTTCATACCTTTTTTTTGGTGTCCCAAAGATAACTTCTTGATGTCTTCCTTGCTTTGTTCTTTTGAAATTTTATTTGCTTTGCAACATTGTCTTCCTTCTTTTATGGACTTGCCTAAATCTTCTTTGAGGTGCTTGCTTCAGCATGTATAGCTTCTTCCTTTGTTAAGAACCAAAGACTGAATACAAAAGCACCAAAACAGATATACAAGAAAAATATGCAAAATCTCTTTTATTACTACCAAACCCTTGAGGTAGGGCAACACCATACAATGGATCCTATTATGGAAGGGATCCTCTCCTGTTCACTTGCCTCTTCGAGGGGGCATCCTCCTATTGAGCTACCACTCCAAATACACTACTTCTCTTCATGTCTCATTACATTGCTTGAACCCCTTTATATAGTGCTACCATCACCTAAGAACATTCTAGAGGAGGAATCTTCTAGAAGTAGAACCTTCTAAGAAGTC